>OY735879.1:13607500-14207500 GCA_963506565.1 Tachystola acroxantha
AAATGAGAGAGATGGTCAACTATGAAAAACAGAATTGAGATCAGTTGAAAAATAAATTGAGGCATTTAGGAGGCGACTACAATAAACAGAATCAGATCAGATAGTATACAGACATACGGCTTCATCACTTTAAGCGATCTCTTCCAGGCATAGAAGGACGGAATTTCTCAACAATAGGATAGTTGTGGATGTGGTGTAACATTGACTGAAGGAACTGATTGAATGAATATTTTCATCATTGTGGGAAAAAAGTGACCCGATTTAATAATGTTAAAATAATTATGCTATTCGTTTTTGTTTACGTAATAAATAAGACATTTGCCAGCTTCATGAACTCCAAAAACCTTACCCTCCCTCCTCTGGCAGTCTGGTATAAATGAGAAAACAACAACTACAAATATTAGTTTCTACTTAGATAATTATTATGTCCTGTTAGACTTTAACAAGTCCAATTCCCACATTTTTTTCTAACGCAACAACTGACTGAATGAAGACCAAACGAATGTTTTGTTAGTCACCCAACCTGATTTCGTAGGTACCTACATTCATACATGATTCCGGAATCCGGTCCCATGAACTTGAATAGGACACCAGTCCATCTGTCTGGCCTGTTTTAGAGGTGTGATTAGAAAATATATCGATGGTTTTAAAGGAACGAATGCGTAATCATAATTTCGATTTATTATGAATAGGTAAGGTCACGACGTTAACAGAGAGGAAATTTAAAAATTTCATTAAAGGAACACTTGTAGAAGGCGTATTACAGAATAGATGACAATTTAAACGATGAACATGCATGGTGTGTCGTCGGTTCCGCATGAAGGATAGATTTTTGTTTAGATTACTAATAATAGTAATAGTTTTGTAATACCTATATATTTATAGTTATTAAGTAATTGTGTTATCAATGTTGTCATTTCAGTATGTTAATAAATAAAGAATTTTTAAAAATAAGTTAGTATTTATATGGCGCTACCTCAGTATGACGTCACAGCACAGCTTCTAAATTCCTGTAGTTCCTTAATTTTTCAACTTATATGATTTCACAGTTGATCACGAATTTGTGTCTATTTTGTAATAATAATGAAAAACATTAAATTTTTCTATGCTTGTCAAATACCCTATTGTCAACTACATATAACCAACCGAGATAGGAAAACAAATAGCAAAAACACCAAAACACTTAGCTGTCTATAGTTTGTAACGGTTGTGGCTGCAGTTACGAATACTTTACAACGACAATCTTTTATTTCTGTACTGGTAATGTCATATCTTATGTTTACAAAATTAGATTTATGTCCACTGAGCATGTATGTTCAGTAGAAAAAAAACTACAACACGCGAGGGCCGGAGCTGCGAGTTAAAGGCAGTCGGTTGTAAAATTAAAAACAGGATATAAATAACATCTGTGTTAAGGGCCAACCATGAATTACCTCACAATTGTCAGTCATCATTGTGAACCCCTTCCCTCTTATGGTAACGTCAATCGTTTTAAAAATGCAGCTTATTTAGGGCAGCTTATTTAGGGTACCTACATATCTGAACAAGGGCCTAATTTTTTAAATTGAAACTAGAGGGTTTCAGCTCCGTGATAGACATCCCCTCTTGTCATGTCACTCATGCCCATTTCACACTAAGTGCTCGTACGTAACGCTCTTAAAATGCGACGTAATTTATGTGTGATCCCTTATTAACACGATAAACCATACAATTTGTAATTGAAAATCTAATTTAAGATTACAGAGCGGATATTTAAAAAAAATGTAAGTAACCACGACGTTTTAATTATAACTTGTAACGTTATGCAAGATGTTGCAATGTAAGACTAAAGCCGTAAATTTAATTAGTACAAAACAGGATGTCGTTAAAGCTTATGGGCGTTAAACAATTAGTGTAACCTCTGGTCTAGAATTTTACAGATAAGGTTTTATTAACACGAACTCTTTGGGTATAATATTAAGATTACTCGGAGGTTGAGATACTTACGTAAGTATTTACCAATACCAACGTTGCCGGTCTTCAATCAATCAATCATTTATTTTATTTTCTCATCGCAAAGTTTTATATCGGTATCCTATCGACAACATTATGCTGAGTTGAGGTCCTTTTCGCAACGGCAGCCCATCCGCTCTATGTTCAGTTGGTGTGTAGATTTCTTTGTCACTATAATGTTGCGAAATAAACGGATTACTTACTTACTTTACAATATTATTATATTTTTGAACGTAGCCGATTGGAGCTATCATCAAGTAGGTACAAGCAATCATATAGGAACAAAATCATCAGTCATTTTCGGCATTGTTTTTAACTTACTAAAAAGGTACGTACGAGCATATACAAAATCTATTATTTAATTTTATCAATGTTCCTCCTTACATAATTTTTTGAAATTATGCATTTAAAAAAATTCTTTTTGAAACCATCGATAATTCGCTGAAACCAAATAGGTCATCACTATTTTTTTTAAAGTGTACTTCTGGACGAAAGTGCGCCGTCCTACGACTGGCCTGATACTGCCTAAATCACAGCTTCTCTGCAATAACTGTTACTTTGTTGAAATTTTGAATTAATAGTTGATACACTTGATTAGCAATCAGCATCTATCGACAACAGATCAACGTGTGATCTACAACTTTTCAATTTTCGCGGAAAAACGTGGACTTTTAGTACTACATGTTCAAGTTCATTTATTCGGTAACAATAACAAGTCAAATTATTATATACAGGGTGTAACGTAAATGGTATATGAAGCCGAAGGGAGGGTGTTCAGTATCGGTAACTGAACAACTTTTGTTCGTGTCGGTCTAATTGCCGACTTCAACAATATAAGGGAACCTCCTTCGGCTTCATATACCAATTACGTTACACCCTGTATAAACGGATATCACTCCCTTATTTATTTATTTATTTATACATAATATTTTATTTTTTTATTTTTCGTATGGTCACGGCGACGTGACAGGAGATCAGACCGTGAATGGGAGGCTGTCCAGCCACTCAATCACGTCTTCGTCAGCCTTATGGATCTTGACAAGACCACCCTCAATTGACCATTGCGGACAGTTGTCGGTGACGTGTGACATGCTCTGGATTTCGTCACAGGAGCAGTGGGGGTCCGACCCGAAGTGCCATCTGTGCATGAGTTCTGCGCACCGGCCCTGTGATGTTCGAAACCTGTTTATTTGGCTCCAATATTTCCGAGGCAGGTTAAATCCGGGAACTTGGGTATTCATATATTCATAATATCATTTGCACCCTTACAGCTAATAACCCTTACAGCTTATATTGTTGAAGTCGGCAATTAGACCGACACGACAATGGTGCGCGAAGAAACATCGCGAATAAAGATCGAACGAAGTTTTTCCAATCGTGTATCGGTATTCATCAGTCCCTAAATATACCCCAAGACTGCTATATATTTTTTTTACGTTTAATTTTAGAAGTGCCGTAGCTTAAAAAAAACTGAAAACCCGCATTCACCCAGCCCACCAACCTGTATATTTGACGCAGACAAAACCATTGGGCTGATGTCAAAAGTGTACCCAATGCCCTTTATTTATAACAAAAAAATATAGGGTAACCTTGTGTGACCTTTGAATTGCAAACAGAGCTATCACCGCCAAACAGGAATTGGAACGTTCTGAAAGCCCTGGCGCGCCCCTCGGCTCCTCTCGGCAGTGATCTTGAATAGAGGCCCTTGCTTGGGGAAGGTCAGGCTTCCTTTGATTGGGGTGGGGTCCGGTGCGAGCGGGAACTCAGCCTGACATTGGCACATTTCAATGGAGCTTTTTAACCTACAAAACTACGTGACCATTTAAGCTATCATTTTGTTGGGGACTTATTACAGGTTTCATATTGCATAATCATAGTCAGTATCATTTTCTACTACTCTCGCAACTCCTATAGAAGAATAACAGAAACAATGAATAATTCGTTTCGATTTCTTACTATTTTCGGACTCGCTAGATGTACAAAACTTTATTTTAAACCAATAATTTTAATAAAAAACGGAGATATTTTTACATTTATTCGTTATCTTGTACATCATGCGGTTGATGGTGGGGCAGAATCTGGCATTGCATTTGAGTCCTGATGACAAGTACCTAGTTAAAAAAATAAAAGTACTGAAATACCTAGTAACATTAAAATCTTATACCGATAGACTAAGTTAAGTTAGAACTCCTAAGAGCGACAGCAAAATTGACTTTAGACAGAATTAATAAATAAAATTACTACCTTCGTGCTCAAAGAAAAATAAGTTAATATCAAAATTAAATAAGAAATGTAAGTAAGTACACTGAAAAAACAGCGCTGCCTTTGTACCTGTACCTAGCAGACAGAATCACTTAGCTGTAAACAATTACCTTACGGCGACCTTATCAGTAATGGGCCTTCCATGAGCCAACTAGCGCCGCCAATCTTAAAAAAATAATATCTTCCAATTTAATCAATTTTATTAAAAAAAGGTATTTACAAAATGTTTATTAGGATGACTACTATTTTTCAATATACAATACATGGCATAATTGCGACAAGCTGAGTTGTAGTTCACAAATGTGCCAAAAACGGCCGTTTTTCGCAATTATGCGAACTACAACTTACCGAAATTGAATCACGTTATAAATAAGGATTTAAAAAATAGTATTTATCGTAATAAACATTTCGTAAAAAAGCTTTTTTAATAAAATTGATTATATTGGAAGATATTATTTTTTTAAGATTGGCGGCGCTAGTTGGCTTATGAAAGGCTCTCTAGGAAGACAAATAGCAAAACACTTAGCTGTCTCTATAAGCGTTTAGCCTGAAACTTGAATTAAAGTTAGTCCACCGTTTAAGCCTTTGTCCGACAAAACAGAGAAGTGTGGTTTAACTATGCATAATAGTTTTTAACGGTTTTAGCTGCAGTTGCGATTACTTAACAACCACAGATAATATTTTCATTCCGTGTAGGCAAGTACTTAATGTACTTTTGAAAATGGCGGGAAACGACGGTTGCAAAAGTATTTGATAATTTTCATTTTAATGTCTACAGTGGTTATTTTGTGTTTAATATCACGTTAAATTAATCAGAAAATGTTCGCAAATGGCAGTATGGTGAATTTATTGAATGATTTGAGCAATATCTGAAGTTTCGAGGTAGAGTCAAGATTCCCGCTACGAGCTCGGGAGTGAACGTGACTGTCGAGCTGCTTCGTCCAGAGTGACGACGCTACGGATATCTTGAATATTCTGTAACAGACATTGACAAATGACGAACTGTCGAGTCCATTAATATAATAAATAAATATTTGGGGAAAGGTTGAGGTCTCATTTAGGTACCTACTTAGATTTTCTTAAGAACTATTTGCCCGATTGTAAAAATATTTCACTAGCAAATAACTGTCCAGAGTGACGACGCTACGGCGTCTCCTCTGAAGAAAGTGAAGACAATCTTGAATATTCTGTAACAGACATTGACAAATGACGAACTGTCGAGACCAATAATAAAATAAATAGGTAATGGGTTAGGCCCAGGGCTGATGTACAACGTCACGGCACGGCGCGGCATCCGCCGGTAACTTGCGCCGTCCGACAACGTGCACCGGTGGCCGGTGATGCTGGCGCCGCGCCGCCGTGACGTTGGATGTCGGCCCTTACAAGTTTTAACCCCTGTGAATATCTAATGTAAGTAAAGTATTTATTTATTTATTTTATTAATGGACTCGACAGTTCGTCATTTGCCAATGTCATGTTACAGAAAATTCAATGTATAATAGTCTTCCATCTTCCTCCAGGGGAGTCGCCGTAGCGTCATCACCCTGGGTAGCCGCGTCTTCTTGTCTTCATCCACAGGAGACGCCGTAGCGTCAATCACTGTGGACGAAGCAGCTCGACAGTCACGTTCACTCCCGAGCTCGTAGTGGGAATCTTGACCATGGCGCCAAACTTCAGATCCTGCTTCAATTCTCCAATAACTTCACCATACTGTCATTCGCGAACATTTTCTGATTAATTTAACGTGATATTAAACACAAAACACCCACTGTAGACATTAAACTGAATATTATTAAATAATTTCGCAACCGTCGTTTCCCGCCATTTTCAAAAAGCCCGTAAGTAAAGTACCTAAACAAACGAAATAAGAATATAACGACCCTTTTTCGTCTGCGAAAATAAATAAGGACAGTATTATAAAAACGTGACCTATAGCGTCTACAGCGAAGTGTACTGGAGTAATCCTATTTCCCTAAGTTACGTGACTTAATTACGTTACGCCCAAATGATTTACATTTCAGTCACTGCTTACCTACCTAAGCTAATTTTATTTTTATTTATTTTATTAATCGACTCGACAGTTCGTCATTTGCCAATGTCATGTTATAGAAAATTCAATATATTCAATAGTCTTCTATCTTCCTCCAGGGGAGTCGCAGTAGCGTCTTCACCCTGGGTAGCCGCGTCTTCATGTCTTCATCCAGAGGAGACGCCGTAGCGTCATCACTCTGGACGAAGCAGCTCGACAGTCACGTTCACTCCCGAGCTTGTAGCGGGAACTCTTGATAAAAGCTTGAAACTTCAGATCTTGCATAAAGAATCCAATAACTTCACCGTACTGTCCATTCGCGAACATTTTCTGATTAATTTAAACACAAAATAGTCCCTGTAGACATTAAAAGGAAAATTATCAAATAATTTCCCAACCGTCGTTTCCCGCCATTTTCAAGAGAACCTACCTAAGCTAAGCCTACTACTTATTTATGAATCCACACGGAAAGAAAAGATTACTTAGCTGTTGTTAAGTATTCTGAAATCGACCTTGATGCCATATGTAACGTCACATCGTAGGGCCGGCGTACAACGTCACGGCGCGGTGTGTCACGGCGTCTGCCGGCACCGTCTATCAGTGCACGATGTCGGCCGGCGCCGGTCACAAGTGGACAACATTTGTGCCGACGGACGGCGCCGTCCACGGCGTCATCCGCCGGCGCCGTTCTGTTGTACGCTAGCCCTTACTATCGGTGGCAGCATGACTTTGACTATCAACATCTCTGGTATCATTGAAAAACTAATTTCAGATAGTATCTCGAGCATGATAAAGTTACTTGATTAAATTATCCTTGCAAAGTGTTGTAAATGTAAATTCAAAAAATATTGACATTCAAAAATGTACACAACGTACTTGCAATAAGAGATATGATTCCGATGATTCAATAAAAATTATAGTCGATTCCTCCTTCCAACAGACCATATCGACTTTCTTAAAAGCAAACAAATAAAACCACCCTTGACCCTTCAAACGCATTCTACAAAAGAACCTACACAATATGACAATACAATAACACTGGAAAATTTCTGCGACCAGTCCTAAACCTGATATAAAACATTTCTTCCGCCTCGCTGCTACTGGGACCACGGCTTAGGGCTGTAATCCCCTCGAGAAGGGGACAAATTCGGACTATAGATACCTATATACTTTTAGTAGAGGTGGATAGGTATGCAGAGCCAGTTTTTTATTCCGTTACCGTGTCCACAATTCAGAATCAGAATCTCTTGTCATGGCAAGTATATTGCGTAGCTAAAAGCAGTGTAACACTTTGGACCGTTCTTATTATCTGTGTCATAAGAGTTGAAATCGTACTGCATGTGAACATTGATCTGTTGTTGTGCGTACAATGAAAAAACTAGGTTGCATAGCAGACAATGCGACGAACTTACAATAATCAATATTAAAAATGAAGAATTCACTTCACAAAATTATAACTGTGGCGAATTTACATATACTATTTTCCGTGACGAATTTACTTTGTGACGAATATACAACAACCCGCTAAATTCACTTAGCTGTTGATTTCTTAGCTGAAACAATTATAGCCCTGGTAATCAGAGGAAACAATTTTAACAATAACTAATCCTACTAGCTAGGAAGACAAGCAAAAACCGCAAAATTATTGACTGTCCCAATAGTTTGTAACGGTTTTAGATACAGTTGCGAATACTCAACCACAGATACCTACTTTTCTTTCCGTGCATTTTTGCTGGTCAACTCTTTATTACAACTTAATTTTAGGGTTCTCTTAAAAATGGCGGGACGCGACGGTTGCGAAATTATTTGATAATTTTTATTTTAATGTCTACAGTGATTATTTTGTGTTTAATATCATATCACGTTAAATTAATCGGAAAATGTTCGCGAATGACAGTACGGTGAATTTATTGGATAATTTGAGCAAGATCTGAAGTTTAAAGCTTTTATCAAGAGTTCCGCTACAAGCTCGGGAGTGAATGTGACTGTCGAGCTGCTTCGTCCAGAGTAACGACGCTACGGCGACTCCTCTGGATGAAGACATGAAGACGCGGCTACCCAGGGTGAAGACGCTACTGCGACTCCTCTGGAGGAAGATAGATGACTATTATATATTGAATTTTCTGTAATATGACATTGGCAAATGACGAACTGTCGAGTCCATTAATAAAATAAATAAATAGACTCTACGTTCATAGAGAGATTTCTTTGCTCAGATATCCAGAAATAACCAATTAAATTCATAAGATTCAAGATAACGTGTTTATTCCCCAATTCCTACCTTCGTTATTTTCAAGTTGATAACAGATAAAGCAAAATATCAACTTTGTATGTTATTAAGTACTTATAAATAACATCAAAACAAAATTAGATACGGAATGGCGCCATATTATTAAAACTTAAGTAGGTAGGTACTTTTACTTATGTTAAGGCTTCGAGTACTGTTGAGTAAATGCTTCTATTCCGTAAAAGAATATTTAAATTACAAAGAACCATAGTATCGATGTTGGGTGTACATTTTAACTTTGTATTGACTATAATGATTATTATATAAAATGGATATCACTCACTTATATTGTTGAATTTGGCAATTATAATATGATGATTAATAATGTATAAAATTAGAATTATTTTAAAAGCAAACATAGTGACAATTTAAAATGAAAATTTAATATTTGTACGCCAGAAATGGCAGATTTTTGTGATTCTATTATATTTATAAAACACCTAATTTGTAACCAGAAATCTGACAAATAAATGATTCATTAATTCATTCGTATTCGCGTATTTTCAGTTTTTCTACGAATGCTACGGCACTAACTACTAAAATTAAACGTCTGAAAAAAATATATAGCAATCTTGGGGTGTCTATTTAGAATACGGTCCTATACCCACTAACCCCAAGGTGTTCAACGCATCGCGTTTGGAACGAGGTTGTGGGAACGCAGCGCCTAATACCACAACCTCGTCCGCGGCCGCCCTCGGGGGCCCTTCTGGGGGTCTACCCCTATACCTCCGCTTAAAGCGCCTCGGAACACAGGACGAGACGCCTTACAGCTCGGGACCTCTAAGCGGGCGCCGGACCCCCCGACCCGACGCCCGCAAGTCCCCGTTAGACCCTGCATACCTACCTAATGCGATGATAAGAGTCGCGGCGCTATGCAAAAACGAAAAAAAATGTATAGGTAGGTAGGTGTGAGGCGTGCGTGATGGATGAGTCATACTCATGTCATGGTGCAACGGCTGCATGAATGACTCTACGCTACGCTACATGATAACGACTACATTGATGCAGACAGGCACGGATTCAGTGGGGGGTACAGATTTATTTATTTTATTAATGGATCGTTCGTCATTTGCCAATGTCATTATTAGAATTAAAACTATAGTGAGCCATTACTACAAATTATTATATATAAACGCTCACCTTGAAAAAGACCGTCGAAATCGGTCGAAAGTGTCGGTCTAATTGCCAATGTCATGTTACTGAATAATCTAAATATCATATAGTCTTCTCCTCATCCTGGGGAGTCGCCGTAGCGTCATCATTCTGGACGAAGCAGCTCGACGGTCACGTTCACTCCCGAGCTCGTAGCGGGACTTTTGACCATAGCGCCGAACTTCAGATCTTGCATGAATTATCCAACAACTTCACTACTGTCATTCGCGAACAGTTTCTGATTAATTTGACGTGATATTAAAAACAAAGTAGATATTAAACTAAAATTATCAAATAATTTCGCAACCGTCGTTTAGCCCTATTTTCAAATGCCGGGGGGGGGGGGGGGGGGGGGGGGGGGTGTACAGAATCCTAAATTTAAAGACCCTGCCCCCATTGTGGATCTGACAGTGGCAGCAAGCCCATTCCCATTTCTATCATCCATTGCCCGGTCGCTGTGACAAGAATTTTTGTGTTAGGTACTATTGAAAGCCAGCAATGGGCTTGCGGTCACTGTCAGTTACTCAATATCTTTTATTTTTCAAGGTGCCATTTGAACCCCTCGCGCAATCCGTCCCTGGCAGAACAACATGGCACGGTTATCGCGAGCGACCTGATTGCACTCGCACAATAACAGGCACTGGGCAGTGCAACTCGCTACTACACAATTCTCGTATCAAAACTAAGGTCAGGTTCAATAGATAATGTGATAATGAAATCTATTCGTTTCGCTTTTAGGCAATTCACGAAATTCTCCTGCAGAGGAATGGGCCTTAAGTTTGCGATTTTATTAATGGACTCGACTGTTCGTCATTTGCCAATGTCATATTACAAAATTTCAATATATTCAATAGTCTGCTATCTTCCTCCAGGGGAGTCGCAGTAGCGTCTTCACCCTGCGTAGCCGCGATTTCATGTCTTCATCCAGAGGAGACGCCGTAGCGTCATCACTCTGGACGAAGCAGCTCGACAGTCACGTTCACTCCCAAGCTTGTAGCGGGAACTCTTGATAAAAGCTTGAAAGTTCAGATCTTGCATAAATAATCCAATAACTTCACCGTACTGTCATTCGCGAACATTTTCTGATTAATTTAACGTGATATTAAACACAAAATAGTCCCTGTAGACATTAAAAGGAAAAATATCAAATAATTTCGCAACCGTCGTTTCCCGCCATTTTCAAGAGAACCGTTTGGGCCTTAAGTTTGCGATTTTCTCGAGAACTACTAGACTGATTGTATGAAAGTGTCCGACCGAAACTAGGTTTTAGAGCCGAACGAAACCGAAACCAAAACGGAATTTCGGACACGGTCTTAGTTTCGGCCGAAAACGAAACTTTTTTTTTAGTATATTTTTATTGAGTATAATTTAATTTACATTTCACTTCATTCATATAAGTATTATTGCATTTCTATATTAACATAACATATTTAATTATAGTATATTGTTGTACACAGATTACAATTCACAATAATAAATACAATTAGCATACTAGCTTTTGAGTCGCAATTTTGACATTTTGCAAGTACCGCAACGACTTTTACTACCACTTATCATCATCAGCCCGTATCAGTCCACCGCAGGCCTCTCCCAAGCGCGACACTCAACCCTACTCTCGGCCCTCTGGATCCAGTCTCTGCCAGCCATCTTGCGAAGGTCATCCCTCCATCTGGTCGGAGGGCGTCCCACACTACGTTTACCCGTTCGTGGCCTCCATTCGAGAACTCGTCTCCCCATCGGTTGTCGGTTCTACGACAGATGTGACCAGCCCACTGACACTTCAGTTTTCTGATTCTATGAGCAATGTCAACCGCTTTTGTCTTCTGGCGGATATACTCGTTTCTTATTCTATCTAACAGAGAAATGCCAAGCATAGCTCTTTCCACAGCTCGTTGAGCGACTTTGAACTTGTGTGCCAGTCTCACCGTCAATGTCCACGTTTCGGCTCCGAACTACTCAAATCCTGTTGCGGCGGTTGGGGTTTTTTAGGCCAGCCCAAGCACACCAGCAGATAGGGTAGGTAGGTAGAGAGTGACGTCATCAGCAATATCATTCGCGAAATCCATCTGTAGGTAAACTGAGAAAATCGCGGTAATCGGACGCAATCGACGCGAGGAGGCGCTGCTCGTCAAGAAACGGAGCTATGCTGTTAAAATCGTCCTAACTATCCGCTTGCAGGTAGCTTCAGAAAACGTGCAAACTACAACGTTTCGGCTCCGTACTACTCAAGTCCTGTCAATGTCCGATTATTGCCGAATAGTAGAAAAATATCGTTCGCGCAGACTTTAGACTTGAGCGCCTAAAAATGCCTTGCGCCGGTCACTATCGCTGCACGTGCTAGCCCCGCTGCGCGCTGATTGCAGTCGTACGTTTTTAGGGATCCGTGCCTCAAATGATTAAATAAATCTGTTTTCTTTCTTTCAAAAGGAAAAAGGAACCCTTATAGGATCACTTTGTTGTCCGTCTGTCAAGGCCTATATCTCAGGAACGCGTGGACGGATCAAGTTGAAATTAATACCAATTACTCAGCTCTGCAACCTCATGCAGCCGTAGAAAAATCAAACTTTTACGTCAGCGCAATCAAAAGATATGGCCGTTTATGTCGCATTTTCTCGCATATTTGTATGAAAATGCAAAAAACTCAAAACCTATAGGGTACTTCCCTTTGACCTAGAATTATGAAATTTGGCAAGAAGCTAGGTCTTATAGCACAAGTAAAGGAAAAAATCCCAAATCTGCAAATGACAATGCCAGATTCTGCCCCACCATCAACCGTATGATGAACAAGCTAACGAATAAATGTAAAAATATCTCCGTTTTTAATTAAAATTATTGGTTTAAAATAAAGTTTTGTACATCAAACGAGTCGAAAAAACAGCTTAATTAAGAATTCAGAAAATAGTATGAAATCGAAGCGAATTATTTATTGTTTTTGTTATTCTTCTATAGAAGTTGCGAGAGTAGTAGAAAATGATACTGATTATGATTATGCAATATGAAACCTGTAATAAGTCCTTAACAAAATGATAGGTACAGCTTAAATGATCACGTAGTTTTGTAGGTGGGGCAAAGCTCCATTGAAATGTGGCAATGTCATTTAAAATTACATCTCCCCAAAAATATTTTTTTTCTTTTTACAAACTTATATTAAGTTAAGGGGTTGCTCGGAAGCCTTGGTGCGCAAGTCCGACTCGCACTTAGCCGTTTTTTATTTTATTGATTACTCCATAGTTTGTTTTAAAGAATTTAAATTTATCTACGGCGGGATAACCAGACAGCCTGACGTCATAAGACAGCCCGTCACAACAAAACAATTTTTCAATTACAATAGGCGACCTGTATTGTACCTACCTATTGTTAGCATGTAGAGGTACTATCTGATACAGACCGACAAGGATCTTAAAGCACGTGGCAAAAATCGGAACTAACGCCGCCGTCTCGTAAAACGTCACCTTTCGTTGCCAACAGCGCCACCCTTTCAATGTCATCCACGGGGTCAGAACCCACTGGTCTCCTGAAATTCGCACTCTGTGCCCACTCGTCCCCTAAAATATTTGAGGTTTCCACTCGTCCCCTGAACTGTTTTTTTTTAATAATTTATATTTCCTCGGGCTCTACTATTTTAGAGATTTCTTTTCGGCCCCTGTGGTTGTGGTACAGTCGCGTCATTCATCGAACAGCCATTCGTGTTGGGGCACGCTTTTATTACAATTCCTGGTAAAATTAGAAATGCTGTTTTGTTTGTTTGTTTGTTTGTTTGTTTGTATACACTTTATTGTACAAATTTTTACAGAAATAACACTGGACAAATTACAGACAGAGACTAAATCAGTACAAAGGCGGACTTATCCCGCTGTTTGTTGCCGAACATGAATAGTCATTTTAATTTATCAACGATACAATATAATTTTCATAATACATATTTTTTAATTAATTTCGTTAAAGTTTTGTTCACAAATGTACTGTATCAGCGCTATTTTTGTAAAAATATGTCTGGTTGTCTATCAGGGAACCAAAAAGTACCTGAGCAGGTGCCGTAGACTGAGCAGGGGACGAGTAGGTACCTCAAAAATAAATTAATATTCGTCTCCTGCCGGGGGACCAATGGGCACCTATATAGGGGCCGAATCTACAACTTTTAATCCGGGGGACGAATATTAGGGGACCAATGGGTTCTGACCCCATCCACGTGCCAAAAGATCCTTGTCGGTCGGTACAGTCATTTCTGTCTAGCTGTGGCACGCCGAAGAAGATGACTGATAAATGTCCAGAATTATCTTGCATACTACATAAGAATGTTAGAAACTTTTGGCGTTTAGTACCATTTAAATTAATAATTTCATAAATGGTCAATCACGAAAACGTCAAGTTGATACCCTATAGGCACAGACCACTTACCCCATAGACCTGTAACAGGAGGGCGCCCGTGTCTACATGAGCGCAAAAGTGCTTCGCGACACGTGTAACCTAGAAATATTATCGACATGGACGAATCTCTATAATACGGCACCCCTGTCCCCCGATTCGTCTCTATGTGCTCATCGTTAACAGAATTTGTCGCTTGCAAAAGACATTGCCACATTTAAATGGAGCTTTTCCCCACCTACAAAACAAAATAATCACGTAGACCATTTAAGCTGTACCTATCATTTTGTTAGGGACTTATTACAGGTTTCATATTGCATAATCATAATCAGTATCATTTCCTACTACTCTCGCAACTCCTATAGAAGAATAGCAAAAACAATGAATAAATCGCTTCGATGTCTTACTATTTTCTGAATTCTTAATTAGGCTGTTTTTTTTCGATTCGCAACTTGTACAACACTTTATTTTAAACCAATTTAATAAAAACGGAGATATTTTTACATTTATTCCTTATCTTGTACAACTTACGGTTGATGGTGGGGCAGAATCTGGCATTGTCATTTGTACCGATTTCATGTCTATTGGGTAAGTGGTCTGTGCCTATAACTTGGCCTTACATATTTATTGTGTTAAAAACGTTTGTTAGTGCTTTTGGCGTTTACTTAGTACTTACCCTTTAAGTTTAAATTCACCATAATGGTTGACCATCTCATAATATGGTGGCATTTCAGGAAATCGTCAGTTTTCTCAAGAGTGCCCAAACAATTTACGTGCTGGCGACTGTACATATGCATAATGTACTTATAAAAAATGACTGGTTCCACCGCGTCTAGTTTGTGAGACAAAAAAAAATGTTTAAAAAAATTACGATTGCTTAATGGAACGCTACGAACTGCGGACGGCTCTAATTGATATTTGCAAACATGTCTAACGTGTAACTTGGCGATCTTATTTATGGCGAGTGGAATGATGAAGTCCATTCTTCATCTCATCAGACACTTGTGGAGAGCAGATATAGAGGTAGAGGGTGAATAACAGGATAGGAAGGATCAGGGGGTCGTAAGTGCCATATTGGTGGCAATAATGATGTACACAACTTTTTTAGACCATGGGGGCCGGGAGCGCATCGCATCGCTACAGAAATATCGCGGCGCCTGGTCGAGGCATCGCGTGACCAAAGGCTGGCAGCTACTTCGCACAACGTATCAGCCTCGCGATACAGCGGGGTAACGCTGCCAGCCTTTTGGGCACGCTGCCTATAGTGAGGGACCTGGGGCAGGTTTTTTATCTTTAATTTTAATTTTTTATTATTAGTTTGTTATTATTAGTGAATTTTTCTTAACTGAATTAGGGATATTTTTACTACAGAACCAATAGGTAGTACCTATAAATAAATAAAAAACTTTTTTAGTCTTATATATATTATTTATATGTATAGATTGCAAGTGGTGACCCTCAATTGCAATATAAAATAACAAAGAAAACTCGATACTTTTGAACACAAACTCAGCGTGAGCTCATCTCGCCCTACTGATCTTGTACTATCAAAATTGAATGAAGGAGGTATGAAACCTCCTTCATTTTTGAATCAACTGTTATTTTTACTTATTTATTTGATCTACATGTTTGTTATCTTGCTTTGTTACAGTTTTGTACCTCTAGTCGAAAAATACAGCTCAATTAAGAATTCAGAAAATAGTAAGAAATCGAAGCGAATTATTCATTGTTTTTGTTATTCTTCTATATGAGTTGCGAGAGTAGTAGAAAATGATACTGATTATGATTATGCAATATGAAACCTGTAATAAGTCCCCAACCAAATGATAGGTACAGCTTAAATGGTCACGTAGTTTTGTAAGTGGGGCAAAGCTCAATTGAAATGTGGCAATGTCATTTGCAAGCGAAAAATTATGTCAACGATGAGCGCATAAAGACGAAGCGGGGGACAGGGGTGCCGTATTAAAGAGAATGCGTCCATGTTAACAATATCTCTAGAGTACACGTGTCGCTAGGCAATTTTGCGCTCATGTGCGGGCGACACGGGCGCCCTCCTGTTACAGGTCTATGGGATCTGTGATTTTGTTTATTATCTGGCAATTCTTACAAGAGCCGCCGACATGTGTGGAAATGGCGAAACCGGTCGCGTGTTGGCCCCAATATTGGCAAAGCGCTATCGGCTCGCTCCGTACGCACGAGCGAGTGAGTCGCCTCGGGCGCGCGAAGGTCTGTAGTCTGTGCCTTCTATAGTCTGTGGCCTGTGCCGTCTGTGTTGCCAACGCTGACAAAAGGAAAAATAGAAAATCGCGGGATAAGACAATCCATGCATAGATAGATAGATTCTAAACAACTTTTATTTGAGCTGCGATTTTCTAGAGTGCGAGTCGCTCGAAGGTCTGTAGTCTGTGCCGTCAAGTGTTGCCAATATTAATACAAAGGAATCTGCAAATCGTCGCGGCGATTCACTTTTAGCGTTAGTTTTTTGGTGTAACATATCTTATCTTATCCTGATTGGGTGCCAATGTGGCGTCACTTCGACCCATTGGGATCTTTTGTGCTCTCCCCTTTCCTTTATGCTCCTTCCTTCTCCCTAAAGATATAACTCAGTAGGTGGTGTAACTCAATTTATAAGGTAGGGACGTCATCATCAGCCCGTATCAGTCTACTGCTGGACATAGGCCCAAGCCTTAATTTCGGCCTGAGTCATGTCTCGCGTAGATCACACCTATGATGTTATTCATTAGAGATGGGCCGAACATTCGGTAATTATTCGGTATTCGGCATATTCGGCAAATTTTTCCTTATTCGTATTCGGCCGAATATTCGGTAAAATTGCCGAATAATTACCGAATAATGAAATTTAAAATTGACCATGAATTTGACCTAAACAGTGATCAACATCGGGTCAGTTTGCCGGCCTAGTGGCTAGAAAATCGCACCAATGGGTTATTAGATCTTAGAAATTCGAAAATAATCGCACCAATGGGTTATTAGATTTTAAAAATTCAATTGCGAAAATAAACCGAATAATTCGGCCGAATATTCGGTTCGGTACATTTTGAACCGAACATTCGGCCGAATATTCGTATTCGGCAGGTTATATATTCGGCCCATCTCTAGTATTCATAAACCTAGTTAAACCTCAATTCCATTTAACCGTGTTGTTGTCCCTTTCACACTTCGTTAATAAAACGATATGGTAAAAAGAGACAGAATGCCTATGATTTTACGGATACACGCTCAAGTGACTAATATTGTTTTATTCTGGTGAAACCCGGTACCGCTGGCAACACCAAGTTGCGTACGCGCAGCGCGAGGGGCCCCTGACCTTGCGCACACGCCGCACCGTCCCCCGCGCCCCGCCCCCGCCGCGCCTCATTTACACGAACTTTATTTTATTAATGGTATCCATAGGTACATATTGGGCCTTCGCTCTTTAAATAACGCCAATAAAAGGGACACTAGTAATACGAAAACAGAGGGCCTCATTATAATGTTTCTCTAAGGCCCGTAGCTCAAACCCAAGAGCAAATTCAGCTGATACACTCTTAAGACGTGATCACCATCTCAAGTATGTCATTTATAAATAAACTAATCTTGATGTCTTTCTCAAGTCGCGGTTCGCCTGCAATCAGCAAATACGTTCTCAAGTGTAAGTTTGACAGTTCTCTTGAGAACTGAGTTTTGTTTTATTAATACGGCGTTACTCGTCTGATTCCTAAACGAGCACCTTATTTTATTTATTTAAAGAGTATTTTATATTTTCTCAACAATACAAATGTATCACATTTACAAAGAAAGGCTGAAAACTGTGCAGATGGAATTCTAGTGTCCGCAATAGGTTTCCCTGTGCTGCGGCTACCAGTGACTCCCGGTCACACCAGTGCGTATGTACAAGCCAGTGTTTTTGGACCTATACTTGCTTAACTTAGTATCAGTTAGTGAATAGGTGGCCTTAGTTACGTGGGTGGTACCTTAGTTACGTTTATTAATAAGAACGCTATCTTGAAGTCGTTCTCAAGATTGACTTTTGAGCTGAGAGTGATTTATTCATACGGGCCCAGAACTGCTGCGAACGTAAACATTATTTTACTTATATAGATAGTTTCGAGTAGTTCGAGTAAGTACACAATGTAGGTAATTATAAAGAAATTGAAGTCAGTCTAGTAGGTAATAGATGTTTTGGGAAAATGTCAACCCTAATGACTCCCCTAATAGCAGTGGCGGATTTACCAGCCTGCGTAGGCTGGAGACTAGGGCGGCAAATGACAATGCCAGATTCTGCCCCACCATCAACCGCAAGTTGTACAAGATAACGAATAAATGTAAAAATATCTCCGTTTTTTATTAAAATTATTGGTTTAAAATAAAGTTTTGTACAAGTTGCGATTCGAAAAAAACAGCTTAATTAAGAATTCAGAAAATAGTAAGAAATCGCAGCGATTTATTCATTGTTTTTGTTATTCTTCTATAGGAGTTGCGAGAGTAGTAGAAAATGATACTGATTATGATTATGCAATATGAAACCAGTAATAAGTCCCCAACAAAATGATAGGTACAGCTTAAATTGTCGCGTAGTTTTGTAAGTAGGGCAAAGCTCTATTGAAATGTGGCAATGTCTTGTACCGATTTCATGTCTATGGGGTACAGTCCGCTAGGCGTAAGCTCAGGTTTACATTTGTGTGAGTGTTAGCGGTACAAGAGGTGAAGTGCAATGCGTGCGCGGCAGGGTGTATTTTGTTGCGTTTGTATTGGACGCGTCGCGCCTCAGGCCGAATATCACTCTACACTATCTGTGCACTCACACAAATGCACACCTGAGCTTACGCCTCGCGCACTGTGTCTCCAAACGAATAGAAATAGCTGTGGAAGTAAACTTATAATTCCTTCGCTATAATATCCTGCGCCGCTGCTTAGGCATTCATCACGCCTATCCGGTTTGCGGCCGACACAGGAATACTGATTCGGCGCATCACAAGACGCGATTAGAGGACGGGTAATGTGATGGTAATAGGACTATAGTACGGTGGAACACAGAGGTGTACAGGAGAGTTTTTAAGGTTAAGATTATCTCAAAAACTACTTGACCTATTGCAAAAATTATTTCACTGTTTGATAGGTAAAAGTGAAAACTATGTAACTGTAAAAAAATATTAAATTCGGTCCAGTAGTTTCTGAGAAAATCTCAACCTTATTGAGGACCCCTGTATACTTATCTCTGTCTTCGGCGCCAGTACAGTCCTGAGTTGTCGACTGTGGGAGTTCTCGAGCCTTCATCTCTCTCTCGATACTGGACCAAATCACTTTATTTGACTGCTATCAAAGGTTTGTTAATTAGTTTATTCAGTGTGCCAGAATGGAACGCCTTTCGGTTATTATCTACGCTCATTATTAGATTTCGATTCCTGTTAGATACAGTTTCTTCACGGTTTCATAGCAGTCTTCATCAACACAGCCTCTATGACTGACCACCTCGCATCCATTCCCCGTGATACCTCCTTCATAGCTTTTCAATTTTCGTACAGTCGATCGATCTAAGTCAGCTAAGAACTCGGTTTTTCCTTTAATGGGACCTTTGTACGTGACGGGAATAGTATTACTAAAAGCTGCGTATGTAGCCCATAAGGTTTGTTATTCTTTATGAGACCCTCTTTGCCTCAGTCTTTTGAGTACGGCGTTCCTCAGGGAAGCATCCTGGGCCCTACATTGTTCATTAGTCTTTTGAGTACGGCGTTCCTCAGGGAAGCATCCTGGGCCCTACATTGTTCATTAGTCTTTTGAGTACGGCGTTCCTCAGGGAAGCATCCTGGGCCCTACAGTGCTCATTAGACTTTTGAGTACGACGTTCTTCAGGGAAGTCAACACACCGTACCTATTCCTAATAATTATTCACGAGAAATTAAAGGCTTTATTAGACTTGCTTAATAGATACACGCAGCTCTAGTATCCGAAACAGGAATGGTCCAATCCACTCGATTTATTAGCAAAGCAATTCGGCCTTGGCTTCAGTTTGTAATCATAACCACGCAACTGTTTTTTTGGCAAACACAAAAACAAGCGTGGCCTCTTTTGGGCATTACGAATGGGAAACCGTAGCGATGAGACGAGATATTAACACAATCTCTTATTTATGGGGGAATTTGTCGTTGGGGAAACGTTACTAAGTTGATACGAGCAAGTAATTAATTTGACATTATTTTAAAAGATGTGCTGCTGAAAGTTTTTTGTTACTTATTTATTTATTTATTTTCGACGATCTCCACAGGGACCTTAAAGTGGACACAGTCAACCAAACCATAAAAAAATTTGCTGAAGCTCACGAACATAGACTTCATCATCATGTGAATGTCGAGGCAATCCAGCTCCTCGACAACACGGACATAGTGAGAAGACTGAAAAGAACCAAACCTTTTGAGTTAATGTAGTGTAGTGAAAACAATTCGTAGTGATAGTGCGCGAATGTAAGACACGTGAACAAAGTGATCGCCCTTAATAGACTCTAAGTAATGTCGTTGGACTAACTCTTAGATATAAGTGTAAATTAATAGAAATTTAGGTCAAAATCAAATTACTTATTAGTCTTATTGTATTTAGGCTAGATCGTAATGTGAATAAAATGTCATATTATGGCACTTTATTTAAAACAAAAAAAATAAAATTATTTATTTTATTAATGGACTCGACAGTTCGTCATTTGCCAATGTCATCTTACAGGAAAATTCAATACATGGCATAATTTGTCGTAATTATGCCATGTATTGTATATTGAAAAATAGTATTCATCCTAATAAACATTTTGTAAATAGCTTTTTAATAAAATTGATTAAATTGGAAGATATTATTTTTTTTCGAGATTGGCGGCGTTAGTTGGCTCATGGAAGGGGCATCCTCCATTTTTATTTTTAATACAAAACTCTCCCATGCACTACTTTTCGTGTGAGGGTTGAGGTTGGCATCCGGTCGATCCTATATTTTCCCGCATATGTTTTCAACAACGAGGAAAAAAGTAGGAAAAAGCTCTCCAGCAGCATATTTAAAATACCCTTTAGTATGTATAATGATGATGAAGATTTTCGGTAGGCGGGGCGTGGCCTGTGGTGGCTCAGTTGGTAAGAGCGTGTCACGGAATGACAAGGTCGCAGGGTCAAGCCCACAGAAAGAAATTTTTGACATGACAATGCCAGATTCTGACCCACCATCAACCGCATGATGAACAAGATAACGAGTAATTGTAAAAATATCTCAGTTTTTTATTCAAATTATTGGTTTAAAATAAAGTTTTGTACAACAAATTCAGAAAATAGTATGAAATCGAAGCGAATTATTCATTGTCTTTGTTATCATTTTCTACTACTCTCGCAACTCCTACTGATTATGATTATGCAATATGAAACCTGTAATAAGTTCCCAACAAAACAATATATGAGCTTCAATGGTCACGTAGGTGACCAAAGCTCCATTGAAATGCGGCAATGTCATTTGTTCGCCGAACATAAAACAAATTCTGGGACATTTAAAATAATACCAATTACATTTTGGATAATAATCTCTACATAAGTTATTCGAGATACGTCACTCTCGATGTAATTATCTTAATATTGGAAAGTTACTAGGTAGATCAATAACAATCAGCTGTTTCGTATAAACATCTAAATTAGGAGCTGGCAAGGTCGCAAAGAGCTTTGGTTCCAGAAACTCGACAGGTAATTTGTGTCTAGTCGAGCGATTTGCCAGATAATTTAGTGTTAGGCTCTATTCACACTGACTAACCGTGACACCACCCACAATGACACCGCTGTGGTGTCATGGGGAATCGCTATTCCCCGCTCTTGAGGCAAGTCCGCTCATTCCACATGACACCGCGGTTGGATGTGTTTTGGTGGTGTCTCTGGGAATGAAAACTCACTCTTGAAGACATGTGGTTTGTGAAAATACGGTAACAAATAGGTTTATTATTATGTTGTAATCTGTAGTACCTACTCGTACATAGGTACTTACAATAAACTCACGCCCGTATTCCATAGGGGTAGTACGTAGAGACGACGGAATTCCATCTGCCGCTTTCATTACAGCAAAACGGTTTAACGCCTCCCGCTTTTCGCCACTAAGTAAGCCATGGCCGGTTGGTCAACCTCATCGCCGTCTTTATACATGACATTTTAGATTTACTTATGTCATCATTATGATCAATACTTAGAATCGCTCCATGTTATAGCCAAAACGTCAGGACTGTTATTTCTCATTCCCTACCTTCTTGAGTCTGTCCATACTTTACTATAGTACGTACGCGTTAAGAAAATAGTGAAAAAAGAGCACGTCTATCCACGGTTGACAAATTAGATGACTTAGACAAATGTGCCATAAGAAGGAAAGTTGATTTTTATTATTATTGAACTTTCCTTCTTATGTCACATTTGTCTAAGTCATCTAATTTGTCAACCGTGGATAGACGTGCTCTTTTTTTCACTATTTTCTTAACGCGTACGTTCTATAGTTTATTTATTATTTCTTGTCGCGTGGTTCGTGTGCATAGAGCCTTAGCGTTGTGAATGGGGTGGGTAATCAATGACAAATGAAAGTTAGGCTTTTCATCTGTATTAACGATATTATGTAGGTATAGGTACCTATAGTCTTCAATGGAACAGACAGTAGGTACCTAAAACACACCCGAAAAAGTCATTTTAAAAGAAAATTTACATTTACACCACTCTGCAAGGAAAAACTGTCAACGCGGGAAACGACGGTTGCAAAATTATTTGATAGTTTTTATTTTATTGTGTGTACAGTGGTTGTTTTGTGATTAATATCACGTTAAATTAATCAGAAAATGTTCGCGAGTGACAGTATGGTGAACTTATTGGATAATTTGAGCAAGATCTGAAGTTTCAAGCTTTTATCAAGAGTCCCGCTACAAGCTCGGGAGTGAACGTGACTGGCTGCTTCGTCCAGAGCGACGACGCTACGGCGACTCCCCTGGAGGAAGATAGATGACTATTATAAATTGAATTTTCTGTAACATGACATTGGCAAATAACGAACTATTGAGTCCATTACTAAAATAAATAAATAAAGTGTCTTATCAAATAAATCTTGAAACAGAACTAGCCTATTTTGGTCCTTTTAACATTTTAGATACTACAAACACCTCATGTTTATGTAAATTCTTTTTTCTCTGTTTACATCCCAAATAAATTCGATTTCGACCATGAATAATAGATATAAATTCATCGGCGTCGAAGGCATAGGAATGAGATAACATGAACACATATCATTGGTTAGGATATTACATCCCTACGATGGGATAGGTTAGGTTAGTCGTTTAGGTTAGGTTTTTAGATCTAGGCTCAACAAATGGCGACATAGATAGACAAATCAAAGGGCCTTAAAACCTAAGAAACTGTAGAATCAGACGCCGAGTAAAACACAAACAAAATCCTTGCCATTTAATTGGTTGAAAGTTTTTGAGCCATAGTATGACCGTCTAAATCAGTCTTCGCTTGCGCCGTACAGGGATGCGGGGGAAGGCGACAACGGGGACCGAGAGAGGTGCGGGAGGGGGCCCCCCCGGGTTTAACAGAAATGCGCCTGCCTCCCGCACCTCTCTCGGTCCCCGTTGTCGCCTTCCCCCGCATCCATGTACCGAGCAGGCGAAGACTGATTTAGACGGTCATACTATAGTACAGTGTGCGAGGCGTAAGCTCAGATTTACATTTGTGTGAGTGATAGCGGTACAAGAGGTGAAGTGCGGTGCGTGCGCGACAGGGTGGCGTCCCGCTCGGGACGCGCCGCGCCTCAGACCGAATATCACTCTACACTATCTGTGTGCACTCACACAAATGCAAACCTGAGCTTATGCCTCGCGCACTGTATCAAAAGACGTTATCGATCTTAGTAGGTATGTACTTACTTAAGTAAGTCCTACTTTAATGTTGTTATTCATAAACTTAGTTAAACCTCACTTCCATTAAATCGTGTTGCTATCCCTTTCACACTTCGTTAAGAAAGGTTAAGATAGAAAGGGACAGGGGGCCTAAACGGTGGCGTAACTTTAAATCACGTTTATGAATACGCGCCTAAAAGGATTGATGTGGAACATTGATCTCCTATAAACGACTAGATACACAGTCTGCCTTCTAAAAATGTCCGAGCTCAAAGAAACAGATGAATGGCTCAAAACTGTCTATGAATGTCGGCTATATTGTAGAATCAGAACCAAAGCTGAATGTTGCAATACAAGTCGACTTTGGTCATCAATTAAGATAAAATACTGAAGACATCGCAGAAATTTGTCAAAGCACATACGACTAGCACAATGGAATACTTCAGTATGTGGCGTATCATGTTACGAAGGACATTTAGACGAGAATGCCCACACAAGCTATCGTACAATACCATCGGGGCAACGTGAAACCTTGTGACAGAATAGTGACCTTACTCCTAGGTGAATGTCAAGGGTATCAGTGACGTTTACGAGACCAAAAGTTCGCAGGCTTCCATTCTCTCGATAAAGGTGGTTGTCCACAATAATGCGAGATAAGAATTGTAATCTTGCGAGTTTTCCAGCTGTAGTTGCAGGAACAACTGCGAGAAAGAGAGTGACAGGAGAATTCAGCTGGGCTGGGCAGCGTTTAGGAGAGGCCTACGTCCAGCATTGAACTGATACGGGCTGATGATGAGTTTTCCATCGAATAATGTACTTGGGAACTCCGTGGAACTTAGATCAGCTCAAAACTCAATCTTGAGAACGACCTCAAGATGATGTTCCTATTAATAAACGTTTAGGAATCGGGTATCATGTGAGTAACGCCGTATTAATAAACATTCTCAAGAGCATTGTCAAACTCACACTTGAGATCGTATTTGCTGATTGCAGGCGAACCGCGACTTGAGAAAGACATCACGTGAATCGTGATACGCCCTCAAGATTGGTTTATTAATAAATGCCATAATTGAGATGTTGATCACGTCTTGAGAGTGTATCAGCTGAATTCGCTCTTGGGTTTGAGCTGAGACAGGCTACAGATTTAGCTACATTGTCTGTTTTGTGTCCCTCAATAAATCGCCCATCGTAGTCGATGGAAAACCTTCTTAAACCTTCGTCTTAATATTATTGTGGTTTGAATATCGTTGTGAAATAAACGAAAGCTGTCAGACATTTCTCAGGTGTCGTTTAGTTCGCGTCTTCACGAGTTCGCGAAAGTTATCAGTATTTGTAGTCTACATAACTTGGTACGGTGGAACACAGAGAAAGGTGCACAGGAGAGTTTTTTAAGGGATTTTCTCAATAACTACTTGACCTATTGTTGGCGGTGAGACTGGCCCATAAGTTCAAAGTCGCTCAGCGAGCTATGGAAAGAGCTATGCTTAGAATTTCTCTGTTAGATAGAATAAGAAACCAGTATATCCGCCAGAAGACAAAAGTGGTTGACATTGCTCATAGAATCAGTAAACTGAAGTGTCAGTGGGCTGGTCACATCTGTCGTAGAACCGATAACCGAGTTCTCGAATGGAGGCCACAAACGGGTAAACATTGTGTGGGACGCCCCCCTGACCAGACGGAGGGATGACCTTCGCAAGATGGCTGGCAGGGACTGGACGCAGAGGGCCGAGAGTAGGGTTGAGTGGTGCGCTTTGGGAGAGGCCTATGTCCAGAAGTGGACTGATACGGGCTGATGATGATTGAGTTGAATTATTGCAAAAATTCTTTCACTGTTAGATAGATAAAAGTTAAAACTATGTAACTGTGAAATAATTATTAAATTTGGTCCAGTAGTTTTTGAGAAAATCTCAACCTCGTTGAGGCCCCCTGTATCTCTGTCTTCGACTGTACCTTGTTGATGTAACTTAGTATCAGTATTATCAAGTAATATGCCTCGTTTCATATTTGTTCGAGTTTCAACTAAGTTTTCTTTGATAGCTACTATGTTGGTATTTGAAGATTTATTAAGTGAATTCTTGAGCTCATTCAATTGTGAATAACTTTGGTTTTAGTAGCTATTAGAGGGGATTAGGTAGTTGCTTCATAGATTACTAACGCCCACGGTTTGTATTTATAACACGGTTTAAAAGTTACGCGGAGATTTAAGGCTGGGTGTACGTGGTTTTGGAAGAATTTTGACTAAGAAATGAAAGTGGAGGGTGCCCCTTTAATTGACTCCTAAATTTAGCTTAATTCAATTCAATTCAAATGATTTATTGCAGTCACAAAGACCATATAAGTGTTAGTAAGTACTTAAAACTATGTTAGTGTTTACACGAGGTGTATTACGCGCTATGACAGGCGACTTAGGTCCGACTCCGAGACCCCGGGACATGTAAGTGTACCCAGTGGCTCAGAGGACTGTCCATGGTATCCGCAATGCCCTTCAGGATGTTGTTAGGGCTGCCGCGAACCCGTCGCATCAGGGACGCGACTCTTTTGCGTATGATGATGGCATGGAATCCGTCCACACCGGCTTCCGCAAAGGAAAGCGCCAGGAAGCTGCCAGCTGTCAAGCGCGAGACAGAAGATGTTCTGGGATTATTCATTGATCTCCTATAAACAACTAGATACACAAATGTCTTACTAAAACAATTTAAAAAAACGTACAAATAAGGGTCCATTGTTAACGTCCTAATAATGTCTAATAAAGCAGATGAGGGTCCATTCGTCCGTTTGGACCTTCTTTGCGCTCGGACATTTTTAGAAGGCAGACTGTGTATCTAGTTTATAAGAGATCAATGGGATTATTGCATAGTTATTTTGATCACTTTATTTTCGCAATGATGAACAGGTTCGATCAATCAGTTCCTTCAGTGTTACATCACAACAGGTAATTAGACGATCATATTTGTTTACAAAATAAGACACTTGATTTGGGCTACGGTATAGGTAAGGTAAGTAGATACCTAAGTTAGCGTTCAATTTCCGGGAAATTTCAGAACAATTTGAAGGCAGGAAGTCTCTTCAAACGTAATTAGTTCCACGAACGTAATAGGGTACAGTCGACAACACTTCAATCTTCACACAACCATTACAATAGAGGCGATATTGGCGCCGCGGCAAGCGATACTTGCGCCGCGCACTGTACCTATCCAATTCATAGTAAACAAACTTGATTCTCAGTTTTCCTTCTTTAATTATGCCTACTTTATTAGGAGTAGGTATTTTTGCCTGATTCCATGAAATTATCATCGTTAATGAGCCTATAGGTACTTAAACTTGATATTTATTCGTTTTGGAAGTTGTTTAGTCAAATAATACAGTCGTAGAAAAAAATGGCAAGTGTTAAGAATCTTAAATCTAATGGAATTGGTATTAGAAAAGATGATGATGACGATGGAAATGCTATAAGGCTGTATGATCTTTTGGCGCATTTGCCTTGCTAAAAAACGCAACAACAACTGTCATTCTGACTCGTGGTTCGCCTTTCGCGCGAAAAACCGGTGTTGGTAATTGTGATTCGAATTGGTCAGAAATGTGGTGCTCATTGATGTAACTCGGAGAATATTGATGTGGGCAGTGTGGCTGTGGGATGGTTCAGGTGGTCCTATCTTTGTGACGACAGCGGAGCTGCAATTCGGTGAGATCAATCCAATCTAGTATTCATTGTTCTCCCAGAGACCTCACCTCGTAGGGTGGCTGTCTTTTACACAAGGCTTCGAAGGAGCGGAAAGTTTGGATACTGGATTCCAATTGGAGGGAACAACATTCCAATTAATTGGCGGAAACAATCAATGAGGTATAAGCCCAAATAAAGAGCTGCTGGCACTCGTAATAGCAATTAAGGGTAATTCGTAATTCAGGACAATAAACATACGTTAAGGGTCACTAGCGTTGCGTCGATTGATCTCCGTACAGACTGAGCTTTACATCTATTATCTAAAACGTACACATAAAGACAGAGAAAAGTATGCAGGGGGCCTCAATAAGGTACAACATAGCTCTAGTGTACGACCGAACTTTCGGCCTAGTTTCGGCCAAATAACGGGTTTCGGCTGCCATCCGGCCGAAACTACGGCCGAAACCGAAACTGAGTTCTAGAGCCTATGACGTTATAATATTAAAAGCGTAAGTAATTTACTTGAAATAAGGCAGTGATAATATGCAGTGCTTAAGGATTACTTCAAATATCAGAGACTGAATTGTTTAATATGTGATTTATAAATAAAAACTGACTGATTATAATTGCATATTTATTTTTCACGAAAAATTTACCTTATATGGAAGTTTCGGTTTTGGCCGAAACTAAGACCGTGGCCGAAATTCGGTTTCGGCCCTAAAACCTAGTTTCGGTCGGACACTATCATTTCTCAAAAACCGAATTTAAATATTTTTCACAGTTACATAGTTTTCACTTTTATCTATCTAACAGTGAAAGAATTATTCCAATAGGTCAAGTAGTTTTCGAGATAATCTCAACCTTAAAAACTCTCCTCACTTTTCTCTGTTAGACCGTACTATCAGCAACAATGCCACGTGATAACTTTAAGGTTGCATTTCGTTTGCGGCAGCTGATGAGGATACAGCTCTAGAGGGCCGACAGTCATATACAGTTTTGACTTAAGTGTAAGCTCGATCTTACGAATTGTATGAAAACTGGTTGTTGTAAGCCTGAACTCAAAGTCAATACGAAACTCAACACAATACGAGACAACAAAGTTTTTTGCACACGTGTTTTTGTTATTGAACTCCTTATCTTTATACTTTTGTCAATCTTTCAGAAGTCTTCCATTTGTATTAGTCGACAAAAATAATGGATGCCGCTGCAAAGGG
Organism: Tachystola acroxantha; assembly: GCA_963506565.1. Taxonomy (NCBI): domain Eukaryota; kingdom Metazoa; phylum Arthropoda; class Insecta; order Lepidoptera; family Oecophoridae; genus Tachystola; species Tachystola acroxantha. The sequence goes on from OY735879.1 coordinate 13,636,343, forward strand.
CAACATTTGAAAACTGATCAGGAACTGTTGCTGATAGTACATCGGAAACAGATATATACAGGGGGCCCCATTAAGGTTGAGATTCCCTTAAAAACTACTTCACCAATTGTAAACATTCTTTTACAAGTAGATTGATATTCTCCAATATGTTTGTAAAGAATGAAAAAATCAAGTTATGCGTAAATCTCAGCCTTATTGACTCTTCCGAATACTTTTCCTGTTGACCGATATTCATAGGCAAGTTTCGAGTTCGAGCCGAGTTCTTAGTCAAGTCTTTTATTTCCACATTCATAACACGTTAAACTCATGCCCGAAACTGTCTATGAACATCGTCCGCACTTACTTGGTAGCGAGAGGCTTTCGTAGGTTAGGCCGGTGTTTGACCTGCCGCAAACACGCGCATGCCCCGCCGTAAACACTCCCCACGTGCTAAACTAAACACTATGACACGGAAACCAACCCACCGTCGGCCGCAGCCGCGATCACTCCCAGCACCAGCACTTGCAGTAATCTGAGCGCCATATAAACACAAGCATTTGCACTGCACTCGCGATTTAGTCGTAAGCGGGCTGCGGTTACACGAGCGACGCAGCCCGCTGCCTCCGGCGCACTGACGCCGCGGCAATAGCGCGGGGCTAGTGATGGGGGCGAGCGGCAACGTTTGGGGTGCCGTATTAGAGACGCTATGCGGCATCAGTGACGGACACAGACCACTTACCCAATAGACATGAAATCGATTTTACGGTATGTCACTGTTTGTATAGGCATAATCTGCCTATTGTATGTATTCGACTCTGGCCCTGAGGAATATCTTATCAGAAGGTTTTGGATGTTCAAATGAAACGTCTTCATTTAGGAAATGATCTGTGTCTATTCCATAACTTATGCTATTACTAGTACTTTGCAAGCGAAATTTTTTGTCAACGATGAGCGCATAGAGACGAAGCTGGGGACAGGGGTGCCGTATTAAAGAGATGCGTCAATGTCGATAATATCTCTGTTACACGTGTCGCGAAGCAATGTTGCGCTCATGTGCGGGCAGACACGGGCGCCCTTCTGGTACAGGTCTATGGGGTAAGTGGTCTGTGGCGACGGCTGACGCGGCACAGCCTACCTATTCTTCAGCATATTCTTCTTCGCATAGTTTCATAAGTTTACAATACCAACAGTACAATGCTCCGTTTATTAAACGAATATTATTTTCATAACTATCATTCTAACATTTCCCGTGAACTTGGTACATATTCCTTGACTTTTATACAGACCCAAATTGCCGTATTATACAGATACGGCAATCAAAACATGCCGTATATCCAGTCAAAATTGCCGTATTTACAACAAACAATTGCCGTAAACATCACTAGCCTCGCGGCACCTCCCCTCCACCCCGCCCAGACCCTACCCCACACTCCGCTCGCTCGTCCATTCAACGCATTTTCTGTCATAAGCAAATCGATCGATTATACTTCCGGCTACAAGAAGGCGCCGTGCATCCAAACTGTGTCACGAGGTACCTACACATCGACACTTTGGACCGTTCTTATTATCTGCGTCGTAAGAGTTGAAATCGCACTGCAAGTGTTACCACTGCTGTTGTCCGTACATTGGAGGTTTTGCGCGCACGTTCGTAAGTTGCATGGGGTCGAGCGAGCGTTGGATGCGTAATGGTTAGGCGTAGTGACGTCGGCCGGTAAAGTTCGCAGCTCCTAGAACTAGGGATGCCACTTTTTTTTGTTAAGAAATATTTTTCAGAACTTAAAAAATAGGTACTTTTGGGTAATTCACAAAAAAATATTTATTTAAATTTATTTATTTATTTATTTAAAGTTTACAAATACAGGTTACCCCTAATAAGATTGTAAACAAAATTTTACCTATTTTTACATAAAAAAAAACACTTTACATTGGGTAATTCAGGTCCCATTAAAGTCACAGTTATACAGGGTGTAACGTAAAGGGTATATGAAGCCGACGGGAGGGTATTCAGAATCGATAACTGAAAAACTTTTGTTGTACGACTTTTCGATTTTCGCGAATATTTTTTTTGACTTTTCATACATTTCGTACCGGTCAGCTGATCGATTTGTACAAGACAATAATTTATTTTTATTTTTTATTCGAAAAGTCGTAGAACAAAAGTTGTTCAGTTACCGATACTGAACACCCTCCATTCGGCTTGTGTATATGCCCTTTACGTTACACCCTGTATAGTAATTTTTTTTTATTCAATAAAAGTATAGCATTACAGTTTACATACCTATGCACTATACATTTCATTTAGTCATTAATTCTGAATCTGCTCTTGGTAATTCAGAAAAATTCTTTATTTAAATAGGGTAATTCAGGTCCCGTTAAAGTCACAGTTATATGAAAAGCGCGATATAAATAATCTTAGTCCTATACCTGTATTTTTATTATTTTTAACTAAATTACTAATGAGGGGTTTTCAAAGTGACAGTTGTTAGAAATGAAAACAAGCTTTTTAAGTTGACAATAGATGGCGTTGCACCGAAGTGCGATGTCATCGTAAAAAAACACAGCACCATGAATTTTTTTTTGTTGTCAGCTGAATAATTTATTATTGTTGGTTTGTTTGTGTAATTTAAACAATACAGTACAAATTAAATACTAGGTATGAAATACGAAAAGCCCAAGTTACAAGCAATAACGACACATTTAGTTTTGACATCAGACCAGTCAGTGCCATCTACAGTGCGCGAGACGTAAGCTCATGTTTACATTTGTGTGAGTGATAGCGATACAAGAGGTGAAGTGCGGTGCGTGCGCGGCATATTGTGGTGTTGCGTTTGTATTTTTATGCGTAGGACGCGTCGCGCCTCAGGCCGAATATTACTAGACTCTATCTGTGTTCACTCACACAAATGCAAACCTGAGCTTACGCCTCGCGCACTGTACCGGGGCTATCGGTACTTTCTTTCTTTTAAAATGTAACCTTGAAATCCCCTCATTGCTATAAAAAAAAAACTCTGTTCAACCACAGCTTGTAGGCACTGCCTAGTACAAACATAGCAAGCGGGCCTCGCGTGCCGTCAACTCAGAGAAATAATGACCGTCAATGACGACGCGTAGTAGGTAACAACGAAACCATTTCTTTTTTAATTTATGGACTTTTGCATGAAAAATTAAAGTATTTTATTTTATTGCATCAGTATCGATCGTATTTAACATCCCTGTCGGATCGTTGATCAAAAACAATTCCCGTATAGTACGTGTGGTAACCCTGCGTAGAACACAGTAATTCTTGAGTAAGGTCACCCAGACACGTTGCTCGGCAGACAGTATTGAGACAAAGCCTGTAATTTGCCTGCGAGCCGGCTTTTCGACCTTGTTACGGCGCAAGTCGCAACGCAACTCGCTAGGATATACTAGAATACGCACGGAACGTAATAGCCTACAAGCGCGCTAGTTAAGTTATTCTAAACTTAGTTAAACCTCACTTACCTTAAATCGTGTTTCTATTACTTTCACACTTCGTAAAGGTTAAGATTTATTTATTAATGGACTCGACAGTTCGTCATTTGCCAATGTCATGTTACAGAAAATTCAATATATAATAGTCTTCTATCTTCCTCCAGAGGAGTCACCGTGGCGTCTTCACCCTGGGTAGCCGCGTCTTCATCCAGAGGAGTCGCCGTAGCGTTGTTACTCTGGACGAAGCAGCTCGACAGTCACGTTCACTCCCGAGCTTGTAGCGGGAACTCTTGATAAAAGTTTGAAACCCCAGATCTTGCTCAAATTATCCAACAAATTCACCATACTGTCAGTCGCGAACATTTTCTGATTAATTTAACGTGATATTAATCTCAAAATAACCACTGTAGACAATAAAACAAAAATTATCAAATAATTTTGCAACCGTCGTTTCCCGCCATTTTCAAGAGAACCAAAGGTTAATATAGAAAGGGACAATGTCGGTGGGACAGCTGCCTTGTCTGCTTTAACCACAATTTTGTGGTGTGGTGTGTCGTGGGTAGAGAATACAATCCCGAGCATTATTTCAAATCCCGGGTTTACGGGATTTTTGATGCGTAATCCCGGGATTAGTCCAAGTAGTCAATATCCATTAAAACCGAATTTCTTAAAAAAAATTTTTTAATATTGTTGTTACACAACACAATATTAGAACATGAACAAAAAGACAAGACCATAAAATATGTTGAAAATGCAATGGCTGAAATATCAAAGCATCTTTTCCATTAATATCAGTCAATTATTGGGGTTAGTAGTATCATATCCGTTAAATAACTAATTTTCATCATCTTTTGTTAATAATTCAACTTCCATTTCATAAATTAAGTTGATTTTTTGACGTTATGTAACAATTGCCCTTAATGTAATCTAGGTTAGGTCTATTGTCAAGGCGCAACGTATTACGGAATGCAAAGTATAACGGTTTGTGGCAAACCCGAAAATCCCGAGACTAGCCAAGTACAGGCCCGGGACTTTCGAGGGCAAAAAACGGCCGGGATCCCGAGATCCCGGGATTGTATTATCTAGCCGTGGGGCATTATGCCGTCATCTGACACAAATCTAAACTATGGAACCACTTTGGCTAGATTCACATTTCTCTTCGTCATAACTATTCTAACACTTACACAAAAATAAATATGATTGGCGTTCTTAATCCTTAAGGAAATTAAATTAAAACACATATTTAACTTAATTAACTTTATTGAGAGGAACATAATAAGTCCTAAACAAAATACAATTCATTTAAATGTAATAGGATAGAAATTGCGTGATATTCTATGATTTTAATGTTTGGTCTTAATTTGGGATTATTCTAAATTATCCATATCTTATTAGGTCAATAAGGAGGTACAACTAACAGCAGATCAAATGTAACACTTTAGACTTTGGACCGCTTTTATTATCTGCGACGTAAGATTTAAAATCGTACTGCAAGTGTTACCATTGATCTGCTGTTGTCCGTACATCGAGAACCGTCACCATACATAACAACCATTTTTGTCTACATTTAAGGTTCTTCTATAGATCTAAAGGAAAATTAAAAAAGGTATGAAATCGTAGATTTTTATTTCGTAAATTTTAAATTATTTTTAAACTATTCTCATTCTATATTATTTTATTAAGGTTTAACAAAATCCATTATCGTCGACGTATTCAGAGACGAGAGTTTCAGTACACATCACAGCTAATGAACTCTTTAAACTTTGAACCGTTCTTACCGTTTTCAACTATGTGTGAGTATTTAAGGTTGATATTATCTCAAAAACAACTTGACCCATTGTAAAAAATATTTCACTGTTAGATAGCTCAGAGTTAAAACTATGTAACTGTAAAAGAATTATTAAATTCGGTCAAGTAGTTCTTGATAAAATCTCAACCTTATTGAGGCCCCCAATGACTTTAGAAATGACCATTAGGTCAAATTCCAGTGAAATATCGTTACAAAAAAATTAGAAATACCTTAAATTTCTTCAAAATTGTTTAATTTACTTAAACGCTGTGCAGAATTAATGTATGTCACAAGCCTAACCATACATTTCATTTTGTCGAATGAATTCAAGGCCAACCTATAGTGACGATGCACAGACCACTTACCCAATAGACGTGAAATCGGTACAAATGACATTGCCACATTTCAATGGAGCTTTGCCCCACCTACAAAACTACGAGACCATTGAAGCTGTACCTATCATTTTGTTGGGGACTTATTACAGGTTTCATATTGCATAATCATAATCAGTATCATTTTCTACTACTCTCGCAACTCCTATAGAAGAATAACAAAAACAATGAATAATTCGCTTCGATTTCTTACTATTTTCCGAGTTATTAATTAGGCTGTTTTTCTCGACTCGCTGGATGTACAAGACTTTGTTTTAAACCAATAATTTTAATAAAAAACGGAGATATTTTTACATTTATTCGTTATCTTGTTCATCATGCGGTTGATGGTGGGGCAGAATCTGGCATTGTCATTTGCAAGCGAAAAATCTGTCAACGGTGAGCGCATAGAGCGGGGCACGAAGTGGGGGGATAGGGCTGCCGTATTAAAGAGAATATGCGTCCATGTCGATAATATCTCTACGTAACACGTCTCGCGGAGCAAGTTGGGCTCATGTGCGGGCAGACACGGGCGCCCTCCTGTTACAGGTCTATGGGGTAAGTGGTTTATGGGATAAGTGGTTTATCGGATAAGTGGTCTGTTGGGTAAGGGGTCTGTTGGGTAAGTGGACTGTCGAGCAAGTTGTCTGTGGAGTAAGTGGTATGTGGGAGTAGGGAAGGGCTACCTCAGCGGGACGAGGAGGAGCGGCGTCGGTCTCCGCGGCGACGCGAGCGCGAGCGGGAGCGCGAGCGGGGACGACGCGCGCGACGCTCGGAGCTACCGCGACGTCTGCGTAGAAAAATAATCATAAGTCAAAAATAAAAATACAAAAACGTATATTTGGATCTAAATATACAGGGTGTAACGTAAAGGGTATATGCAGCCGAAGGGAGGGTGTTCAGTATCGGTAACTGGACAACTTTAGATCTACGACTTTTCGATTTTCGCGAATTTATTTTTGACTTTTCATACATTTCGTCCCGGTCAGCTAATCGATTTGTATGAGACGTTAATCTATTTTTATTTTTTATTCGAAAAGTCGTAGAACGTCGTATGGTGCATTTATTGGATAATTCATGCAAGATCTGAAGTTTCAAGCAATTCTCAAGAGTCCCACTACGAGCTCGGGAGTGAACGTGAACAGGTTAGTCCACGGTTGATTTTTTTTCATTTATTCATTGATAACTTTGACGATGACGCTTCTGCATTTCCTCTGAAGGAAGCAATGAATATTGATCGGGAGCTCACTCTAACCACTGTCATTATTCATAACATTTCGACCGTTGTAAGTTGGAGGTCACATGGAGGGCCGCATGGACTCCTGCCAATCAATAAATATAGTCTCACAAGCCTGGGCCGTGTGTAACATATATTTTTATTGTGTGTTTATGTTACCACCAACTAGGCTACAATCGCTGAACAAAAGACTATATATATAATTAATTTAATAAATATCCCAGGGCGCCATTGTCATATTGTCATTGGAAGCATATCAAAGTAAACGAATAGGTTTATCTGTTACTTAATTCTTTATTCCTATCAATTGGTCCCTTTCACAATTATGGTTTCGAAGCTAGTTAAAAATTTATTAGTTAAAGATGGTGCTAGTTGTCTTTATTTATTTCATAGCAAAACCATCGACATCATAGGCATAAAAAATACTTGTTACACGTGGAGCAAGGTAGGAACACCTGGAATGCCGTGGCTGGCCAGAGGCACGCAAAAACACTTGTCACCTCGCAAAACTTTTCACCACGAATGGAGTTGAGGATACTTATACGAGCCTTAACTGGACACTGCAGGCTAAACATCTTAACAGAATGGGCCTCCGACACCACTGCCTGTAGATTCTGCTGTGAAGCCGAGGAAACACCCATGTATGTCCTCTGTGAGTGTGAAGCACTCATTCACAGCAGAAGCCGAGCCTATAGATGGACAGCATGACCCGAGGATATTAAAACTCTCTCACCCAAGTGCATCATACGATTCCTGAAGGACGTTGGTCTTGGAAGCGAGATATACTTTTTGACATACTTAAGTATAATTTAGATTGTTTCTATTCGTTATTAATTTAATAACACTTTTTAAATGTTACACCTAACATTAATTTGTATTTCATTTTGACTAAGCTATTTACTCTATTATTACCTGACGATCATTTTTACAAATATGACTATATTTGACATAATGTACTACCTATATTATTGTATAGTATTGTATTATGTAAAAATGAAATAAAGAAATCTAAATCTATAAGAACTCGGTGCGCCATAATAGACCTTTGAGGTCGCAGTGACCCTTGGGCTTGTACCAACACCCTGATATCAAATAATAATAATAGTGTCTCAGATAGTCCTCTATAGGTCCTACAAATACCTACCTAGGGCTGTCGGTCCTCTTCCTACGTTCCCTGTCGGTCGAGCGGCGCCGTTTCCTCTTCTCTCCCTCCGAGTCCGACGAATCGCCCGAATCCGGTCTCTTCTTGTCGTCTGCGGAATTGGAAGTGTAGGTTAAAATGTCGAAAAAGTTAGAATAAGTTCAGGGTGGCTGTTAGGTACTTCAGTGGACTGTATGATTTTGATTGAAACTCTTGGATCTTGAACTTTAACTTTTAATGACACAGGACACGTGTGGCGCGTGAGCTTGCCGTAGTCGTACTGGCGCTACCTCGACCAATCATACAGGGTTGTTGCATAACTACGCACGCGCACATGAACAGATACAGAAACGTAATTTTAATAAACTATTTACCTAGGTACTATCACTAGGTATAACTTAAACTATACTTAATACTACACACAAACACAACGCACAATGTTAATTTTTCGCCGTTCGTAACAGTGGCCTTGAATTCATTCAACAAAATTAAGTGGACGGTTAGGCTTGTGACATACATTAATTCTGCACAGCGTTTAAGTAAATTAAACAATTCAGAGACAAATAAACAAAAAATATTTACAATAAACTCAACTATTTAAAAAATGTGAAATTTGATGTTCTTTGGAGTTTTGATATTTTAAAGTAGTTTTAATTTTTTTTAATGATTTCTTTCACTGGAATTTGACCTAATAGTCATTTCTAAGTACGTAGATGAATACTATTTTTCAATATACAATACATGGCATAATTGCGACAAGCTAAGTTGTAGTTCACAAATGTGCCAAAAACGCAACGCAATTATGCGAACTACAACTTACCGAAATTGAATCACGTTATAAATAAGCATTTAAAAAAATAGTATTTATCGTAATAAATATTTTGTAAATAGCTTTTTTAATAAAATTGATTATATTGGAAGATATTATTTTTATAAGATTGGCGGCGCTAGTTGGCTCATGGAAGGCTCTCTAGGAAGACAAATAGCAAAACACTTAGCTGTCTGTATAAGCGTTTAGCCTGAAACTTGAATTAAAGTTAGTCCACCGTTTAAGCCTTTGTCCGACAAAACAGAGAAGTGTGGTTTAACTATGCATAATAGTTTTTAGCGGTTTTAGCTGCAGTTGTGAATACTTAACAACCACAGCTCCGATCCACATGTCGGAGGAAAATGGCGGAAAATACAGTTGGCTCATGGAAGGCTCTTGATATAAAAAAAAAATGTCCAAATGTATGCATGTGTGTGTCCGTTACCTGTGTTGTGCGTGGCCTTGTTCTCGCGGTCTCGTTGGCGCGACTTGATAAGCCGCACTATCTCCATCAGCTCCTTGCGAGCGTCGGTATTCTCCTGACAATACAAATAAGAGTTATCGTAATTTGTTTTACGCATTATGCCATGCTCGGCGAACAAATGACAATGCCAGATTCTGCCCCACCATCAACCGCTAGAGATGTACAAGATAACGAATAAATGTAAAAATATCTCCGTTTTCTATTAAAATTATTGGTTTAAAATAAAGTTTTATACATCAAGGGAGTCGAATAAAACAGCTTAATTAAGAATTCAGAAAATAGTATGAAATCGAAGCGAATTATTCATTGTTTTTCTTATCTTTTTCTACTACTCTCGTAACTCCTATAGAAGAATAACAAAAACAATGAATAATTCGCTTCGATTTCATACTATTTTCTGAATTCTTAATTAAGCTTTTTTTTCGACTCGCTGGATGTACAAAATTTTAATAAAAAACGTATTAGAGAGATGCGTCCACGTTGATAATATCTCTAGGTGGCACGTGTCGCGAAGCAATGTTGCGCTCATGTGCGGGCAGACACGGGCACCCTCCTGATACAGGTCTATGTGGTAAGTAGTCTGTGCAGTAAGTGGTTTATGGGATAAGTGGTCTGTTAGGTAAGGGGTCTGTTGGGTAAGGGGTCTGTTGGGTAAGGGGTCTGTTGGGTAAGGGGTCTGTTGGGTAAGGGGTCTGTTGGGTAAGTGGTCTGTTGGGTAAGTGGTCTGTGGGGTTAGTGGTCTGTGACTAGTTGGGCTTTTCCCTCTGAGAAGAAAAGACACTTGATTTGGGTTTCAGTTTACATCTCCAGAGCATATTGGCGCTTCCGGGTATAGTAATAAAATACCTTTTTCTTGTCATCATCCTTAGGAGTCTTGTCGCGGCTCGCGGAGCGCTTGCGATGCCGGGGCGACTTTGACCTGAAAACACCATACTTGAGTATATTCTGATACGTATTTTTATTAGTATACGTTCAGTGATAAATGGGAAAAAATATTTAGAAAGAAAGAAGATTAATAAAACATTTTGTAAGTAATACAATAGTCAATCGTTTTTTTATTAAACATTTATCCAACTACAAAAAATATCAGGTATTCGGTATTCGGCCGAATAGGACAAAAGTGGCCGAATACCGAATAGTTGCCGAATATTCGTTGCAAGCCTAATTTATTTAGATTTCCGTTTTACATAGCGCATATGCAAGAAAATATCAAAACATTATCCGTTAATTAACTAAATTAAAAATAAATTACGTTGTCATAGTTACAAAATGAACCCTCTTTTTATTCACCAAAGAAAGAAAATAAAATATTAACAATAAATAAGTCAAATATTAGAAAAACGAAACAAAATAACTATTGATTTTTGGAATAAAATTAATCATATCTTAATCTCATTATCAAGACTAATCTAACGAAATACCATATATCAAAATCCATCAAGCCGTTTAGACTACAGGAGGCCACAAACGAACCTATCCCGAAGCCCAAATCAAGTGTCTTATTTTGTTTATTTATTTAAAACATTACTGTTATAACAATACATAATTTTGATTGGCCACCAGCATCTTAAAACTTGAGAAGTTTGTCCAGATGCTGATAATAAAACAAATGATTGTAAACAAATACGATCGCGGATCGTGTAATTACCTGTTGTGATGTAACACTGAAGGAACTGATTGATTGAACCTGTTCATCATAAAGTAATCCGATCTAATAATGTGAATATAACTATGCAATAATCAAAGGTTAAAATGTTAGTAGTTTTGTATACAAAAAAAGACATTTGAATTGGGCATCGGTATACATACATTAATTCGAAAAACATTACTTTCCTACTTTCGGCAGTTGGATAAACACTAACATAAACTCACCTATTTTTAGCAGGAGACTGAGAACGTCTCTTCTTTCTATCTCTATCTTCTTTGTCGTCATCTCTTGTCCTGCTCCTGTCATCTCTACGTCTCTCACTCCTCTCTCGTCTCTCCTTGTCTCTTGACCTGTTTTATAACGAATTATTACATATATGAGGGGTTCGCAGTCCAGTTGCGAGTACACGTTGAAAACGATCGTACAAGTTAAGCAACGTTGGGCGAGGTCAGTATCTGGATGGGTGGCCGGTAGTGACACTTTCATCTGAGCCCCTCCGTGCATTGACTAAATAATTTAATTATGCTTATTTTTTATGACATTTAACATTATTTACTATTGTATAATATTCATATTCCATGTAATAAGTAGGTGCCATTTTATGCACTATAATATAATGTATGACTACAATTTCACATTAGACATAAGTTCTGTTAAGAAATTGTAATTATTGAATGAATAAATAAATAAAAGTGCCTCGGGGCGCACGTTAAGCAGTTGGTCCCGGTTGCTATCGCTCGGCAGCAGTCGTTAGGCCACGTCAGAGGCCTACGGGCGGCCTGAATAACTCTGACAAATAGGTTTGGTCACTAAACCACATGAGAAAAGAAAAATTACATATAAATGGATATCACTCACTTATATTGTTGAAGCCGGCAATTAATTGTCTACAAATAACAGCTTCAACAATATAAGTGAGGGATATCCGTTTATACTGGGTGTAACGTAAAGGGTATATGAAGCCGAATGGAGGGTGTTCAGTATCGGTACCTGAACAACTTTTGTTCTACGACTTTTCGAATAAAAAATAAAAATAAATTATTGTCTCATACAAATCGAGCAGCTAACCGGCACGAAAACTACTTGACCTATTTCAATTTTTTTTAACTGTTTGATATATAAAAATTAAAACTATGTAACTGTAAAATAATTATTTAATTCGGTCCAGTAGTTTTTGAGAAAATCTCAACCTTATCGAGGCCCCCTGTATACTTATCTCGGTCTCCGACTGTGCAAAAAAGGAGATTATGACTGTAATATTGTGTATTTATTGCAAATAAAGAAATTGAATTGAAATTAAATATATAAAGCTATGAATCTCCGCATTAATGATATCCCCTGCATACATAATGAGTTAGAATGTAAATTATACAATATACATACCTATCGCGTCTCTCTCGGGACCTGTCAAATCTATCCTTTGATCTGCCACGTCTATCGTCTCTTCTGTCGGATCTATCCTCTCTCCTGTCGAATTTATCCTCTCGTCTATCGGATTTATCATCTCTTCTATCGTACTTATCATCTCTCCTCTCGGATTTATCATCTCTTCTCCCGGACTTAGCATCTCTCCTATCTGACCTATCATCTCTCCTCTCGGACCTATCATCTCTCCTATCGGACCTATCGTCTCTCCTATCGTACTTATCATCTCTCCTCTCGGGCTTATCATCTCTCCTCTCGGACTTATCATCCCTTCTATCGGACTTATCCTCCCTCCTATCTTTCTTATCATCTCTCGTCTCCGACTTATCTCTGTTCTCGGGCTTATCATCTCTCCTCTCGGACTTATCTCTCCTCTCGGACTTATCATCTCTCCTCTCGGACTTATCTCTCCTCTCGGACTTATCATCTCTCCTCTCGGACTTATCTCTCCTCTCGGGCTTATCATCTCTCGTCTCGGACTTATCATCTCTTCTCTCGGACTGATCATCTCTCTTATCCGACTTATCATCTCTCTTATCGTATGCATCTCTCTTATCGTGTTTATCATCTCTTCTGTCGATGTTATCATCCCTTTTGTCTTTCTCCTCCCTTCTGTCATCACGGCGATCTACTCTAGTCACATCGTCGTTACCGCCTCTATCATGCCTGTCATGTTTAGTACGTTCCTTCTTGTCAAATTTGTCGTAATTGTTATCTGGTCGATCTTTTTTGTCAGTTTTCTCATGACTTTCATCTTTACGGTCATTGTCATCGTCTCTTCGGTTAGACTTGGCGTCTCTTTCATCCTTTCTGTGCTCGAAATGCTTGCGATCCCTGTCTGAGATCTCGCTTCGGAGCTGAGGTCGTTTTTCTTCTCTGTCTTTCACCATATCTCTCTCCCTCTGCCCTTTGTCCTTGTCTCGCCTACCATCGGCGACGATGCGATCTTCCTTCCTGCACATGTAGAAAGAAATTATTATTATAATGGAACTGGCAAAAAATTTGTAGAACCGATGGGGTAGACCAGATAGTATGAGAGCCCACGACCAAAATTTTTGTCTCATAGCAATACAGCCAAAACCGCATCAAATCGATAGATACGATTATCCTGAACTCGAAAATACCAATTTCAGACATTTTCCGCGTAGCGTTTGACTGACCGAATTTTAAAAATTGTCAAAGAATTTTACCGAACTGCATCATAGCAATATGTCTGATTTGCAGACTGTAGTTGAATGATAGTTCTGAGATACCGGAAACATATTTTTCAGACGTTAGTGGTGTAGCTCAAACCCGTAAAATCACTTAAAAAAATTAAAAATGAGACAAAAAAAATGTCTCATAGCAATACGTCTGAAAATCTTTTTTATTAGTAAATTTTGGTTATTTGATGCGAACAAAACAATTTTCAGACGGAAATGTGAACGCATTAAATTTTGAGACCGTTTTGAAAATGTTAACAAATTTTACCGATCGGTATCATAGCAATATGTCTGAAAATTGTTGAACATGATAAAATAAGTTGTCCACATGTGCGAAAAATTTATATCAGACAAATTAAGTGTAGCACCTTCTCTATCAGACAACTTTTCGATACTCAGATATCATTTAAAAATCGTATTGAGGCATCTTGAATTCTCTGTTACAAACCAATGAATACGTTGCGACCCTGAATTTATTAGATGATAATTAACAAAGAATTTACCCGAAACCGTAACATTGAAGTTGAAGGACTGAAATAAATCGCACAAAAGGAAACTGGGATGAAGTTGTTGGGAGTATATGCTACACTTAAAGTGTCTGAAAACAGGTTTTTGGTAATCATGGCAGCAATACGAAAAGTTAAAAAAAAAAATTATCCGTATTGCTATGATACAGGTCGGCTAAATTTGTTGACATTTTCAAAAATGCGCTCAGGCTATGTGCTACGCGCAAAATGTCTGAAAACAAACTTTTTCGTAATACAATTATAAAATCTATGTACATTTTCACTATCAGACGTATTGCTATAATACCGACTGCCTTTTTTTTTTGACACAGCAGAAATGGCCTCCCACGCAGTTGCTACACTTTCGACCGTTACTACACACCTAGTCGGGTTCAGAATCATACAATCTAACGATTTTATAGGGTTTTTGCCGTATTGCTATGAGACATGGTTTTGGTCGTGGGCTCTCGTACTAAGAGGTTCTCAAACTTGTTTCGTCTATCGCCCACTTTGAAAATCAATTATTTTTTACAATCAAGTGGGTAATTTCAGTGAATTTCAAAATACTAAGTACTTAGATGAAATTACAAATCAGCCATCGCCCCCTAAAACACTTCAACACCCCCCCCCCCCCCCCCATATTTTCTGGAGCCCTTACCCTCTAGGTCTCCAGCGCCCACAAGTGGGCGTTATTGCCCACTTTAAGAAAGACTAGGGTAGACGAACAAACGTAGCGTTGGACGCCTCCATACTAGATGGAGAGATGACCTGCGCAAAGCGATGAATGAAGGTCAGGGTCTTTTTACCCGACTGCCACAGAAGGAGGGTAATGTTTTTCGGGTGTATGTAGGTACGTATCTATGTATGTCCTTGTCAATTCCTTCCTGCCATCCTGTAGCCTAAACGGCTTGATGGATTTTGGTGTATGAGGTATCGTTAGATTACGGGGGTATAAAAAAAATAATCAAAAGGGGATAGTGTTTTTGCAGTCGAGTTTTTGGAAACAATTGCAGCTTGTTAAGTTTTTCATTAAAATAAAAAATCTTAACGGGTTTTTTTTTGGAACCAGAAATTTGTAGTTTTAACTTAAATCTAGATACAATTAATGTTTACTTGTGTTTTAAGGCGTGCAACTAACACTCTAGTCCCCACGCTAGGATTCCCTGTGTCGTGGGAACTAGCGTCTTCCCAACAGGTGCTTATATAATAAGTAAATATATGAAGGATATAATATAATAAGGATATAAATATTGGAAGGGATAAATAATTACTGTTTACATATTATGTCTTAATCAAATAAATAAATAATAGAAAATGTTATAGTTAAGTATGAAGGATATAGTGGAAAGAAGTAATGTGAGTGTAGGATGCGCCCGCTTACTTGTGTGCGCCGTGTGTGTGCGAGGGTGTGTAGGTGTGTATGCGAGGGTGTGTATGTGTTTGAGAGAGGGTGGATGATGTTTGAAGGGTTACAAATATAAAAATAATGATTTTCAATGTAAAATCTCGAAATGGTTTTGAATATTGCTAAAATATTCTTTACAATTGGGGCCCGTGTACAAACAGCCTAGGCCACCCCTGTCCTCACCTGGGCTCCCTCTGCGCGCCCCGGAACGTGCTCCGCAGCATGCCGAAGGGGTCGTAGCCGCCCCTGTCCCCGTCGTCCGGCGCGCCCTTGTCTAGGCCGGGCCCGTCGCTCACGGGCGCCACGGCCGAGGACATCTTGGGGGCCGCGTACACAGCTGAGGGCACGGTGTCGCGGCGATGCGCTCGGGGCGCGTCGTACTCTCTGCACACGTCAAGGTGAATGTTAAAGGATGCTCATACTCATTTATTTTAACCTTAAGGGTCATGAGCCAAATAGCGCCGCCAATCTTTGAAAAATAATATCTTCCAATTTAATCAATTTTATTAAAAAAGCTATGTACATAATGTTTATTACGATAAATACTATTTTTTAAATGCTTATTTATAACGTGATTAAATGTCGGTAAGTTGTAGTTCGCGTAATTTCGGAAAACGGCCGTTTTTGGCACATTTGAGAACTACAACTTTGCTTGTCGCAATTATGCCATGTATTGTATATTAAAAAATAGTGTAATAAAGATTGTGAACATACCTTTTTTTAATAAAAATATAGATATTATTTTTTTAAGATTGGCGGCGCTAGTTGGCTCATGGAAGGCCCTTAACAGGGAACACTTGGTTACGTTATATATTGTAAATATTGTAATATCATACATTTTTAATAATATATTACATGGCTCGCTCGACAAAGAGGCAGAAGGGCAAAAACCAGACCCACTGTATTGTGACAGTGGTCACTAAAAGTAATTAAACTAAAACCAAAGCCCAAATCAAGTGTCTTATTTTGTAAAACAAAAAACAACCCTACCCTACTAACATTTTAAGCTTTTCTATGATGATTGCATAGTTATTTTCACATTATTAGAGTGGATCACTTTATTTTCACAATGATGAACAGGTTCGATCAATCAGTGTTTCATCACAACAGGTAATTAGACGATCACATCTGTTTACAAAATAAGACACTTGATTTGGGCTGCGGTATAGATTAGACAGCGATGCCGATTGATTGAGTGGATCTATAGTTGCGCGATAGCAACACTATCGATCGTAGCATCGATACTCTCTATAGCTCGGAACTTGGCAATGCTATCGACTAAGGATGGGCTTTTTGAAAATGGCGGGAAACGACGATTGTGAAATTATTTAATAATTGTCTACAGTGGTTGTTTTGTGTTTAATATCACGTTAGATTAATCAGCAAATTGTATTGTTCGCGAGTGACAGTATGGTGAATTTATTGGATAATTTGAGCAAGATCTGAAGTTTCAAGCTTTTATCAAGAGTCCCGCTACAAGCTCGGGAGTGAACGTGACTGTCGAGCTGCTTCGTCCAGAGTGACGACGCTACGGCGTCTCCTCTGGATGAACATGAAGACGCGGCTACCCAGGGTGAAGACGCTGCTACGACTCCCGTGGATAAAAAGAAGACGATATGATATTTTTAATATTCTGTAACATGACATTGGCAAATGACGTACTGTTTTTTATTATTATTTAATCTTTGTTACATTTTATGTATCGGGCGAACTTAATGCCTTGCGGCATTTTCTTCCAGTTTCCTTCGGGGCATGCAGAGATTGTTTGGGCTGATGTAACAATAAGATATTATAATAGAAAATCAACAACAATGAACAGTAAATAAAATCATACCTATATACTTACATACAATACACATATACGTTTAAACGCTATTACATATATTATATACATGAACTGTTCATTAATAAAATGAAATAAAGTAGATATCGTAATATATTAGTATCGATATCGTCAACGAGCTCTTACCTTCCAGTCTTGGGCTCCACCCCCAGCGCCATGGCGAGCATCTGCGCGCGGCGGCCGGGCGACACGTCGCGCGCGCGCTCGCGCCGACGCACCTCGCGCACCTCGGGCACCGGCGCGCGCCGACGCCCGGCGCCCTCAGACTCTGTGAACATTGATTCATCAGTCTACGAGGTTCTCAAAAGACATTGCCACATTTCAATGGAGCTTTGCCCCACCTACAAAACTACGTGACCATTTAAGCTGTACCTATCATTTTGTTGGGGACTTATTACAGGTTTCATATTGCATAATCATAATTAGTATCATTTTCTACTACTCTCGCAACTCCTATAGAAGAATAACAAAAATAATGAATAAATCGCTTCGATTACTTACTATTTTCCGAATTCTTAATTAAGCTGTATTTTTCGAATCGCAACTTGTACAAAACTTTATTTTAAACCAATAATTTTAATAAAAAACGGAGATATTTTTACATTTAATCGTTAGCTTGTACAACTTGCGGTTGATGGTGGGGCAGAATCTGGCATTGTCATTTGTTTCGTCTGCCGGGCGGTAGACTTTGAAAATCGATTATTTTCCTGCGCCCCCATTTTTTTTTACTTTACCACAGTTTTAACAAAACTTATTAAATATTAATAACTGTCAACTCGCGACCATGATGGCTGCAATGCTGTCGAAATATCGAGACATCAATAATAAATGTTTAACACGGTAATTCCCGTTTTATCTAATTAATATGTATACAAACCGTGAAAGTTTAAAAAGTGATTAACTTATTAAAACTTAATTGCTCATTGGCTGTTTTTTTTACCCAGGTAAAACATGCCAAACCATGTACAGTCGACAGCAGATCAAGGGTAACACTTTT
Organism: Tachystola acroxantha; assembly: GCA_963506565.1. Taxonomy (NCBI): domain Eukaryota; kingdom Metazoa; phylum Arthropoda; class Insecta; order Lepidoptera; family Oecophoridae; genus Tachystola; species Tachystola acroxantha. The sequence goes on from OY735879.1 coordinate 13,654,631, forward strand.
TACTTTTGACAGTTCTTATTATTTGCGTCGTAAGACTTGAAATCATACTGCAAGTGTTACCATTGATCTGCTGTCGACTGTACCACCACGCCCGGGGAGCGTGTTAATTATGTCGGGCTCACCGCCCTGAAGGGGCGGAATACCGACTAAACTGGCTATCATATGAATGCTAAATTAAATATTTAAGTTTTATTTTATACAATCAAACAGGTGACCGCGACTTAAATCGTTTTCATTTTGACACTTGATCGATACACATTGCTGCGGTTCGTTGTCGTTTGTTAAAACTTGCAAAAACATAGCAGCAATGTATAGCGTCCATGTGTCAAATTTAAAGCGATTACGATTGGAAGTCGCGGTCACCCCACAGGGCAGAAATATAAACTCTAAATAAAATAAATGATATACTACATAGGTTATACTACTATATTTAATTTCGGTGAATTTAAAAATATTAAGTACATGAAATTACAAATCAGCCAACGCCCCCTAAAACACTTCAACACTCCACAATTTTTTTTGGAGCCCTTTTTCTCTTGGCTTTATTGCCCACTTTGAGAAAGACTGTACAACATGAAATTTTAGTGGTTGCTTTCCAGCGACAGAATGACTGCCCACAGTAGTACTAATGATTGAATTGACAAGGTATAATTTTTAAAACCTACTTATTATATTTTTTATGAAAATATATTTTTTCTTTAAAATAACTGTTAATTTCAACTCTCACTCAACTGTGAGTATCTTACCATCATGCTCGATGTCCTCTTCGAAGTCCAAAGCGTTGTAGTCCACCTTCTCGTGGCGGGAGGTCTCTGCAAATGGCGCACGAAACAATATGGATTACTATTGAATAAAGAAAATTGATAAACGATGGCATTAAAAGGAACACTTGTTAAGAAGGCGTTATACAGGATAGATGACTATTTAAACGATGAACATGCATGGTGTGTGTCGCCGCCGCATGAAGAATAGAGTGTAGATTACTAACAATAGTAATAGTTGTGTAATACCTAGTTATTAAGTAACTGTGTAATATTATTTTAAAAGATGTGCTGCTGAGAGTTTAATGCCACTTTTTCTCCTCAGCGTTGGCACCTTTTCCTTGCAAAGTGGTGTAAATGTAAATTCAAAAAACATGTTGACATGCAAAAATGTACTCAACGTGTCACAGACCACTTACGCAATAGACATGAAATCGGTACAAATTTGCAAACGAAAAATTCTGGCAACGATAAGCGCAATAGACGAAGCGGTGCCGTATTAAAGAGATGCGTCCATGTCGATAATATCTCTAGGTGTCACGTGTCGCTAGGCAATGTTGCGCTCATGTGCGGGCAGACACGGGCGCCCTCCTGGTACAGGTCTTTGGGGTAAGAGGTCTGTGACGGTAAGGCTCCTGTTTATTTATTACACATACCAATGGTTGAGTCCAATTCTCCCTCCTCCCTCTCGTGCGGTTGCTCCGGAGTGCCCTCTTCGTCATCTGGGTAAAGTGACATAGTTTAGTAGATTCAAATACATATACAATATAGTTCATCGCGGTCAAAGTCGCTCAGCGAGCTATGGAATGGGCTATGCTTGGCATTTATCTGGTGGTTAGAATAAAAAACGAGTAGAGCTCGGTGGTTCAGTGGTTGGGGCAATGGACTTGCGATACGAAGGTCCCAGGGTCGATTCCCAGCCAGGGCAGCCATGTGCAGTCGAAGAATGAAATAAGTATACAGGGGGCCTCAATAAGGTTGAGATTTTCTCATAAAATACTGGACCGAATTTAATAATTCTTGTACAGTTACATAGTTTTAACTTTTATCTAACAGTGAAATAATTTTTTGCAATAGGTCAAGTAGTTTTTGAGAAAATCTCAACCTTGAAAACTCTCCTGTACACCTTTCTCTGTGTTCCACCGTACCAATGAGTTATCCTCGGTTTTTTCGACGGAAAAACTTACGTACATTACAGAGTGCTCTCAAAAACTCCGACCGAGTCTCTCTTCAATCAATGTGATACACAGTCTGCCTTCTAAAAATGTCCGAGCGCAAAGAAGGTCCAAACGGATGAATGGACCCTCATTTGCTTTATTGGAAATTATTTGGACGTTAACAATGGACCCTTATTTGGACGTATTTTAAATTGTTTTAGTAAGACCTTTGTATATCTAGTTGTTTATAGGAGATCAATGGATATAGGCTGACATTATGTATAAGTTTACTAAGTTATTATAATAATTATGAATTACACAGCGCATTGGTTTTGACTGTAATGCTGTTAAGGCGCTATATGGTTGTCAAAAGCAAGAGTGAGACACAAGATGCACCGCAGCGGCGGAGTGAAGAGCACGGCGCAGTACCTAATATTCGTATTTTTATGAATTTTGGCAGGGACATAAAAGTACGCCAAAAAAAATTAGATTTTTTAAAACAAGCTCTCATATTTATAGTACCCTACATTTTGACATATATTTTGTATGAATAACTATTTCGGTTTAGATATAATTTTGATTTTAAAAGACTTGAACATACCCCATGTTTGCGATTTTTTTCTATCGAGCGAAGTTTGTCCAATCATGTATCGGTATTCATCAGTCTCTAACTAGACACCCCAAGATTGCTATATATTTTTTTCAGACGTTTAATTTTAGTAGTTAGTGCCGTAGCCTTCGTAGAAAAACTGAAAATACGCGAATACGAAGCCTTAACATAAGTAAAAGTACCTACCTACTTAAGTTATAATAATATGGCGTCATTCCGTATCTAATCTTGTTTTGATGTTATTTATAAGTACTCAATAACATACAAAGTTGATATTTTGCTTTATCTGTTATCAACTTTAAATTAAAAATGAAAATACGCGCATACGAGGCTTTAATAAATAAATAATGTGATATGGGCTGTACTCACGTTGGAGTGTGTCTGCGTGGGTGTGGTAGTGGGGGTGGGGGTGCCTCTCCCTGGGCGCCTCGCGCTGATGCTGCTCTCTCTCCAGGCGCTCCTGCTCCCCGCGCTGGAGAAAACATTTATGTATTTTTATATTACAGTCCCATACAGTGTGGCATTGAATTCAATCTACAAAATATACTCGACAAAAAATATATATATATATATGACAATGCCAGATTCTGCCCCACCATCAACCGCACCTTGTACAAGATAACGAATAAATGTAAAAATATCTCCGTTTTTTATTAAAATTATTGGTTTAAAATAAAGTTTTGTACAAGTTGCGAGTCGAAAAAAACAGCCTTATTAAGAATTCAAAAAATAGTAAGAAATCGAAGCGATTTATTCATTTTTTTGTTATTCTTCTATAGGAGTTGCGAGAGTAGTAGAAAATGATACTGATTATGATTATGCAATATGAAACCTGTAATAAGTCCCCAACAAAACGATAGGTACAGCTTAAATGGTCACGTAGTTTTGTAGGTGGGGCAAAGCTCCATTGAAATGTGGCAATGTCTTTTAAATTAAACAATTTGGGGAAAAATAAAAAACACATTTATGACTGAATTTAATTATTATTAATTGTATTATTATAAATTGTAATGTTGCAGTGCCCTTTCAGGGTTTATGTGAGCACTAGAACGAACCTTAGTACTTATGTTACTACATAAGGCAATGAATAAATGACTTATCCATTATATTTACAATAAATTCAACTACTTATCAATAAAGGAATTTGGAGATTTTTATATTTTAAGGTATTGTTAATTGTTTGCAACGATTTCTTTCACTGGAATTTGACCTAATGGTCGTTTCTAAGGTCATTGACTTGTGACGTACTTAGTTCAATTTTTTTTGCAGTTTTTACGAAAAAATGATACCAATTCAATATTTATCATGAATACAATCCCCAGTTTCAATTTGTCGAATAAATTCAAGGACACCCTGTATAGTAATAATTATTCACCTACATACTCATTTATTCGGCCTTCGGTACACTATGAATGAAACACTTGGTTAAGTAGGGTTTTATAGAAATAAATTATCTGTGAGGTTCACGACAATGTTCAAAGATTTAAAAAAGACAGGACCATGCTAGCGTCGCCTTAAAGCGTTGCACCCATCTCCCAATCACCCTGTATTACCTCGAACTCTGACAGCTTGATGATGCGTCGCTGCGCCTGCCGCCAGTGTGGGGGAGTCACGGAGCGCGAGCGGGAACGAGATCGCGACGGTGTGCGGTAACGCTGCACAACACAACCATAGTTCAGATATGTAGATAGAAAGTTGAAGATTATTATATGTATATAAACGGATATCACTCACTTATACAGGGTGTAACGTAAAGGGTATATGAAGCCGAAGGGAGGGTGTTCAGTATCGGTAGCTGAACAACTTTTGTTCTACGACTTTTCGATTTTCGCGAATTTATTTTTTCGACATGCGACTTTTCATACATTTCGTTGGTCAGCTGGTCGAGTAGTATGGGACATTAATTTATTTTTATTTTTTATTCGAAAAGTTGTAGAACAGTTGTTCAGTTACCGATACTGAACACCCTCCCTTCGGCTTCATATACCATTTACGTTACACCCTGTATTGTTGAAGTCGGCAATAGGCTAGTTGACAAGTATAGAAAATTAAATGTTTTTCATTATTATTACAAAATAGACACAAATTCATGGTCGACTGTGAAATCAAAATTGAAATTAGTTTAAAAATGAAGTAACTACAGGCATTTAGAAAAGTTGTGTTAGAAAAAGACAGAAACAGTACACGACGTATTGTACCGCTACCACGGTATGACGTCATGCCGTGGTAGCGCCATACAAACTTCATACTAAACACCGTTTTGCTAAAAAGAGATGGAGCATCCCCCACCACTTGAGTTAATCGCTTAATATCTTCGGTATTAATTGAGATATCGTAAAACTGATTTCACAGTTCTCTTCAGCAGGAGCATGAGAGTTGAGTGATGCAACAAAAAAAATGAGTCAACTAGCCTATTAGAGCGACAGTTTCGACCTATGTTGACATCGAAATAGGTACAGTGGGGTAACCGAGACTTCCATTCGTTATCGCTTTCAATTTGTCACATGGACATTGCTGGTATGTTTTTGCAAGTTTTAACAAACGCCAACGAAACGCAGCAATGTATATCGTTCAAGTGTCAAAATGAAAACGATAACCTAACGATTGAAGTCGCGGTCACCTGTCTGGTTTATGGGGTAAGTGGTCTGCGCTATCGGCCATCGGAAATACTTACGAATACACCGCGTCCCTTGATGATCCGTCCGCTGCGGGTGAACGCGTGGTGGTCTCTCTCACGGTACCGCATCCTAAGAACACGACATAATCGACGTAGGATGTGAAGGAGTCGTGAATTTTTAAAACCTCTGTTTAAAACCGAAAATATCTTCCAATTTAATCAATTTTATTAAAAATGCTATTTACAAAACGTTTATTACGATAAATACTATTTTTCGACATACAATTCATGGCATAATTGCGACGAGCTAAGTTGTAGTTCACAAATGTGCCAAAAACGGCCGTTTTTCGCAATTATGCGAACTACAACTTACCGACATTGAATCACGTTATAAATAAGCATTTAAAAAATAGTAGTTATCGTAATAAACATTTCGTAATTAGCTTTTTTAATAAAATTTATTATATTGGAAGATATTATTTTTTTTAAGATTGGCGGCGCTAGTTGGCTCATGGAAGGCCCTGGAACTTTAGATTGTAGAATTACATCAGTCTGTTTACGAGGTATGCTCATGCTCACCGGCTACGGTTCTAGTTGCCGGCTTGGTTTGCGTGGATTTTCAGTTGTTTTGAATATATGCTAGTATATTCTGTAGATTCTGCTGCGAAGCCTAGGAAACCCATATGCACATCCTCTGTGAGTGTGAAGCACTCATTCACAGCAGAAGCCGAGCCTTAGGACACATAATGCCACCCGAGGACATTAGGACTCTCTCGCCCAAGTGCATCATACGATTCCTGAAGGACGCTGGCCTTGGGAGCGAGATATAAGAACTCGGTGCGCCACAATAGACCTTTGAGGTCGCAGTGACCCTTGGGCGAGTACGGTGGAACACAGAGAAAGGTGTACAGGAGAGTTTCTAAGGTTAAGGTTTTCTCAAAAACTACTTGACCTATTGCAAAAATTATTTCACTGTTTGATAGATAAAAGTTGAAACTATGTAACTGTAAAAGAATTATTAAATTCGGTCCAGTAGTTTTTAAGAAAATCTCAACACTATTGAGGCCCCCTGTATACTTATCTCTGTCTTCGACTGTGCCAACACCGAGATATCAAATAATAATAATAGTATATAGTTCGTCGAAGTCCTGCGATGGATGAACAAAAATTGCGGACTTTTGCAGACTATCAAGAAGCGTAGAGTGGCGTACTTAGGACATACTCTGAGGCACGAGCGCTATGAGTTGCTCCAACATATTATGATGGGAAAAGTCGCCGGAAAGAGAAGAATCGGTCGCAGGAAAAAGTCGCGCGTAACATCCGGGAATGGACTGGAATCGCGAGCGCCGCAGACCTGTTCCGCCTCGCGTATCTATAATTGTTTAGGGATATTTGTACACATAAAGTGACGATGCCAATCCCATCGTACCTATTCTAATTTAACCTATCTACTTAAATTTTATAAAAGTTCGAGAACAGCATTTTAGCTGGGCCTGAAGTTGGCTCAGCTAAAATGCCGTGGAATATACCTACATCTAATTTGCATAAACCTAAACTATTAATAACATGCTCTCTTTTAGTCGCGTACCGGACACATTCCATCACAACATGTTGCAAGTCTTCCTTGGTCCCACAATCTTCGCAGTTAGGAGATTCAACTTGGCGCATTAAGAATGCAAAAGATTTTGATGGAATATGTCCGGACCGCAATCTAGACATTAATCACAAACACATAATTCATAATATATTTCATGGTTTCATATTGTATGCATAACTCATTGACATACACCGACTGTCTCCTTTTGTCTGTAATAGCTTCTATTAACATGTATTGATATTATGTACTTATATTATTATATAGCATTCTCATATGTATTCGTATCTTCGTCAGTGTCCGTACGTCATTGCATCAGCGGCTCCACTGAAAACCAGCGCTGCAGTAATGTCCAATCACTGCAGCACATGCTGAGCTGGAGACCTGTGCGACACCACATCACTGCACTATGTAGCTCTTTTCATTGTAATTTGTATTCTATGTATCTCTTATGTACTGTGCTCTGTGTGTGTGTCAAATAAATGTTTTCTATTCTATTCTATGTGCAGTAATTATATTCTGTCTACTTACTTTACTTGCAGAAAACCAGGGTATCAGAGGAGGTTCAGACTGAATACTTTTATAAAAAATACGAAGAGCTGTTTGCCAACCTTCACTAGTTGGAGAGGCAACCCCCAAGAAGAAGGATCCATGGAACAAATGGGACCCACCCATTACTGTCAATACCCCTATTCATCAATGGACCGCATCATACCTCTCCCTCGAAAGCGCTCGGTGGCTCAGTGGTTGGGTCAATTGGCTTGCGATACGGAGGTCCCAGGTTCGATTCCCAGCCAGGGCAGCCATGTACCAATGAGTTATCCTCGGTTTTTTCGACGGAAAAACTTACGTACATTTACCTAGTGCTCTGAAAACGGTGAAGGAAAACATCGTGATGAAACCTAGAAGAAGAAGAAAATCTAAGGCATGTGAAATCCGTCAATCCGCACTGGCACGAGCTCCCTCGATGTAAGGGAAGGTCTGTGCCCGAGCAGTGAGGCAATATAAATAGACTGATGATACCTGATTGATGAATTGTGAGTTGCATGTATGGTTTATTAACTGTTATGTGTAAGTTTGTACATAATAAATAAATAAAAATACCTCTCCCTCTCTCTCCTAGGCTCCGCCCTGTCGTCCTGCTCCCTCCCGCCGCGCATGAGGAACCTGTTGGTCGGCACGTCTGGTATCTCGCGCGGGTCGATCTTGGTCTGCATCAGCAGCGGGTGCATCGCGCCCGGCTCCTCCTCATCGGCAGACTGACCCGACTGGTGGCTGGGGAGGAGAAGGAAATCCAATATTTATATATATTGAATCTCTTTATCCCCCCCGCGCTAACAATAGGTTTCTATACTTCAAACTTCAATATTTAGGCAGTGCGCAGACCAGTCTGTCTTAAAACAGTCGTGACTCTGGTCTGCGCACTGCCTTATTCTGAAAATAGATCCTTATGGATACTTTTTCATATCATAATATAATAAAAATTATACAACAATATAAAAACTGAAATTAACCAATGAGCCAGATTTCAAATCTATACATATAATAAGACTGTAAAAAAGTTGTGTCTACATTGGATATTTTTTGAAAAGAATAATTGTAATGTGTTTTAGGATCGATATTGATGTCAAAACACAAATTTATAGAATTATTGTCTGTGACTTTGTGCAAGTATCACGCCATAACTACTGAAGGGATTTTGATGGGAAATTCACTAGGAGATAGCTGAAATATCCGGACAGCTCATAGGCTACAAGCCATGGCGGTATGTGATGTGGAAACAAGGATCCAGAGATGAAGATCTGCCTCCTGATCTCCTCCATCCTCCTCTACGCAAACGAAGTTGCAGGGTGCAGTTAGTTTATAAATAAAAACTGACTGATTATAATTGCCTATTTATATTTTCCACATAAACATGACCTTATATGGAAGTTTCGGTTTCGTTTTCGGCCGAAACTAAGACCGTTTGGTTTCGGCCCTAAAACCTAGTGTCGGTCGGATACTACCAGAGAGTAAATAAATCCCGGTTATTTTCTCGCCCAAGAAGCGTACAAAAGACACTACATTCCGTGTAAACAAAAGAGATACATATATTAATAGTTCATCTCCAACTATTCACACCATCGGCGAGTACTCGCTCGGCTATTTTGTCACCGAGCGAGTACACCCCATCGCTCGGCGACACTTGCCCACTCGCTGAGCTACACTGGCGAGTGGGCGAGTGAAGCGAGTAATCGCCCGTCCCTCAGCGACACTCGCTGATAGCCGTGCTACAAAACTATATTCGCCACTCGATGCTCGCCCTCGTTTTATAGTTAATAGCTTTACTCGCTCATCGCCGGCGGTCGTACAACTGCCTTAGCCAGGCGGATGTTCGTTTAAAAAGGCTAATAAAAGGTATTTGCTGATTGCAGCCGAACCGCGACTTGAGAAAGACTTCACGTGAGATTAGAAGATTGGTTTATTGATAAATGACATACTTGAGATGGTGATCACGCCTTGAGAGTGTATCAGCTGAATTCGCTGGGTTTGAGCTCAGACTAGATACGGTACTAGCTATGGTCATACGGGCCTAAGTATGGTCTACAGTACTACCTACGGTAGAGACTGCAAACCAGTCTCAAAACTCACCGTTTCTTCTTCTTTTCCTTCTTGTCTTTCTTCTTTTTCTTGTCCTTCTTGGGCGTGTGCTCAGAGTCATCACTTTCTTCTTTCACTTTATCCTTGTCTTGCTTGCGTTTTTTAGCTGCAAAGAAATCCATACAAACATCCATTTAGGGACGAACGGTAAGCAGTCGAAGACAAAGAAAGGTATACAGGAGAGTTTTAAGGTTGAGATTTTCTCAAAAATTACTTGACCTATTGCAAAAATTATTTCACTGATTGATAGATAAAAGTTAAAACAATGTAAAATAATTATTAAATTCGGTCCAGTAGTTTTTGAGTCGCCGGCGTCGGGGCAGACCTCGGCGTAGATGGAGAGACGATATCGTTAGATACAGGGATGGGTGGCTGGAAGAGGCTCAGGACAGGGATGGATGGAAGAGGAGGGGGGAGACCTTTGCCCAGCAGTGGGACAATTTATAGGTTAACAGAACAAAAAAAAGTTTTTGAGAAAATCTCAACCTTATTGTGGCCGCCTGTATACTTATCTATGTCTTTGACTGTAGACGTATAGGCACAGACGACGCGAGGCGAATATATAGCAAACTAACGGACGGATTTTGACGCGGTTTATTCGGGTAGTTAGATTAAGTCTTAAGGCAAGTTTTAATGTCATAGGCATGTGATGGCTCACCCGCTTTGAGCCGCACCAGCTGTCCGCAGCTGGCGTCTTAATTTCCCAAGACGGAATTCCGAACCTCTTTGCATTTAGGCGAATATCTAATAAAGTAACCGGCAGATTTTGATGCGGTTTCGTCTGGTAGCTAGAGGAACTCCTAAGGCAGGTTTTAGTATCTACTCACCCGCTTTGAGCCGCACCAGCTGTCCGCAGCTGGCGTCCTAATTTCCCAAGACGGAATTCTGAACCTCTTTGCATTTAGGCGAATATCTAATAAAGTAACCGGCAGATTTTGATGCGGTTTTCTCCGGTAGCTAGAGGAACTCCTAAGGCAGGTTTTAGTATCGACTCACCCGCTTTGAGCCGCACCAGCTGTCCGCAGCTGGCCACGACCACGTCCTGCAGCGGGCGCGCGTTGCGGTCCACAGGCAGCGCCTCCAGCTGACGCACCAGCGCCGCGCCGCTCACCACGTGACCGAATACTACGTGCACACTGCAACGACCAATGAGCGGTTAGATAAATAGAAAAGAAGAAAATGGAACTAAATTCTGTTCTCCAGTTGCTGGGGAAGTGGAGTCTAAAGAATTTCTTACTAAAATAGAGCATTTGACAAGTATTGAAAATTAAATGATTTTCATTATTATTACAAAATAGACAAAAAAATCATGATCAACTGTGAAATCAAAATAGTTGAAATTTAAGTAACTACCTACTTTAACGGAGAGCTCGGTGGCTTAGTGGTTGGGTCAATGGACTTGCAATATGGAGGTCCCAGGTTCGATTCCCAGCTAGAGCAGCCATGTACCAATGATTATCCTCGGTTTTTTTCGACGGAAAAACTGACGTACATCTACCGAGTGCTCTCAAAACGGTGAAGGAAAACATCGTGATGAAACCTGCATGCCGTAGAAGAAGAAAAAAATCTAAGGCATGTGAAATCCGCCAACCCGCACTGGGCCCGCGTGGTGGATTATGGCCCGAGCTCCGTCGATGTAAGGGAAGGTCTGTGCCCGAGCAGTGGGGACATATAAATAGACTGATGATATGTATCTATAATGAATATATTAATTAGAGATGGGCCGAACATTCGGTAATTATTCGGTATTCGGCATATTCGGCAGATTTTTCCATATTCGTATTCGGCCGAATATACGGTAAAATTGCCGAATAATTAAATTTAAAATTGACCATGAATTTGACCTAAACAGTGATCAACATCGGGTCAGTTTGCCGGCCTAGTGGCTAGAAAATCGCACCAATGGGTTATTAGATCTTAAAGATTCAATTGCGAAAATAAACCGAATAATTCGGCCGAATATTCGGTTCGGTACATTTTGAACCGAACATTCGGCCAAATATTCGTATTCGGCAGGTTATATATTCGGCCCATCTCTAATATTAATGTAAATGTACTCACTTGTCGAGATGCGGTGCCGGCTGTGTTGTTCTACAACACACAGAACAGAACATATGATAGCGAGGCGCGCGGGACGGGTCCGCAGCGGCGACACCGCACCGCGCGGCGCAGCCCTCTACGCAACGCAACAACCACAGCTTAGGAACACGTAACATAACAGACATTAAAACGGGAACAGGCCAGTTTACTGAAGTAAAAGTCAAATGACATTGCCACATTTTAATGGAGCTTTGCCCCACCTACAAAGCTACGTGACCATTAAAGCTATCATTTTGTTGGGGACTTATTACAGGTTTCATATTGCATAATCATAATCAGTATCATTTTCTACTACTCTCGCAATTCCTATAGAAGAACAACAAGAACAATGAATAAATCGCTTCGATTTCTTACTATTTTCTGAATTCTTAATTAAGCTGTTTTTTTCGACTCGCAACTTGTACAAAACTTTATTTTAAACCAATAATTTTAATAAAAAACGGAGATATTTTTACATTTATTCGTTATTTATTGCAAGTAAGCACGTTGTGTACATTTTTGCACGTCAACATGCTTTTTGAATTTACATTTTCACCACTTTGCAAGGAAAAGGTGTGGCACGCTGAGGAGAAAAAGTGGCACATCTTTTAAAATAATATTACACAATTACTTAAGAACTAGGCATTAAAAGTATGGTAAGTGGGGCGCCTTCAAAGTCAAAGTCTTTCTTTATTGCAAGTAGTTGCGTACATTTTTGCACGTCAACATGCTTTTTGAATCTACATTTACACCACTTTGCAAGGAAAGGAGAAAAAGTGGCAAAAAATACTATCAATTCTCTTCAATTAAGACTCTCAAGCCTCGTATCCACTATAGTCTGTCAACGTCGTGCTTGCCGCGCCTACGGGGTCCAGGGGTTGGCGGAGATGAGGTAACACTACACTGCCGTGCTCAATTGAGCACCATGGACCCCGTGCGCAAGGCAAGCACGACGTTGACAGCTACAGGCAACATTTGACGCACGACATGTTGCACAACAAGTTGCTCATCAAGTTAAATGGCAACTAGGAACATGCGTTGTAATGGTACCAATCCGCATGGTCATGTTGCACGCCAGCTGGAAAAGTCGCGCGTTGTCGTGCAACGTTGCTCTTGTTGAGCGTCACAAGGCTTTAAGGTAGCAACTAATTTTTTTTTTCCTCTGGGTTTTATCCGCGATCAGTCTTTGGACCATAAGCGAATGCGGTGAGCGAAGATTGGCTTTCGATTCACAGCCTCCATTGTGACTGCAATCCTCTTAACTTGGGTCTCAGGATCGTTTGTCCAGCTCTATCATTGGGTGTCGCTTTAGACGTTTTGTGTAGGGGGCGTGCAATAACTCAACGGCAAGTGTATTTGGGTCGCTCCCTGTAAGGTTGGCAACTAATGCGATGCTGCAGCGCATCAGGGATGTTTGCGGAAGCCGGCGTAGACGGATTCCATGCCATCATACAGCAAAAGAGTCGCGTCCCTGATGCGACGGGTTCGCGGCAGCCCTAACAGCATCCTGAAGGGCATTGCGGATACCATGGACAGTCCTCTGAGACACTGGGTACACTGACATGTCCCGGGGTCTCGGAGTCGGACCTAGTCATGTCATAGCGCGTAATACACCTCATGTAAACACTAACATAGTTTTAAGTACCTAACACTTATATTAGTATTTTAAAATAAACATAGTTTATGTATCTTGTATATGCATGCATGTCTGAAATATCTATGTATTTATATTATTATTATGTAATTAGTTGAGTCAGTTTAGTTCGTTCCTATGTAACATTATGTCATAGTGAGATTGGTAAGGGCATAGGCTAAACTTTTTAGTTAAGTTAACTATAATTATCGAATATTTTTTGTGTATATTGTCTGTTTTTTCTCCAAATAAATAAATAAATATGGTCTTTGTGACTGCAACAAATCGTTTGAATTTGAATATCGAAAAAAGCGGAGTCGGGACCCTGTACTGTCATGTCGAATGCTCCAGGAGAGGTCATTCGACTGGAAGAAGGCATTCGACTTGTAACATACTCTCCTGAAACGAATATTCATGTTTATGAATAACAGCCTAAGGCTGCCTTTCCACCATAGATGTGATAGATAGATAGATAAAACATTTATTCGTTTCTGCAACACACTACAATACATACACAAAAGAAGGTACAAACATGGAGAACAGATAGATATACTACACTAAGGAAAGTAACATGAAGTGTTTTAGGTACATATTATTGTCTGTGTGTCGCAGTGATGAAAGGGCGCTGACTCAGCATATTGCTGCGCGCTCGCACGCACGGGGCGGCGCGGCGCTATTGTACGTTGCTATGGCTACGTTTGCTATCCACCAATCATATTCATTCAGCCAGAGCTATGCTATGTGGACAAATAATATATGATTGGTGGATATCAAACGCATCCAAGCAGCATAGCATAGCACATCTCTGGTGGAAAGGCAGCCTTAGTGTGCATAATTTGGTGTTAAACAATCTTCTTCCTCTTCATCTTTTGATTGCGTTGACGTAGAAGGTTGATTTTTTCACGGCTACAAATGTCGTTGCAGACCTCAGTATTTGGTATATATTTCAACTTGATCTGTCTACGCGTGTATGAGATATATTTATTTATTTTATTAATGGACTCGACAGTTCGTCATTGGCCAATGTCATGTTACAGAAAATTCAATGTATAATAGTTTTCTATCTTCCTCCAGGGGAGTCGCCGTAGCGTCATCACCCTGGGTAGCAGCGTCTTCTTGTCTTCATCCACAGGAGACGCCGTAGCGTCAATCACTGCGGACGAAGCAGCTCGACAGTCACGTTCACTCCCGAGCTCGTAGTGGGAATCTTGACCATGGCGCCAAACTTCAGATTCTGCTTGAATTCTCCAATAACTTCACCATACTGTCATTCGCGAACATTTTCTGATTAATTTAACGTGATATTAAACACAAAACACCCACTGTAGACATTAAACTGAAAATTATTAAATAATTTCGCAACCGTCGTTTCCCGCCATTTTCAAAAAGCCCCGTATGAGATATAGGTATTGACAGACGGACGGACAGAGGGCTGACGTACAACGCTACGGTGCGGCGGCGGCGCCGTGCCGTCACATGGCGCGGCGTGTTACGGCCTCCTGCGGCACCGGTACACGTTTTCGGACGGCGCAAGACAGACGGACAACAAAGTGATCCCATAAGGGTTCCATTTTTCCTGTTGAGGGTCGGAACCCTAAAAAACGTGATATAAGTATGATGTGGATACCATTGAAGACCTTCACTCCATCTTACCCATCTCCTGGCTTAGGGCCGACGTACAACGCTACGGCGCGTCCGGCGGCACCGGTACACGTTTTCGGACGGCGCAAGTCACCGCGCCGTGACGTTGTACGTCAGCCCTTACACTTACATAAAGAACTGTGAGCCGTTTGTGTCCTTCCCTCTGTTGGCCATGGACAACAAGTAAGGTCTGTCGTGCTGCAATTCGAAGTTCTCATCTGGAAGGAAACATGTAACACCATCAGCCAACTAAATAAGTTACTAACTTTACAAGACATTTCTGCATATGTCGGAATGAGGTTAGGGCTGAGTTTATTATTATTCATTTGATAGACAGGCAGCACAATGCTGGTGTGTCTATATCACAGTGTTGGTAAGTTCAGTCTACGTTGTCTGATGTTCATATGATTCACTACAGATATTTGCTTATTTATATACTGTTTGCTTTTAACCACATGTCGAGGCGATTTTTAAAAGAGTTCACTGATGGTACAGATACCACATCATCAGACAGTTTGTTCCATGCGTGGACAATCTGCTACTTAAGAAGTGATGAGCGATTTAGGTATTGGCGATAGTGCGGTAGATTGTCATATGGTGTCCTCGCAATGGACGTATGTCTTTAGTAGAAATGGTGGAGATCTGGGAGGTTATATAGTATGTGAGAATTTTATATGTCTCAATTAGATCACCTCTGAGTTGACGTTCTGCCAGGGTTTGTATAGCTAGGATTTTAAGCCTTTCTTCACAATTTTAATAACCTATTAAGTAAATTAGAACATAATGAAAAAATTCTTGCAGGACCTGTTGAGTAGTTGTTGAGAATATCTCAACATAAAATAGCCCTATGAAGAGAGACTGAGGATATTGCAGCTCACCACATTGAAGGAGAGAAAACTGAAGGGAGATTTGATCAAAACATTTAAAATTAAGACCTTCAGATGCAACCTCCCAGACTTCAATAAGGCAATGTTTAGTATAACAGACACGCGACTGCTGCGAGGACCACATATGAAATGAGACTGCACCACCTTCAGCACCAATGTCGCTCATCACTTCCTGAGCAACAGAGTGGTTCAGGCCTGGAACTCACTTCCAGATGACATTGTCTCTGCCATTTGAGTTAACGCATTCAAAAACAAATTGGACAGTTATTTTAAAACCATTGACAAGAATAATACCACTAAGTGATGGACTTTACAAACACTGTGAAATGGACATATCAGCGATGAGCTGTCCATAATTACCTTCGAAAGTGCCCCCATAGATGGATTCTCCTCCAGTCCCATTGGCATTGGTGAAGTCGCCACCTTGGATCATGAAGTCCTTCACCACTCGGTGGAACACCATACCCTGTAGACATGATCGTATCACATATTTTTAACCTTTTGAAATTAAATGAAACTTGACTATTGCTTGACAGACAATGATGTGCATTCCACTACATAATCGTAGATTTTGTATACAATTTCGCCGCCATTTTGTGGCAATTCAGGTGCCGGAGTCTGTACTAACCTTATACGTCAATGGTTTCCCGGTAACTTTGCCTTCTCCCAGATCCCCGGTGCAGAGGGCGCGGAAATTCTCCGCGGTTTTAGACGCCACATCGTTGAACAGCTCGAAAACGAGCCGCCCAGACGGTAGACCACCGATGGAAATGTCCATGAAGACACGATCTCGCGGAGGCTTCTCATCGCCGTCAACCGTCATTTTGGAGGTTGTTGCGGTGAAATACTACTGCTAACGTTAATATTAGAGTAAATCCAGTGATAGAAAAGTTCACCAGCATTTATTCCATTGCAAGGAAAGGATGCTAAGTAAAGCAAATGCTTTCAATAAAGAATTTGTCTCGTTTCGCAGTTGCTTGCTTCGCAGGCGATACTCGAAACCAGGGGAGTGACAGAGCCTTCAGCCAATGAGATGGCTAGTGGGGCCGGCATCAAAGATCCTTTTAGAAAAAAAACTGTCATATATTTGACAAACACGAGACCGTATTTAATTATGAATGCATGTTCATTTTTAATTCAGAATCTCAGCCCAAACCCACTTTTTTCACCGCAATTTCGACGCCAGCCAGTTAACCAATGGTATTTCAACGTGTTTACAACAATATTGCAGCAATTTCTAAGATTCATGATTCATAATGAAACGCCCTAAATTGACAACATTGTGTGCTAGCAACACAGCAAACTGCAAAGCCATATTAAAAAAAAAATTAAATATGGCGACGGCGGCGTTTGTTTTCCAACTGAATACTGTTTGTTTTTATTTTCAAAGATGCTTAACGCGGTGTGCGTGGGGACTGCTAGTCCATTTTTTCTACGAGGAAACTTTACAAACGGCCACATAGTCAAAATGTCAGTGAAGGGTGGTTAAAAGTTCTAACAAAGTCTAACCCTACTTTGTTGTACCTCCCACAACAGAACTGGACAAAAGGTAAGAAATACTATTTAGATTGGTTCGTTCGCAACCCGTATGCAGAAATATATTTGAATTTTATGATGTATATCTTCTAGTTATAAAAATAGGGTCGGACGCTGACAAAAATACTATCTTATCTACATAACCTCTCCTTTTTATGATACCATCGGAAGGGGCACTTTGGGGATGAATTGTTGTTAGGTACTTTTTTATTTTAATTTTTTTTTCCAAAAAAGACTTAAGAAAATTTTTCATCAAAAAAATACTTAGAAAAATTTCGACCAGTTCCGATGTCATGATGACCCCCCCTTTTTATCATCGCAATGGACCAAGGACCTGAAGGGCAACAACTTTTGTCTGAAACTTTTTTTTGTGCGTGTCCGTTTTGTGACCCCCCGAGCCACCACCTGGAAGTTGCAGGTGACCCCCACCAATTTTATTGGTGCAACGGAAGGAGGGCACAAAGGGTGACAACTTTTGCCTGAAACACTTTTCTCTGCGACCGTTATTTTCAGAGAAAAAAAATAAAACCGCTTTCAGAGACGTGGGACTTAGAAAATTTTCGAAATATGTTTTTTCATTTTTTTTTTTTCTCTGAAAATAACGGTCGCAGAGAAAAGTGTTTCAGGCAAAAGTTGTCACCCTTTGTGCCCTCCTTCCGTTGCACCAATAAAATTGGTGGGGGTCACCTGAAACTTCCAGGTGGTGGCTCGGGGGGTCACAAAACGGGCCTGCACAAAAAAAAGTTTCAGACAAAAGTTGTTGCCCTTCAGGTCCTTGGTCCATTGCGATGATAAAAAGGGGGGGCATCATGACATCGGAACCAGTCGAAAATTTTCCAAGTCTCTGAAAGCGGTGGTTGTAACGCTAAGGGTGCGTGGGACTTAGAAAATTTTCGAAATATGTTTTTTCATTTTTATTTTTTTGTCTGAAAATAACGGTCGCAGAGAAAAGTGTTTCAGGCAAAAGTTGTCACCCTTTGTGCCCTCCTTCCGTTGCACCAATAAAATTGGTGGGGGTCCTCTGTCAAATTAGGAGGTGAAACTTCTTTAATCCTAGTAGCCCAATGGAACACCAGTTTACACATAAAACTTATTTTCCAACTATTGAGTAACATATTTTTTACCAGACGTAAAGAAGTAGAGTTCTGTAAGAGAAGTATAATGTATTTTGAGTGCATTCTATGTATGTATGTTGGTAATATAGGCACCTACATAATATTATGAAATATCTGATCATTAGGCTGACTTTCATTTCAATATTTAAATTATAATAAAGCTGGCCTGTTTTATATATTATACAAATTATTATTCATATTTTAATTTTTTGTTTTAGCCGTGATGCCTGAACAAAGTCTAAGGATGTCAGCAACTCAGCATAGCAATCCCGATCATCGCGTAAAAAGAGAATAGTGATAGAATTGGTATGTATACATACAGTACATCACATAGTATGTACATAATTATTAGTTCCAATATATTTTCTAACGAAATCTGCAGCAACCGCAATCTTGTCAAGTGCACATGTGTACTTTCATTTGAAATGATGTACCTACACTTTGTGTACAGTTGGAAGAATTTTTTTTTCATATTCTTAATGTACGGTTGAATGCACGTAAAGTACTTATGTAGGTACATATTTATATTATGATCACGGCACATTTTACCGCTTGCGCCGGAGACTGTGGCCGTGAGAGCGAGCTTTTGGGGAGAGGCTGTGGCCTATATTAATAGGCCACAGACTAAGTTGCATGCGTTAATACCCATAGTTGGGTTAATACCCATAAATTAACCTCACTTGCAATAAAAGATGACCCTAGAGTCAAAAGAGTTAACCCGAGCAAAATATATGGAGCTTTTACGGGTTAAGTCGGCAACTCTAGGGTTATCTTTTATTGCAAGTCACCTTAAGTAGGATTTGTTTAATAAATGTTTCAGGAAACCGTTCAACGTTAACGTCACCAGATGGTTCAGGGAATCTCTCAACGGCGCCAGATGAATCATTCAATGCCACCAGTTTGTATCGCAATTGTTCTCCATTGAAGGGGCTGAAGACACAGCATTGGCTCAGTACTCTTGTGAAGAATTTTTTTTAATTTCATTCAGTAGGTATATTGTCAAGTAATAAAAGTTTGTATAATTGTAATTTTTATTATTTATTTAATGGATTCCTAAGAAAACATTTAATATTATGGTTTTAAATATGCAGAGGCATCGATATATATTTTTATCGTGGGACACCCCTAGTGAAAAACATCGAACTCGGTTTATCGACATGTCCCCGTCTCTAATTCTTGACGTCATCGGCGCCACTGTCTTAGGGCCATGTGGACGATGCCGGAACTAACCAATCCAGTAGTGATCCAGTAACGCCATCTCCAGGCAAGGCCAGAGTCCCATCTATTCGTAGAATATCCTCTTAGTAATTTGTGCTCGAAACGAAAATCAATCAATCAATTCAATTACTGTCAATCCAAATTCCAATCATCAATCATATATATAAAAAAGCAAAAAGTGTTGCCAGGCGGTGAAATAGAAAATGCGGAAGAAGTGTTTCTAACACGCGTTATACCTACGCGGTGTTTGATTTCTATTAGTATAGCGGAATGTTCCAGTTCTTTGTAATTGCTTAAGTAATAATTTATTTTAGGAATGCCATTTACACACAATTAAAAATAATGTTAAGTTGGATTTGGAACATAAAATATCGCAGAAATGCGGAAAAGCGGTGTACCCTGGCAACAATAATCAATTGTCAATCAATATTTTTTTTTGACTGGCTTTGGGTAAATTTCAGCTCAGAAGTGCTCAAACCTACCTAACCCATTGACTTATAGGTATAAGTCAATGACCTAACCTAGTACCTAGTCAACAAACAAAGCAAACCCTAGAACCACAGACCACTTACCCCAATAGACTTGAAATCGGTACATATTTGCAAGCGAAACATTCTGTCAAGGCCGGTAACCTAGAGACGAGGCGGGGGACAGCGGCGCACTCGGTGAACTCATTTAAAGAGACGCGGCCATGTCGATATCGATAATATATTATCGATGGGGATTGTTGAACTGTTACCTACACAGTTTCAATACTTAATGTACTTAAGTATGAATTTGAAAGTTAATAAACGATTTCTACTGAGGCAATGCTATCTGTTTAATATTAATATAATAAAACAAGAACTTATCATTATTCACGTATCACAAAAATTAATAATTACACATTATTTATAATTTAATTATTGTGAAATAATAATTATGCGTAACATCATGATTGTAGTCCAACCAATAGGCATTGATGAATAAACATGGCCATAAAATAATGTAGGTCGATATTACATTACGTAGGATTTCTATAAAGGTTTGTATTATGGTGTTTTTCTCAAACAAAGCGCGGCTATTTAAACAAGTTACGACTGACGATTCGTGATCATTCCTAACGATTGCTTGCGATTCTTGTGATTTTTAGCGATTCTTACTCACCCAAATACATTAAAACAGAACCTGACTTTTAAAATTTCTGAACGCCTATTTGTTATTTGTGTCAGCCATAAAGTTTATGTTTAGAAATAGGTAAATTCAGTTAAGAACAAAAATTAGTCGATGCTATTTTTATTAATAAAAAAAATTAAGCTTTAACTAACTTTGTTAATTTGCTACGTTTACTTATTATGATACTCCTTACTAGTCGCCGACCTATTATTTTTAACACAATAATACTATTATGATATTATTATGATTATATGAATATTATGATTTCTTGAAATCCCGAATTCCGGTTAGAATGCCGCCCCGTTAAATACCTACCTGCATTAGAATAGGTACCTTAGCTAGATAGCATTAATAAAAATATAAGATACCTGTACAACTGGTAGGTATAACGTTGGAATTGCAGTACTATGGAGTTTTCTTCGATAGTTCATATTAATAAAACAATCCGCCGTAAAGTTACGGGAACATATTGTGGTGAAAGACGACAGCCACCAATTTTCCCGCATTGTCTTTATTATCCATTCACTTTTAATGTCTGGATCAACAGGAAAGCTATTTATAAAGAAAGTAAATGAAATCAAAACTCATAAATCTACACAAACTTATTTAGGTGACGTAAGAATATCGATGATTGTATACCACGTCTCTAGCTTACACGTGCCGCGAAACGAAAAAGTGAGATAGGGCTACAATTAGTAGGTGGGTGAAAGAGAGATCTCTCGGAACTACTCGTAAGACACGACAATCGAACCAGTGTAAGTTGAACTCCTAATTGATTTGTCGGATTAAGTAATGAATTGATTTATTAATCAGATACTTACCGATGAAATGTGATACCATCCTTTTTGTAATTGTTCCTCCTACTGTCATTACCACACAACTTTATAGCACAGTTGGGCATGTTAAAATATTTTTTTCTTCCTTTTTTTTACAGCAGTTTATGGGTCGAATATCTGGTCACTACTAATTTGATAGGCGACGTAGTTCGGTTTGTATAGAACTTTTGCGCTCATGTGTTGGCAGAAAGCGGGGCCCTCCTATTACAGGTCTATTGGGGTAAGTGGTCTGTGCCCTAGAACCTAGAAAAGCGCAACAAACCAGGGGCGGGGGGCGGGAGCATCCGGACATAAGCGGTCTGTGCTGGCTGTCGCATTTTATTCCATTTTATTCTCAACCGTATTGAAATGAAATACGGTTTAGTATATATTGAACTATTACGAATGACAGGCAAATTGATAGACCTCCCTCGATCAATCAAGAATTTACGACTGGGTATAAAACAAGTATAAAAGTGGTATAAAAAAAGGGAATCCCCCGTGTGTCATGTGGATATTCGTGATTTCGTGATATTCACGATCTCTCTACAATCGTGAATATCGCTAATTACTTACGTAAGGAAAAGTTTTCGTAAATTCAAAGTGTCCTTTGATCGGTCGCTTATGTTCCCAACAATGGAATCTGGAGCCTCTAGCAGCAACGACGACTGGCGGCTGGCATGCTCCGAGGTGAAGCAGCGTACCTCACGGCTGTTGACCGACGGGCATTGGTCCGACTGCCAGTTCCTCGTCGGACCCGAACAGACCCTAGTGAAGGCCCATAAACTACTGCTGATCATGTCCTCGCCGGTCTTCGAGCCCATGTTATTCGGAGGCCTGGCAGAGGACACCATTTCGGTCCCTGATATTGATTCTGACACCTTCATAGCAATGATTAAGTAAGTACGGTACAGATAAGTAAACAGGGTTTAAAAGGTTGCAACTTTCGGTCAGTGTCGCTAAGGGGGCACTAAAAAACTTCGATCCTATATAACCCCCCCTTATTATGATACCGTCGGAAGAGGGGTTCTTTGGGGATGATTTTATGTCAAGGTAATTTTTTTGTACGATACGACGGGGTGAAAGTAAGAAATTCGGTTCTGGCACTTCGCCGGCCGCTGCCCCGGTACGCTCGCTTCGCTCGCTCGGCTCGTGCGTTTGTAGTCATAAAACAAACCTAACCTAATGATTCTTGGTTTTTAAAAAAACCTATATTTTCTAAGTACTAATTTTCATTTTCAGCCGCTAATAGGACAGGGGTTGATCGGACAAAAAAATTACCTTGACAAAAAATCATCCCCAAAGAACCCCCATTCCGGTGATATCATAAAAAGAGGGGGTTATATAGAAACGAAAAAGTCTTTTTTCCTCAGTGCCCCCTTAGCGACACTCTAACCAAAAGGAAACAGGGTTTAGAAGGTTGAGATTTTCTTCAATCAAGCCAAGTATTGGCTGATTTTAAAAATAAAGTGTACTTACCTATTACATGAATTTAATGTCTAAAATCTAATTGCATGTCATATCCATGTTTAATTAAATAATCGTAGCTATAATTTAAAAATTCGCCAACAGAATAGAACTGCTTGTCAAGTAACCACTCATGCAATTTTCTTTTAAAGAGGGGGTTGGGTAGCTCTTCTATTTCATTTGGCAGCTTGTCAATCAATATCACCATACCGTAGACATTTCTTTTATATAATTTTATTTTGATTGAAGGTATAAAATGAAGTGATGACATGGACAGAAGAGCTTTTGTAGTTTTTTAAATAGCAGAATAGTCGATGGTATAACGACCAAGGAGTCACAGACGATCTGGCATCAGATCCATCGGGTATTTGACCAGTCCGAAGGTTGATGACATTGATTTATTTTATTTTACATGTTGGGAATACCAACAGCTGCACAGCATGGTCAATTTATTTTTACAATAAGTACATATTTTCAACGCAGCCAATAATAGGTATTAACAAAAAAATACATGACATGAAAACTTATCAACTAGAGATGATAATTGACTATTATTGTCTGATTCTGCTAACTTCGTGCATTCATATTTTACAGATACCTATACACTGATGAGATACCCATAAAATCATTCAGCCAAGCGTTGGATCTGTACTATGCTGCCCAGAAGTACATGTTGTCGCACCTGATCAAAATATGCTCCTCATACATGCTCCGCAACCTGACTCCATACAATGCCTGCCGTGCTTATGAATTAGCCAGTTTATTTGACGACGTGGAGATATTAAACCTGTCTAACATGGTAAATTAATGTGATTGCTAAATTATTTTGGCCTTTTTAGCAATATTTTCCCTTTTTGAATATAAATTAATAACTGACTCATGAACTCATAAGCCATGACTCCTTTGCTTGTCATTTAAAACAATTTTTATTTGCCAGAAAAGCATTGCATGCAACTTATATCCAAGATATGTTAGAACTTAAATAGTACTTCCAGTTTTTGGGCTAAACTCATTTAAAAACTTTAGCAAGTACCTAAATTACAAATTAACGAAGATGAATGAATGAAGATTGTTACTGTAATAAATGGTGTATTGCTTATAAAGTTGTGACACAACCCCACAGACCACTTACCCCATCGACCTGTAATAGGAGGTGTCTGCCCGCACATGAGCGCAAAATTGCTTCGCGACCCGTGTAACCTAGAGATATTATCGACATGGACGCATTTCTTTTATACGGCACGGCGCCCCTGTCCCCCGCTTCGTCTCTATGCGCTCATCGTTGACAGAATTTGTCGCTTGCAAATGTGTACCGATTTCATGTCTATTGGGTAAGTGGTCTGAGAACAACCCGCTTGGCATCAATAGTTCCATAGGAGACATTTTTACCCATTACTCTACTAATGTAGTTATTTATTTA
Organism: Tachystola acroxantha; assembly: GCA_963506565.1. Classification (NCBI taxonomy): domain Eukaryota; kingdom Metazoa; phylum Arthropoda; class Insecta; order Lepidoptera; family Oecophoridae; genus Tachystola; species Tachystola acroxantha. The sequence goes on from OY735879.1 coordinate 13,678,976, forward strand.
TTTATTTTATTAATGAACTCGACAGTTCGTCATTTGCCAATGTCATGTTACAGAATATTCAATATGTAATAGTCTTATATCTTCCTCCGAGGGAGTCGCAGTAGCGTCTTCACCCTGGGCAGCCGCGTCTTCTCGTCTTCATCCAGAGGAGTCGCCGTAGCGTCATCACTCTGGACGAAGCAGCTCGACAGTCACATTCACTCCCAAGCTTGTAGCGGGAACTCTTGATAAAAGCTTGAAACCCCAGATCTTGCTCAAATTATCCAACAAATTCACCATACTGTCACTCCCGAACATTTTCTGATTAATTTAACGTGATATTAATATCAAAATAACCACTGTAGACAATAAAATAAAAATTATCAAATAATTTTGCAACCGTCGTTTCCCGCCATTTTCAAGAGAACCAAGATAACATTATTTTTTTTCAACAATACTTAAACCATTGATCTCCTATAAACAACTAGATACACAGTCTGCCTTCTAAAACTGTCCGAGCGCAAAGAAGGTCCAAACGGATGAATTGCTTTATTGGACATTATTTGGACGTTAACAATGGACCCTTAGTTGGAGTTTTTTTTAATTGTTTTAGTAAGACCTTTGTGTATCTAGTTGTTTATAGGAGATCAATGACTTAAACATTATTTTTAATTGCAACTGTTAGAATATTTTTGTGTTTAATTATGATAATTAAACACAAAAAAAATTATTATTACATTGTTGTTGATTGTTTTTCCACGACCGCTATCATAGCGATTTCTGCGACTGCGCGTTGCGAATTGGTAGTCCTCGACACGGGCCTAGTGAGGTATATCCACACTTATATGAAATGATATAAATTTATTTGCAAGAAACATGGTAAATTAGGTCATATTGAAGTGTCATAAATAATAAAGTGCACATGTTTCGCCAATTTTTGGCAGGCAAAAATTATATGTAAGTGTAGCTTATATAATGATAAATTGAATAAATGTTTTCCTACCTAAATAATAATCCATAATGTCAATTGATGTCAAAAAACTCATTCAAACGATAATAACATTTTTCAGTCAACCATTTACGTAATTTAATTTTAAAATATTTTATCGGTAATTCTCTTATACAGCCTACTATGCTCTATTGTATATTGAATGCATGTACCTATGTATACTAGTTCATTTCATTTTTAGTATATCTGTCATTGTTGCATGTATTTAAATATTTTATTTTATTAACCTATAAATTGTCCCACTGCTCGGCAAAGGTCTCCCCCCTCCTCTTCCATCCATCCCTGTCCTGAGCCTCTTCCAGCCACCCATCCCTGTATCTAACGATATCGTCTCCCTACGTCGAGGTCTGCCCGACGCCGGCGACCATCCGATCCGTCCGGCACCCATTCTGTAACAGTCCGGGCCCATATAAATATTAAAAAAATACTGTTTTCGTAGTGGCATTTATTGTATCCCATTATATCATTCAACATGTTTCTGTTTACAACAAAATTGCAGATGATGACTCGTAAAACCAGAGAAATCTTATCTGCTAAGAGTTTCAAAGACGTTCAGTTTAACACTGTAGTTAAAATATTCTCCTTGGAACGAATGGAAATCGATTCTGAGCTTGACTTGTTTAACGCTTTGGAACGTTACGTGGAAGCTAATGCAATTCAGTTGTTGAAGAAAAGTGAACCGGAGTTGGAAAGCGTTGTGGAGGTAAGTGAATGTTTCTATATTACTTATTTATTTATTTTATTAATGGACTCGACAGTTCGTCATTTGCCAATGTCATGTTACAGAAAATTCAATATATAATAGTCTTCTATCTTCCTCCAGAGGAGTCGCCGTAGCGTCATCACTCTGGACGAAGCAGCTCGACAGTGACGTTCACTCCCGAGCTTGTAGCGGGAACTCTTGATAAAAGCTTGAAACCCCAGATCTTGCTCAAATTATCGCAACAAATTCACCATACTGTCACTCGCGAATATTTTCTGAATAATTTAACGTGATATTAATCTCAAAATAACCACTGTAGACAATAAAACAAAAATTATCAAATAATTTTGCAATCGTCGTTTTCCGCCATTTTCAAGATAACCCTATATTACTTTGTGCTTTAACGAGTTCTCGAATGGAGGCCACTAATGGGTAAACGTAAACCGCAGCCCAAATCAAGTGTCTTATTTTGTAAACAAAAACTACCCTATCCTACTAACATTTTGAACTGTTCTGTGATTTACTGTGATTCATCATCATTAGTCTATTTATATTGCCCCACTGCTCGGACACAGACCTTCCCGTACATCGAGGGAGCTGGGGCCATGATCCACCATGCGGGCCCACTGCGGATTGGCGGATTTCAACAAGTCTTAGAATTTTTTTTCATCTACGGCATGCAGGTTTCATCACGATGTTTTTCTTCACCGTTTTGAGAGCTTCAGTAAATGTACGTAAGATTTTCTTTCGAAAAAACCAAGGATAACTCATTGGAACATGGCTCTGGCTGGGGATCGAACCAGGGACCTCCGTATCGCAAGTCCATTGACCCAACCACTGAGCCACCGAGCTCTGTGATTATTGCATAGTTATTTTTACATTATTAGATCGGATTACTTTATTTCCACAATGAAGAACAGGTTCGATCAATTAGTTCCTTCAGTGTTACATCACAACAGGTAATTAGACGATCTTATTTGTTTACAAAATAAGACACTTGATTTGGGCTGAGGTATAGTGTGGGACATCACATAGAAGAACTACCTGCTCCTGGCTGGCTGCAAAAAGCCGAGAATCAGAGGGGCCTATGTCCAGCAGTGGACTGATACAGGCTGGTGATGATGAAGCTTTGTGGGTTTTGATTCATGCTTGTTGTGGTTTATTGTCCAAAAGCTGCGTAACTTCTAAATTATTCATCAGTTTTCTTTTTACGATTAAAAAGACATTGCCACTTTTCAATGGAGCTTTGCCCCACCTAAAAAACTACGTGACCATTTAAGCTTTTTGTTGGGGACTTATTACAGGCTTCATATTGCATAATCATAATCAGTATCATTTTCTACTACTCTCGCAACTCCTATTGAAGAATAACAAAAACAATGAATAAATCGCTTCGATTTCTTACTATTTTCTGAATTCTTAATAAAGCGGTTTTTTTCGAATCGCAACTTGTACAAAACTTTATTTTAAACCAATAATTTTAATAAAAAACGGAGATATTTTTACATTTATTCATTATCTTGTACAACTAGCGGTTGATGGTGGGGCAGAATCTGGCATTGTCATTTTTCTTGCATTTAATATATTTATATGCGAAATGAAAATCTAAATAGGTATTAAGGGCCTTCCATGAGCGAACTAGCGCCGCCAATCTTGAAAAAATAATATCTTGCAATTTAATCAATTTTATTAAAAAGCTATCTACAAAATGTTTATTAGGATGAATACTATTTCTATATTTTTCAATATACAATACATGGCATAATTGCGACAAGCTAAGTTGTAGTTCACAAATGTGCCAAAAACGGCCGTTTTTCGCAATTATGCGAACTACAACTTACCGAAATTGAGTCACGTTATAAATAAGCATTTAAAAATTAGTATTTATCGTATAAACATTTGGTAAATAGCTTTTTTAATCAAATTGATTATATTGTTCTTTTAGGCGCTTGGTTCTCAAAACGATCAAATCATACCATACCATGTGATATCGAGCGTGACAGGGACAGTGCTATTGCGCTGGTATATCGGCGTCTCTGTTCGGCGCGACATGACATGGTATGATTTCATCGCTTTGAGAACGGTAATAATGGTAACGGCAGGCAACCCATTCCCATTTCTATACTCCATTGCTGGCTTTCAATAGTAACCTAAAAATTCTTGTCACAGCAAACTAGCAATGGATTATGGGGATGGGCTTGCTGTAACTGACAGTTCCACAATTACACCGTTGTTTTGGTAAGTTCTCAGTATAATAATAAACTAATTGGAAATCTCCTTTAAGCTTTGCGCACATTTTGACGGGCCGCAGCGTGTCGGGGCGGAGCGCAATAATCCGCTCGAACCGCTTTCATACAATTTGTATGAACTATCGCACACTGTGCCGGTGTGGCAGTAGACAACTACCCATTACCCCCGGAGTAAAAATATCCTGAAATAAAAGTTAACCCCAGGTAGATTTATCCTGAAATAATAATTTACCTACCGGTAAATTTATCCAGAAATAAAAGTTTACCCCTTCCCTTGAACCAACCGCGTCTGGTTCAACTGCGGGTGTGCGAGGCTGTGCGAGGGTGCGCGAGAGAGAGGGTGTGCGTGAGTGTATGATAGAGAGAGAGAGAGAGAGAGAGGAGGGTGCGCGACAGGGCGTGTGGGTGGGTGGTTGGATGTTTGAGACGGAGAGCGTATGAGTGTGAGTGAGAGGGTGTGTGTTTGTGTGGGTTGGTGGGTGGCTTTGTTATGAGCGGGAGTGTGTGTGTGAGAGAGGGTGAGCGAGAGGACGTGTGTGTGTGTGTGTGTGAGTGAGTGAGGGTGCGTGAGAGGGCGTGTGAGTGTGTGTGTGAGCTAGATGGCGTGTGAGTGTGTGTTAGAAAGAGGGTGTGTGCGCGTGTAAAGTCAAAGTCAAATTTCTTTATTGCAAGTAAGCACGTTGAGTACATTTTTGCACGTCAATATATTTTTTGAATTTACATTTATACCGCTTTGCAAGGAAAAAGTGCCAACGCTGAGGAGAAAAAGTGGCATAAAACTCTCAGCAACACATCTTTAAAACAATGATAATACAATTATAATTATGTATATAATGTATGTATGGTTGTAACTATTCGAAATCATGACAAGTATAATAGTATACGGGATGGAAACGTAGTGTGTCCAGACAAGTAGACGATCCTGATTCCTGATGGTGAACGGTTATATAGTCGCATAAAATTGACGTAATAATCATCTTCCTGGAGATTGCGTAAACTAATAGAGTCGCTGCTAAGCGAGGCATCCCGCTCACTTTTACGCGTTGTACCAGTGTCAGTTGCGTTTAGGAATCAGAATCGTGTATTGCCACTTTAACACAGATCAGCATTCAATAAATTAGAGTTAAGTTAAATAATAAAAACATGCAGTCATTTGTGAATATGGTAAAATTTACCATCGAAACTACTCGTATACTTAACGAATTAGTATAAAAACATGCAGTCATTTGTGAATATGGTAAAGTTTACCATCGAAACTACTCGTATACTTAACGAATTAGAATCGTAGCATAGTCAGTAGTTACATACCTATGTGAACGCGACTCTTTGTAACCTCAAAGTATCATCCTAATCCCGAACCAGAAGAATCGCCTGAGAGCTTTTGAAAAAGACAGCATATCGGTGCTAATTGCTAATATATTGTCTCAGGCACTCGCAGAAAATATTTAGGTGTCCAGCACAGACACATTCTGAGGTGGTTCTGGAACTATCCGGACAATGACAGTAAGGACATAAAGTCTAAACATGTTTTTAACTTGAATTGATAAAAAAAAACCTAAGTTTATAGCTCTATTTGAAAAATCTTGTAAGGGGTGTAAATATCCTAGGATATAAGTACCTACGGTAATTTTACTTCTCATTGAATTATTCCTACACGGATCATCCGATTTTGATGGAATTTTGTGTGTGCGTTTGAGCGAGTCAATGCATGGTTTAGATTCACAATTGGACCCGGTAGGGGGCGCTGGGTTCTTAGCACAGTTCGTCGCTTCAGTTTTTGTTTGTCTATCTACCATTTATTTTGATATTTTCTTGCATATGCGCTGTCTGTGTCTGTCTGTCTGTGTGTTTCTGTGTCTGTCTATCTGTCTGTGTCTGACTGTCTATCTGTCTGTGTCTGTCTGTCTGTGTGTGTCTGTCTGTCTGTCTGTGTCTGTCTGAGTCTGACTGTCTATCTGTCTGTGTCTGTCTGTCTGTGTCTGTCTGTCTATCTGTCTGTCTGTCTGTCTGTGTCTGTCCGTCTGTCTGTCTGTCTGTCCGTCTGTCCGTCTGTCCGTCTGTCCGTCTGTCCGTCTGTCCGTCTGTCCGTCTGTCCGTCTGTCCGTCTGTCCGTCTGTCCGTCAGTCCGTCAGTCCGTCAGTCCGTCAGTCCGTCAGTCCGTCCGTCCGTCCGTCCGTCCGTCCGTCCGTCCGTCCGTCCGTCCGTCTGTCTGTCTGTCTGTCTGTCTGTCTGTCTGTCTGTCTGTCTGTCTGTCTGTCTGTATCTGTGTCTGTCTGTCTGTCTGTCTGTGTTTGTATGTCTGTCTGTGTCTGTCTGAGTCTGACTGTCTATCTGTGTGTGTCTGTGTATGTGTCGGTCTGTCTGTGTCTGTCTGTCTGTGTCCGTGTGTGTCTGTCTGTGTGTCTGTGGCTGTCTGTCTGTGGCTGTCTCTGTGTGTGTGTCTGTGTCCGTCTATGTCTGACTGTATCTGTCTGTGTCTGTTTGTGTCTGTCTATGTCTGTCTATGTCTGTCAGTGTCTGTCCGTGTCAGTCTGTGTCTGTCTGTGTCTGTCTGTCTGTGTCCGTCTGTCTGTGTCTGTCTGTGTCTGTCCGTGTCTGTCCGTGTCTGTCCGTGTCTGTCCGTGTCTGTCTGTGTCTGTCTGTGTCTGTCTGTGTATGTCCGTCTGTCCGTCTGTCCGTCAGTCCGTCAGTCCGTCAGTCCGTCCGTCCGTCCGTCCGTCCGTCCGTCTGTCTGTCTGTCTGTCTGTCTGTATCTGTGTCTGTCTGTCTGTCTGTCTGTGTTTGTATGTCTGTCTGTGTCTGTCTGAGTCTGACTGTCTATCTGTGTGTGTCTGTGTATGTGTCGGTCTGTCTGTGTCTGTCTGTCTGTGTCCGTGTGTGTCTGTCTGTGTGTCTGTGGCTGTCTGTCTGTGTCTGTCTCTGTGTGTGTGTCTGTGTCCGTCTGTGTCTGACTGTATCTGTCTGTGTCTGTTTGTGTCTGTCTATGTCTGTCAGTGTCTGTCCGTGTCAGTCTGTGTCTGTCTGTGTCTGTCTGTGTCCGTCTGTCTGTGTCTGTCTGTGTCTGTCTGTCTGTGTCTGTCTGTGTCTGTCCGTGTCTGTCCGTGTCTGTCCGTGTCTGTCTGTGTCTGTCTGTGTCTGTCTGTGTCTGTCTGTGTCTCTCTGTGTCTCTCTGTCTGTCTGTGTCTGTCTGTCTGTCTCTGTCTGACTGTCTGTCTGTCTCTGTGTATCTGTCTGTCTCTGTCTGACTGTCTGTCTCTGTGTGTCTGTCTGTGTCTGTATGTGTCTGTCTGTGTGTGTCTGTCTGTCTGTGTCTGTATGTGTCTGTCTGTCTGCATCTGTCTGTCTGCATCTGTCTGTGTGTATGTGTGTCTGTGTCCGTCAGTGTCTGTCTGTGTCTGTCCGTGTCTGTCCGTGTGTCTGTCTGTCTGTGTCTCTCTGTGTCTGTCTGTGTCTGCCTGTGTCTGTCTGTGTCTGTCTGTGTATGTCTGTGTCTGTCTGTCTGTCTGTCTGTCTGTCTGTCTGTGTCTGTCTTTCTGCCTGTCTATTTTAAGAAGTCATAGTAAATCTCGTTGAACTCTTTTGTATGAAGCTACAATAGCCAAAAATACAGGTCGGTAAAAATATCCTAGGACGAAAGTACCCCCCCGGTACACTTACCCAGGAGTAAAAATATCCTAGGATATAAGTACCCACGGTAATTTCAGTTCTCGTTGAACTATACCTACACGGATCATCCGATTTTGATGAAATTTTGTGTGTGCGTTTGAGCGAGTCAATGCATGGTTTAGATATACAATTGGACCCGGTAGGGGGCGCTACAATGGGTTCTAACTGAACTCCCTGCTAAAAGTATCGCTGACGTAGTTTCTTAGCACAGTTCGTCGCTTCAGTTTTTGTTTGTAGATTTACCATTTCTTTTGATATTTTCTTGCATATTTCTTATCTGTCTGTGTCTGTCTGTGTCTGTCTGTGTCTGTCTGTGTCTGTCTGTGTCTGTCTGTGTCTGTCTGTGTCTGTCTGTGTCTGTCTGTGTCTGTCTGTGTCTGTCTGTGTCTGTCCGTGTATGTCCGTGTATGTCCGTGTCTGTCTGTGTCTGTCTGTGTCTCTCTGTGTCTGCCTGTGTCTGTCTATGTCTGTCTGTGTCTGTCTGTGTCTGTCTGTCTGTGTCTGTCTGTCTGTGTCTGTCTGTCTGTGTCTGTCTGTCTGTGTCTGTCTGTCTGTGTCTGTCTGTCTGTGTCTGTCTGTCTGTGTCTGTCTGTCTGTGTCTGTCTGTCTGTGTGTATGTGTGTCTGTGTCCGTCTGTGTCTGTCTGTATCTGTCTGTGTCTGTCTGTGTCTGTCCGTGTCTGCCTGTGTCTGCCTGTGTCTGTCTGTGTCTGTCTGTGTCTGTCTGTGTCTGCCTGTGTCTGTCTATGTCTGTCTGTGTCTGTCTGTGTCTGCCTGTGTCTGTCTATGTCTGCCTGTGTCTGTCTGTGTCTGTCTGTCTGTCTGTGTCTGTATGTGTCTGTCTGTCTGCATCTGTCTGTCTGCATCTGTCTGTGTGTATGTGTGTCTGTGTCCGTCAGTGTCTGTCTGTGTCTGTCCGTGTCTGTCCGTGTGTCTGTCTGTCTGTGTCTCTCTGTGTCTGTCTGTGTCTGTCTGTGTCTGTCTGTGTCTGCCTGTGTCTGCCTGTGTCTGTCTGTGTCTGTCTGTGTATGTCTGTGTCTGTCTGTCTGTCTGTCTGTCTGTCTGTCTGTGTCTGTCTTTCTGCCTGTCTATTTTAAGAAGTCATAGTAAATCTCGTTGAACTCTTTTGTATGAAGCTACAATAGCCAAAAATACAGGTCGGTAAAAATATCCTAGGACGAAAGTACCCCCCCGGTACACTTACCCAGGAGTAAAAATATCCTAGGATATAAGTACCCACGGTAATTTCAGTTCTCGTTGAACTATACCTACACGGATCATCCGATTTTGATGAAATTTTGTGTGTGCGTTTGAGCGAGTCAATGCATGGTTTAGATATACAATTGGACCCGGTAGGGGGCGCTACAATGGGTTCTAACTGAACTCCCTGCTAAAAGTATCGCTGACGTAGTTTCTTAGCACAGTTCGTCGCTTCAGTTTTTGTTTGTAGATTTACCATTTCTTTTGATATTTTCTTGCATATTTCTTATCTGTCTGTGTCTGTCTGTGTCTGTCTGTGTCTGCCTGTGTCTGTCTGTGTCTGTCCGTCCGTGTCTGTCTGTGTCTGTCCGTCCGTGTCTGTCCGTGTCTGTCTGTGTATGTCTGTCTGTGTCTGTCTGTGTCTGTCCGTCCGTGTCTGTCCGTGTATGTCTGTCTGTGTCTGTCTGTATCTGTCTGTGTCTGTCTATGTATGTCTGTGTATGTCTGTGTATGTCTGTCTCTGTCTGTATCTGTCTGTGGCTGTCTGTGTCTGTCTGTCTGTCTGTCTGTCTGTCTGTCTGTCTGTCTGTCTGTCTGTCTTTTTTAAGAAGCCATAGTAAATCTCGTTGATCTCTTTTGTATGAAGCTACAATAGCCAAAAATACAGGTCGGTAAAAATATCCTAGGTTAAAAGTACCCCGGTGTGGCAGTAGACAACTACCCATTACCCCCGGAGTAAAAATATCCTGAAATAAAATTTAACCCCAGGTAGATTTATCCTGAAATAATAATTTACCTGCCGGTAAAAGCCAATGGGCACATTCGTATGGAGGGTGGTGCCTTTTTTTTTTCGCGCAGCCAGAATCAGTTTCATATCTACTGTGTAGGAGACCATACAAAAAGATAAAAAAAGTTGTTCCCGGGGTTCTAACCGCAGTCCGGACCGAGATAATAGAGTTTAACTTTTACCAAAAGAGAGGAGAATGTCGCAACTGCCATCTACAATATACTCCCCCTTTGCGACAATTTATTGGTTTCCGGTCATCAAAAGCGGAAATCCGGTGTACCATGTGCAATATACCTGCCCCCCCCCCCCCCCCCACCAAAACGAAATATTATTCCTTAAGATGTCGCATCACTCCCCCTAGACGTTTTTTTTACGGTCAACCAAAGCGCGGAAATCCGGTTCAACATGTACATTGAACAATATCCTCCCCCTCACCTAAAAATAAATTGAAATGTATTTTATTTCATAAGGCGTCGCATCTGCCATCTATAATACACTTCCCCTTTGATGTTAATTTATTTTTTCCTCCTCCCCTCGTAAAAAAGTTCATTTCCCATAATAATTATCCTCCTTGGTGTAACTTGTGTCCGGTGTAGTTGGATTCTCCCCGTGTAAACTTGACGAACTGAACTACACTAAATGGTTCCTCAGCATCCTCTGGCTAGGTGATCGATGTACGGTCGGCAGCACATAAAGCGTATCACATTGGCACGCTACGCAGGGGTTATACGACGTAGTTTGCAAAGTGTGGTTTTTTGTAGGTTGATGTGCCGTCGAATAGTCGACGGCACATCAAAACGGTCTTTTGTGTATAGACACAAAAGTTAAGGCCTTTTGAAAAAAATACACAGAAGTACAACATACGCCGTAACAAGCCCAGTGGCTTGTTAAAACAAACCATTGCAAAATATGTCGTATAACTCCTGTATGGTGCCAGTGTGATACGCTTGATGTGCTATCGACCGTACGTCGATTGTTGCGGCGTATGTTACACTTCTGTGTGTTTGTGTGTGTTAGAGGATATTTTTGCACACATAAGCACTCCCAAACTCACACCAAACGAGATCCAAATACAAAAATATACTATTCCTAATATCGTCGATCTGGTTCGAGTCACCGTTTTCAACAGAGCATTAGCTCAACATTAGTTGAAAAAGAATGGCAAGGTCTCTGGTTCGAATCCCAGTCGCGATGTAATATTTTAAAAGATACCGTAAATCACAAATTACACTCGGATGAGCATAACACACCCTAAATAACACAAAAATACTGGTACATAACAACTCTCTTACACATAAAAATTCCCCTAGATATCGTACTAATTAGTTTTGCGCGTCTCTGAGTATGGTAGTATATTTTGAAACTGAATGTAAGTACCATAGAGTGTGTTGTGAGTATTTGGGAACATTTTTTTATGTTAGGACACGAAAAAATCACAGTTTTCGTTTGTCTATGTATTTTTTTGCGTAAAGGTATGTTTGTATTTGAGGAGTGCGTTGTTGATTCTAGGTGTTTTGTGGGGCGTATTTGTGTGTATTTGCATATTGTAGTTTGTACGCTAAAGAGTATTTTTGTTTGGTTGTGTGCTTATGCATAAAGATGACTGTATTTTGTGTGTTACAAATGCAGTTGCCTGTGTTTTGAGTTGTTCGTAAAGGTATGTTTGTGTGTAGATGGGTGCGTTTTTGTTTCTAGTTGTGTTTTGAGTGTTTGTTTCTTTCTGCGTTAAACTGGTTTTTTGTATCGTAGGGTCGACCGTCGACGCCATCTCGGCGGTGTTGACGACAGCGAAGGAGCAGGTGGCCCGGCGGGGGGTGTTGATGGCGGTGTCTCTTGATATCAAGAATGCCTTCAACACCCTTCCCTGGCCTACAATCAAGGAGGCACTAGTCTTCCACCGCGTCCCGCAATACTTGCGAGACGTGGTGGCAGACTATTTCGCCGACCGGACGATTGAGTACCCGACCAGTGGCGGCTGGGCGAGAAAGGCGATGGCGTGCGGTGTTCCGCAGGGGTCGGTCCTAGGTCCGCTCCTGTGGAACATCGGTTACGACTGGGTGCTGCGCGGCGATAATCTCCGGGGGGTCGACGTAACTTGTTACGCAGACGACACCCTCGTGACCGCTCGCGGCAGCACTCACAGGGAGGCGGCCATTCTAGCCACGGCGGGAGTCGCGCACGTGGTGCGGCGTATCTCGGCGCTAGGGTTAGAGGTTGCGCTGCACAAATCCGAGGCCCTAACATTTCATGGACCTCGGAACGCGCCTCCAACTGAGGCGCAAATTGTTGTTGGGGGGACCTCCATTGCCGTCGGCAAGGCGATGCGATACCTGGGCGTCGTCCTAGACGGGCGGTGGAGGTTCGACGAGCATTTCCGGCGACTGTCACCAAAGCTGGTGGCCTTCGCCGGAATGCTCGGGGCGCTGCTCCCCAACATCGGGGGCCCGAGCGGAGCTTGCCGCCGTTTGTATGACGGTGTGGTTCGCTCCATGGCACTCTACGGAGCGCCAATATGGGCGGACTCCCTGAGTGCCCGAACAACGGTCCTGCTGCGACGCCCGCAGCGGGCCATAGCGCTCAGGGCGGCCCGAGCGTACCGCACCGTCTCCGGAGAGGCGGCATGCGTGTTGGCTGGTAGCCCGCCGTGGGACCTAGAAGCTGGGGTCCTACAGACGGTCTACCGGCGCTGCGCGGAAGCGCGTGAGGAGGGTTCTCCCCCACTCCCGGAGGAGGTTAAACGCTGGCGCGAGTTGGCGCGCGATGACCTCTTCCGCGACTGGGCAGAGAGAATGGACGACCCGGTGGTGAGCCGGGAACTTTTGGAGGCCGTTCGACCTGTACTTCGCCCATGGGTCGAACGGAAGTTCGGGTCGATGACCTACCACCTCGCGCAGGTCCTGACGGGGCACGGTTGCTTCGGAAAGTACCTGTGCGAGGTGCTGGGTCGAGAGCCGGACCCCCGGTGTCACCACTGCGGTGCCGACGTGGACACGGCGCATCACACCCGCGCCGTGTGCCCCGCATGGGCCGAGCCGCGGCGAGCCATTGCGGCCGCCACTGGAGGCGACCTCTCGCTGCCCGCCTTCGTGCGAGCAATGGGCAGTGAGGAAGGGTGGAAGATGGTGGCGGGTTTCTGCGCCACCATCATGACGGCGAAAGAGTCGTCGGAGCGGGAGCGCGAGAATGACCCCCTCTCGCTCCCGATCCGCCGACAGCGAGCGGGCCGCAGGCGACGGGCGTATGTCCGCCGCCTGCCGCCCTAACAGGGACTTGCGGGCGTCGGGTCGGGGGGCCCGGCGCCCGCTTAGAGGTCCCGAGCTGTAAGGCGTCTCGTCCAGTGTTCCGAGGCGCCTTAAGCGGAGGTATAGGGGTAGACCCCCGAGAAGGGCCCACGCGGGTGGCCGCGGACGAGGTTGTGGTATTAGGCGCTGCGTTCCCACAACCTCGTTCCAAACGCGATGCGTTGAACACCTTGGGGTTTTAGTGGGTATAGGACCGTATTCTGGCGGGAGTCCCACATACTCACCGCGCGCCCCTCCTCATTGGCGCGGTGAGATGCGAAAAGCATTTCCCCAAGTAAAAAAAAAAAAAAAAAAAAAGGGGTGTGCTTGGGAGTTAAGAGTTTATTTTTGTGTATGTCGGACTCTGGATATAGTAATATGAGTCAGCGTGTGTTTATATTCAACGTGTTTAACGCTTCTGTATACTTTTCTAACATTTAATAGGGAAAAAAGGAACCTTTATTTAAAATATTTTCAGTCTCCGCGATATTAGAGTTTAAATGAAATGACAAACTAAAGTAACATGAGAGAGAAAGTATTTATTTATAACAGCCGAGTCGTGGCCTTTCGACGACAGTAGGGTCTTTAAAACCATGGGAATTTGCGAGATATTCAATTTAAATTTTTCCTTTACGTAAACTCAAATATCTCGGCCCCGGATGACTGGGGAAACATAGACGCAACATTTTTACGTTCATCGTGAAGTCCGGGATACTTACTTTCAGTCAGGGTACAAATATTTAAGTTTAAGTAAAGTCATAAAACTTGAGAGGGGGTGTGGTGTATAGGATATACCGGATGTGAGAGGATTCTTACCTTCCGGGATTTTTACCTTCAGTCAGGGCAGAGATATTTAACTTTAAGTAAATGACAAACGTGAGAGGGGGGGAGGATGTGCTCATTTTAGATGATGCACCGGCCATCTAAAAAGAACAGGAGTTCTAGTGGCCCAGTCGGGATGAATTATAACAAAAGTTATAGCAGATGGCCGGTGCACCATCTAAAATGAGCATATCCTCCCCCTCTCTCACATTTGTCATTTACTTAAAGTTAAATATCTCTGCTCTGACTGAAGGTAAAAATCCCGGAACAACATTTTCTTGTAGACGACCTCATAGTGAATGTAAAAATGTTGATTCGACGTCTCTACCATCCACCGGGGCCGAGATATTTGAGTTCAACGGAAGTAAAAAGTTAAAGTCGAATATCTCGGCCCGGACTGAGGTTACAGATGAGCTGCCATAATATGTTTTATTTACCTTGCCAATATGTACCTAAATAACCATATTTGGTTTCTGGCTGCGAAAATTTCAAAAGGCTCCAAAAACGCCCATTGGCTTTTATCCAGAAATAAAAGTTTACCCCTTCCCTTGAACCAACCGCGTCTGGTTCAACTGCGTGTGTGCGAGGGTGCGCGAGAGAGAGGGTGTGCGTGTGTGTATGAGAGAGAGAGAGAGAGGAGGGTGCGCGAGAGGGCGTGTGGGTGGGTGGGTGTTTGAGACGGAGAGCGTATGAGTGTGAGTGAGAGGGTGTGTGTTTGTGTGGGTTGGTGGGTGGCTTTGTTATGAGCGGGAGTGGTTGTGTGTGAGAGAGGGTGAGCGAGAGGACGTGTGTGTGTGTGTGTGTGAGTGAGTGAGTGAGGGTGCGCGAGAGGGCGTGTGAGTGTGTGTGTGAGCTAGATGGCGTGTGAGGGTGTGTGTGAGAAAGAGGGTGTGTGCGCGTGTAAAGTCAAAGTCAAATTTCTTTATTGCAAGTAAGCACGTTGAGTACATTTTTGCACGTCAATATATTTTTTGAATTTACATTTATACCGCTTTGCAAGGAAAAAGTGCCAACGCTGAGGAGAAAAAGTGGCATAAAACTCTCAGCAACACATCTTTAAAACAATGATAATACAATTATAATTATGTATATAATGTATGTATGGTTGTACCTATTCGAAATCATGACAAGTATAATAGTATACGGGATGGAAACGTAGTGTGTCCAGACAAGTAGACGATCCTGATTCCTGATGGTGAACGGTTATATAGTCGCATAAAAATGACGTAATAATCATCTTCCTGGACATTGCGTAAACTAATAGAGTCGCTGCTAAGCGAGGCATCCCGCTCACTTTTACGCGTTGTACCAGTGTCAGTTGCGTTTAGGAATCAGAATCGTGTATTGCCACTTTAACACAGATCAGGCATTCAATAAATTAGAGTTAAGTTAAATAATAAAAACATGCAGTCATTTGTGAATATGGTAAAATTTACCATCGAAACTACTCGTATACTTAACGAATTAGTATAAAAACATGCAGTCATTTGTGAATATGGTAAAGTTTACCATCGAAACTACTCGTATACTTAACGAATTAGAATCGTAGCATAGTCAGTAGTTACATACCTATGTGAACGCGACTCTTTGTAACCTCAAAGTATCATCCTAATCCCGAACCAGAAGAATCGCCTGAGAGCTTTTGAAAAAGACAGCATATCGGTGCTAATTGCTAATATATTGTCTCAGGCACTCGCAGAAAATATTTAGGTGTCCAGCACAGACACATTCTGAGGTGGTTCTGGAACTATCCGGACAATGACAGTAAGGACATAAAGTCTAAACATGTTTTTAACTTGAATTGATAAAAAAAAACCTAAGTTTATAGCTCTATTTGAAAAATCTTGTAAGGGGTGTAAATATCCTAGGATATAAGTACCTACGGTAATTTTACTTCTCATTGAATTATTCCTACACGGATCATCCGATTTTGATGGAATTTTGTGTGTGCGTTTGAGCGAGTCAATGCATGGTTTAGATTCACAATTGGACCCGGTAGGGGGCGCTGCAATTGGGTTCTAACTGAACAAAAGAATCGCTGACGTAGTTTCTCATCACAGTTCGTCGCTTCAGTTTTTGTTTGTCCTATCTACTATTTATTTTGATATTTTCTTGCATATGCGCTATGCGCTGCCTGTGTCTGTCTATGTATATCTGTGTGTGTGTGTCTGTCTGTGTCTCTCTGAATCAACCGCGCCTGGTTCAACTGCTAAGTTAAACAATAAAAGCATGCAATCATTTGTGAATATGGTAAAGTTTACCATCGAAACTACTCGTATACTTAACGAATTAGAATCGTAGCATAGTCAGTAGTTACATACCTATGTGAACGCGACTCTTTGTAACCTCAAAGTATCATCCTAATCCCGAACCAGAAGAATCGCCTGAGAGCTTTTGAAAACGACAGTATATCGGTGCTAATTGCTAATATATTGTCTCAGGCACTCGCAGAAAATATTTAGGTGTCCAGCACAGACACATTCTGAGGTGGTTCTGGAACTATCCGGACAATGACAGTAAGGACAAAAGTCTAGACATGTTTTTAACTTGAATTGATAAAAAACACCTAGGTTTATAGCCCTATTTGAAAAATCTTGTAAGGGGTGTAAATATCCTAGGATATAAGTACCTACGGTAATTTTACTTCTCATTGAATTATTCCTACACGGATCATCCGATTTTGATGAAATTTTGTGTGTGCGTTTGAGCGAGTCAATGCATGGTTCAGATATACAATTGGACCCGGTAGGGGGCGCTACAATGGGTTCTAACTGAACTCCCTGCTAAAAGTATCGCTGACGTAGTTTCTTAGCACAGTTCGTCGCTTCAGTTTTTGTTTGTAGATTTACCATTTCTTTTGATATTTTCTTGCATATTTCTTATCTGTCTGTGTCTGTCTGTGTCTGTCTGTGTCTGCCTGTGTCTGTCCGTCCGTGTCTGTCTGTGTCTGTCTGTGTCTGTCTGTGTCTGTCCGTCCGTGTCTGTCCGTCCGTGTCTGTCCGTGTCTGTCCGTCCGTGTCTGTCCGTGTATGTCTGTCTGTGTATGTCTGTCTGTGTCTGTCTGTGTATGTCTGTATGTGTCTGTCTGTGTCTGTCTGTGTCTGTCTGTGTCTGTCTGTGTGTCTCTGTGTCTGCCTGTGTCTGTCTATGTCTGTCTGTGTGTGTCTGTCTGTCTGTGTCTGTGTCTGTCTGTCTGTGTATGTCTGTCTGTCTGTGTGTATGTGTGTCTGTGTGTATGTGTGTCTGCGTCCGTCTGTGTCTGTCTGTATCTGTCTGTGTCTGTCTGTATCTGTTTGTGTCTGTCTGTGTCTGTCTGTGTCTGTCAGTGTCTGTCCGTGTCAGTCTGTGTCTGTCTGTCTGTGTCCGTCTGTCTGTGTCTGTCTGTGTCTGTCTGTCTGTGTCTGTCTGTGTCTGTCTGTGTCTGTCTGTGTCTGTCTGTGTCTGTCTGTGTCTGTCTGTGTCTGTCTGTGTCTGTCTGTCTGTGTCTGTCTGTCTGTGTCTGTCTGTGTGTGTGTCCGCCTGTCTGTCTGTATCTGTCTGTGTTTGCCTGTGTCTGTTTGTGTCTGTCTGTGTCTGTCTGTCTGTCTGTCTGTCTTTTTTAAGAAGCCATAGTAAATCTCGTTGATCTCTTTTGTATGAAGCTACAATAGCCAAAAATACAGGTCGGTAAAAATATCCTAGGTTAAAAGTACCCCGGGACACTTACCCAGGGGTAAAAATACCCTAGGATTAAAGCACCCCGGTAAAAATATCCGGAGGTAAAAATAACCTAGGATAAAAGTACCCCCCCGGTACCCTTACCCGGGGGTGAAAATATCCTAGGATTAAAGTACCCCGCGGTACAAATATCCGGAGGTAAAGATATCCGCTTACACCGGGACACTTACCCAGGGGTAAAAATACCCTAGGATTAAAGCACCCCGGTAAAAATATCCGGAGGTAAAAATAACCTAGGATAAAAGTACCCCCCCGGTACCCTTACCCGGGGGTGAAAATATCCTAGGATTAAAGTACCCCGCGGTACAAATATCCGGAGGTAAAGATATCCGCTTACACCGGGCCGCAGCGCCCGCCGAGGCGGATTCGCGTCCGTGTGATGCGGCCCGCCCCGCCCCGCTGCGTCCCGACACGGTATGCTATAGCAAGCGGATTGAGTGCACGCGCGCCCGTGTTCATTTTACGATATCTGGCAGTACATTGTACTCAAAATCCGTCAATGCGCTGCGACTCGGCCCGTCACTAATGTGCTAAGTAAGCATTTTGCGCTGCGCTGCGACCCGCCCCGACACGCTGCGGCCCGGCATAATGTGCGAGAAGCATTAATGTAAATATCATTTGTTCTTATAAAATACATGTCAAACTTAAAACTAAAATATCCGTTAATCCTTCATCAGTCAAATAACCCGCCCCTTGTCATACCCGGTGCAAAGGTACCCATAACGCTTGCGGCGTTACCGCGGCTAACCTTTGCACCAGGTAGGACCCGGAGCGAGAACCCTTCTCTTTAGGCGACGGCCGATTTCCTTTAATTATATTAATGACCTTAAGGCTTCGTATGCGCGTATTTTCAGTTTTTCTACGAAGGCTACGGCATTAATTACTAAAATTAAACGTCTGAAAAAAATATATAGCAATCTTGGGGTGTTTATTTAGAGACTGATGAATACCGATACACGATTGGTCAAACTTCGCTCGATAGAAAAAAAATCGCAAACATACCCCTTCCATGTTTTTTAAAATGAAAATTATATCTAAACCGAACTAGTTATTTATACAAAATATATATCAAAAAGTAGGGTACTATGAATACGAGAGCTTGTTTAAAAAAAAATCTGATTTTTGTTGGCGTATTTTTATTTCCCTGCCAAAATTCATAGAAATACGAATATCGAGGCACTGCGCCGTGCTCTTCACTCCGCCGCTGCGGGGCATCTTGTGTCTCACTCTTGCTTTTGACAACCATATAGCGCCTTAACTTTAATCATAATCATTTCAATTGCAGAAAGACGACGAAACTAAAGATGACCAAAATAGTCACGACTCTGAGTTAGCCAACAGTACATGTGGCGGCGACAATGTTTGCGAAGGCCCGCTAACACTTTCTCAATATCAAAATGAGCAAGGTATGAAATGAGATAGGTTGATAAATATTATTTATTGCAAAAGTATTTCTGAAAAAAAAAAAAAGAGCTCGGTGGCTCAGTGGTTGGGTCAATGGACTTGCAATATGGAGGTCCCAGGTTCGATTCCCAGCTAGGCAGCCATGTACCAATGAGTTATCCTCGGTTTTTTCGACGGAAAAACTTACGTACATTTACCAAGTGCTCTCAAAACAGTGAAGGAAAACATCGTGATGAAACCTGCATGCCGTAGAAGAAGAAAAAAAATATCTAAGGCATGTGAAATCCGCCAACCCGCACTGGGCCCGCGTGGTGGATTATGGCCCGAGCTCCCTCGATGTAAGGGAAGGTCTGTGCACGAGCAGTGGGGCGATATAAATAGACTGATGATGATGAAAGGAATATGTAAATTGCAGTTTGTATCACAATTGGCGATCTTGACCGTGTATGTACGTGATCTCTTCCATACAACCGTTGGGTAAAAAAGTCAGCGAATGAGTTGCTAAAAAACTAGTTAGCCTTACGCCTCAGCAACGACCTTACGCCTCAAAACAAATAAAATGAGAGAAAATGCGACATAAACGATAGGGTCGTTAATATAAGACTTAGCTTCTTACCTTTCATGATTATGGGTCAACGGGAAATACCCTATAGTTTACCCTATGGTTTTAGTTTTCTTGCATTTTCATCCAAATATGCGATAAAATGACATCACATGACATAAACGACCCTATCTTTTGATTGCGTTGACGTAGAAGTTTGATTTTTTCACGGCTGCATGCATCCTCATGTAGCCGTGAAAAAAGCAAACTCCTATAGGTTTTCAGTTTCTTGCGTTTTCATACAAATATGCGATAAAATGCGACATAAACGACCCTACTTTTGATTGCGTTGACGTAGAAGTTTGATTTTTTCACGGCTGCATGCAACCTCATGCAGCCGTAAAAAAGGAAACTCCTATAGGTTTTGGTTTTCTTGCATTTTCATACAATTATGCGAGAAAATGCGACATAAACGACCCTATCTTTTGATTGCGTTGCCGTAGAAGTTTGATTTTTTCACGTAATGCAACCTCATGCAGCCGTGAAAATAGCAAACTCCTATAGGTTTAGAGTTTCTTGCGTTTTCATACAAATATGCGAGGAAATGCGACATAAACGACCCTATCTTTTGATTGCGTTGACGTAGAAGTTTGATTTTTTCACGACTGCATGCAACCTCATGCAGCCGTGAAAATAGCAAACTCCTATAGGTTTAGAGTTTCTTGCGTTTTCATACAAATATGCTATAAAATGCGACATAAACGACCCTATCTTTTGATTGCGTTGACGTAGAAGTTTGATTTTTTCACGGCTGCATGCAACCTCATGCAGCCGTAAAAAAGCAAACTCCTATAGGTTTTGGTTTTCTTGCATTTTCGTACAATTATGCGAGAAAATGCGACATAAACGACCCTATCTTTTGATTGCATTGACGTAGAAGTTTGATTTTTTCACGGCTGCATGAAGTTGCAGACCTGAGTATTTCGTATTAATTTCGACTTGATCCGTCCACGCGTTTCTGAGATATAGGTCTTGACAGACAGACGGACAACAAAGTGATCCTATAAGGGTTTCTTTTTTCCTTTTAAGGCACGGAACCCTAAAAATTAATCAAAGTAATGTCGCAGTCATGTGTTTTTTTAATAATTTCTGCTCGTTTTTATTACTTTACAGTACTTACCGTCGAAACACTTCGCAGCTTATTGACTAGGATCCGTTTCCTGACCCTCACGCCGCAGCAGTTCGCAGAGGGCCCCGCGCTCTCGCAGCTCCTCACCAAGGAAGATGTGTTAGCCATATTCATGAACCTATCCTCGAAAACCCCATCAATTTCCATGCCAGAAGGATTCAGCACCAGCCGGGAACATAGAAATATGTATTTGAACTGGGTTAGTTTGTTGGATATTTACGGATTCTTAGATATCGCTGGAGGGACGAAGTGGAGAGGAGTCGGGACCAACTGCAGGCACACACGTGGCGCGGGACACATAATTTTTTCGCCGGCCAGCGGGGTTACTCTCACCCATGGGCGTACCCAGGTTCTGGGCCAGGGAGGGGGCAAATCATATTTTTTTTTAAGCCAGGTGCTTATAGAAAGAACGAACGCGCCGCGCAATTTTTAGTTGTAAAAATATTGTATTGCAAACAAATGGCAAAAAAATTCGTTTTCTTAATTTTTATCGATAAAAGTACTAGATACGATACTTAGTAAGGACGTCAACATTATCCGGGGGCAGCTGCCCCCCCCCCCCCCCCCCCCCCCCTCCATGCACTCACCTCTTATACCGATCCAGTTTAGGTTCCTAAACTGACAATTTGCTACAATGACGTCAAACGTCATTGTAGCAAATAGCGATTCGGTTCAGTGTAGGAACCTAAACTGGATCGCTATAAGAGGTGAGAGTAACCCTGCTGGACCTACTACGAACTTAGCGTGAGGAGGCCTAAGCAACTTCAATTGTCGCCGTTCTGTTTAGCAGTGCCGTATTTACGTATAGGAAATTTTTGCCATGGCCCAGGGCGGCCGAATTCTAGGGCGGCCCGCATAGAATATATCTTACAAAAAATAAACAACACAATAGGAGACATACAACACGTCTTGGCGAAACGCGAAATGTGTGAACGCCCCTTTTACCCAAATAATGTGTATGTAATAGAGATGGGCCGAATATATAACCTGCCGAATACGAATATTCGGCCGAATGTTCGGTTCAAAATGTACCGAACCGAATATTCAGCCGAATTATTCGGTTCATTTTCGCAATTGAATTTTTAAGATCTAATAACCCATTGGTGCGATTATTTTCGAATTTCTAAGATCTAATAACCCATTGGTGCGATTTTCTAGCCACTAGGCCGGCAAACTGACCCGATGTTGATCACTGTTTAGGTCAAATTCATGGTCAATTTTAAATTTCATTATTCGGTAATTATTCGGCAATTTTACCGAATATTCGGCCGAATACGAATATGGAAAAATCTGCCGAATATGCCGAATACCGAATAATTACCGAATGTTCGGCCCATCTCTAGTATGTAATATGTGCGAAGCGAGCGTGCGTGTATAAATCATTGACTTATTAAACTAATAGTTTATTAAGTCAATGGTATAAATAAATACTGTTCCATAAATACTAATCGATTTTTAAAATTTATTTCGATAATTTATGGTAAACTTGAAAAGAAAAACTATCGTGGGACGGTGGCCAGATTGAAGTGGCCAGGGGCGTCTCTAACCCTAAATACGCCACTGCCGTTCTCATTTTTCAACCCCCTGCGTTCCCGTTCGCAAACAATGACAATAATTATTGTCTTTTGCCCACAGGATCATCGCACAGGTCATACGGCGATCGAATGGAGGGGAGTATTCCAATTCACAATAACCAGTTTCAGAAATCGTACCAAATCAGTGGTGTCCCCAAATTTCTACATTGAAAACTATTTGATGGCTTGGCGAATCAAAATGGTGGCCTATTTCGATAGACGGGAGGCACAGAAATATATGGGATTCTTTCTAGTTTGCGGTGTTAAAGATAGATTCTCGGGATTCTCTTGCTACACTAGAGCGGAGCTATGTTTGATATCCCATGAGTGTGGCACGGGCGATCAGAGGGCAATGACCTATAAGAAGACGATTGAACATGAATTTAGGAAGTAAGTACATCTTCTCCATCTTCTATTATCTGTTTTGTATTATTATCTATACATACATATAATAAGACTGTAAAAAAGTTGTGTCTCTACATTGGATATTGTGAAAATAATAATTGTAATGTGTTTTAGGATCGATATTGATGACAAAACACTAATTTTTAGAATTTTTGTCTGTGACTTTGTGCAAGTATCACGCCATAACTACTGAAGGGATTTTGATGGGAGTTTCACTAGGAGATAGCTGAAATATCCGGACAGCTCATTTGCGTAGATTTTTACTAGCCTTCATCGATGTCAGATTTTTGGCGAAAATTAATACAAAAATTTCGTTCGCGCAGAATTTGACAAGACAGACAAGGCCTGCTAGCCCCCCTGGATCGTCCATGTTATTTATTTATTTATTTATTTTATTAATGGACTCGACAGTTCGTCATTTGCCAATGTCATGTTACAGAAAATTCATTGTATAATAGTCTTCTATCTTCCTCCAGGGGAGTCGCCGTAGCGTCATCACCCTGGGTAGCCGCGTCTTCTTGTCTTCATCCACAGGAGACGCCGTAGCGTCAATCACTGTGGACGAAGCAGCTCGACAGTCACGTTCACTCCCGAGCTCGTAGTAGGAATCTTGACCATGGCGCCAAACTTCAGATCCTGCTTGAATTCTCCAATAACTTCACCATACTGTCTTTCGCGAACATTTTCTGATTAATTTAACGTGATATTAAACACAAAACACTCACTGTAGACATTAAACTGAAAATTATTAAATAATTTCACAACCGTCGTTTCCCGCCATTTTCAAAAAGCCCATCGTCCATGTTTGTTTTTCAGTTCATATGCAAAAGATTTCAGTGCACACAGTCTGACATGCTCGTAAATTGACATAATAAGGGCCTTCATAGGGCCAACTAGCGCCGCCAATCTTAAAAAAATAATATCTTCCAATATAATCAATCTTATTAAAAAAGCTATTTACGAAATGTTTATTACGATAAATACTATTTTTTAAATGCTTGTTTATAACGTGATTCAATGTCGGTAAGTTGTAGTTCGCATGATTGCAAAAAACGGCCGTTTTTGGCACATTTGTGAACTACAACTTAGCTTGTCGCAATTATGCCATGTATTGTAAATTGAAAAATAGTATTTATCATAATATTTTTTAATAAAATTGATTATATTGGAAGATATTATTTTTTTTTAAGATTGGCGGCGCTAGTTGGCTATATGAAGGATCAAGCAAAATTTGTTTTAGTGACTCGAGCGATTGGGGATTCACGAAGTTCATCCGATGGGAGGATGCCATGGCGGACCGTTACATGCACGCCAATTCGGTGACATTGGAGGTGCGGATTGCTCCGGGCATACCGCGCCGCCGCATCGGTGAGCTCCCGCCAAACATAGACGCGGGAGCATGTAGCAGCCTGGGTCCAAAGGTGCATATTACTATTTTCGATTCCCCAGATAGTGATTAATTTTTTCCCCCAAAATGATACAGAGACTGGATGGCACAAGGCCGAGAAATGGGCTGAGTGATAATGGGGTGCTTTAGGAGATGCCTACGTCCAGCAGTGGACTGATGTGCCTAGGTTTAAACTCTAAATCTCTCTAGGACACTGTGATTTTAAGTCAAAGACAAATCATTTATTTGCGTGAATGTAAGTAAGGCCCAAATCAAGTGTCTAATTTTGTAAACCAAAACTACCCTCCCCCACTAACATTCAATTCAAATACTTTATTTGCACACAAATGAAAATACATCAGTTACATATAAAACCAAAGTTAGCTAGTTGTACAGACAGGCTTTTACACATTTTAATCTATTCGGTGGTTTTTACATATATTTATACATCATTAGATCGGATTACTTTATTTTCACAATGATGAACAAATTCAATCAATCGGTTCCTTCAGTTTTTCTCCACAACAGGTAATTACACTTGATTTGGGCCTGTGGGGTGACCAAGACTTCCAATCGTTATCGCTTTCAATTTGACACATGGACGCTATACATTGCTGCTATGTTTTTGCAAGTTTTAACAAACGACAACGAAACGCAGCAATGTATATCGTTCAAGTGTCAAAATGAAAACGATAACCATAACGATTGAAGTCGCGGTCACCCCCCAGGTTAGCTCTTATTTCATTTAGCAGCTTGTTCATCAATACCACCGTACTGTAGTACATTTATTTTATATTATAAGTTTATCTTACGTTTAAAGCTTTGACGAATTTTATAATGGATGCAATGTACTAAAGTGACATTACACTTGCCATATAAGTATATTTTTAAAGTATTTTTTAAGTTTAAAATAATACATATATTTAATTCTAATTCAAACGATTTATTGCAGTCACAAAGACCATATAAGTGTTAGTAAGTACTTAAAACTATGTTAGTGTTTACACGAGGTGTATTACGCGCTATGACATGCGACTTAGGTCCGACTCCGAGACCCAGGGACATGTAAGTGTACCCAGTGTCTCAGAATCGGACTGTACATGGTATCCGCAATGCCCTTCAGGATGCTGTTAGGTTAATATAAGTCATTTAATTTTATATCAATCTAAGATGTTACTATTTATTTATTTTATTAATGGACTCGACAGTTCGTCACTTGCCAATGTCATGTTACAGAAAATTCAATATATAGGTAGTCTTCTATCTTCCTCCAGGGGAGTCGCAGTAGCGTCTTCACCCTGGGTAGCCGCGTCTTCATGTCTTCATCCAGAGGAGTCGCCGTAGCGTCATCACTCTGGACGAAGCAGCTCGACAGTCACGTTCACTCCCGAGCTTGTAGCGGGAACTCTTGATAAAAGCTTGAAACCCCAGATCTTGCTCAAATTATCCAATAAATTCACCATACTGTCGCACGCGAACATTTTCTGATTAATTTAACGTGATATTAATCTCAAAATAACCACTGTAGACAATGAAACAAAAATTATCAAATAATTTTGCAAGCGTGGTTTCCCGCCATTTTCAAGAGAACCAAGATGTTACTATGTGTGCATATTTTTCTTTAATAGGTATTTGAAGCTTTATTGGGTCACAGGTCACAGGGTTTAAGTCCTAAATGCTATTTTAGATTTTTTTTAGTAGAAGTGTTCATTTGGTTTCTTGACCAATTTTGTTAAGTACTTTTATTGTAAAGTTTAATAAATAAGAAATTTTTGGGTCCGTTTATAAAATGATAAAGAAAATGTCAAATTTTTGGACAAATTCAAACGTAATACACTAATTATTGTTCAATATGAAATAGTCTTACTTATATAATTGTAATCCTTTATAAATGTGAAAAGTCAATATAAATTACCAATAATTAATAAATGTCAAAATTGTTATTAATAATAAAATAATTAAGTGATAGTCATATAAATCAGTGTGTTTTCCTATAAACTTAGTAATTAGGTACCTACTGATTAAAGTAGGCCTTATTTTGGTCAGTTACCTTACGTTATAAGAATATCTGTAAAAGAAAACTGATTGTATTTTTTTATTTAAAATGTGATTTACTATACTATTGTGGCGATTATGCATCTCTCTAGGTTTCACGGGTTTCAGAAAACCCGGTCCTTTGAAAGGCTTGCACGGAGACATAGGTCCAACGCGTAGATAACTTTAATTTGAAGGGATATGTGATGCACCTAGCGGGACCCGTCTCTGAGCGCATCTGACTGCACTCAATGACAGACCCCGTCAGGTGCATAAACTATTGCAGTGATTAGAAATTACAACTTTATTGGGACTATTGGTTTGGGGTGTTGGTGGGTCTGTCAGTCTGGTCTATAGAGAGAGACGTCGGACACCTGCCATGATCACATTGTCTCGAAATTATGAAAAAATTGGCAGGCGGTGACTCGCCACTCACTAGATGGGCCCTCAACATGGTCGTTAGAAAGACAACTGAGAGCAACACCGGTGTGAGCGGCTAAGGGGTGTCGAGAGGTGTGCTGCAGTTTTGACGATTATTATTATTATAATTAATGACAATGTGATGAAATAATTTTAAAATTCAAATTCAAAATCTTTATTGCATTCCGTAAGTTATGGAATTGATGTTAGTATAACATTACGGCCCCTGTTGGGCACACGATTAGGAGAGAGGAAGGCTAATCGTAGCTATTAATGCCATTAATAGCATAATATTATTACTTGTCATTCATTGTAGTATTTTTTTTCTTCATTTCTTTGTCAATCTAGTCAGTGATAAATAATCCTAGAAATATATATACAATAATAATATTTATACATATTTATTTTGTTATATTTGAATATTTGTTAATTTAGCTATATTAGTATTGTTTTATTTTATTGTATTTTTCTGTATTATTTATTTGATTATTTATTATTTTTATATTAATTTATCATTTAGATATTCTTGCACGGTGTAATAACATTTTGCGATTAGAAATTGTTTTAATTTTTTTATGAATTTATTATCATTAATCTCTGCCTTCAACGATTCTGGTAGTTTATTGTATATTGTTATTGACATAGTGTAAGGCCCTGAGGAGAACATGTGCAAACGGGAAAAACTTAAACTTTTACAGTTTAATTTAACTGAAGTAACATGTTGGTCTTAAATTATTAGGTAAGTAACTTTTACCAAATATACGAATAGGAATACCTATATACGGTAGTAGTTATTAATTAGATACAACGGGAATTACCGTGTTAAACATTTATTATTGATGTCTAGATATTTCGACAGCATTGCAGCCATCATGGTCACGAGTACATTAATATGTATACAAACCGTGAAAGTTTAAAAAGCGATATGGTAGTAAGTACTTGTAAGTTTTTGGAACAACTATCTATGTTTACATTACAACTATATCCATGAAATGTGCGTTTTTTTTGTGCTTTTCGAGCTCTACAGACTCCCCAAAGTATAAACCTGCTAGGTACCTTTAGTTCTCCAATGAAAGTTATATACTTATTGCATTTAGTTATTTACGAATATTATGGTACCTAACTAAACAATGCCAGCATTGCTTTGGATTAAATTGAGACGAACCATTACCTAACCAGTAACTCAAAAATAGTGTAATACTATAACAGCAACCTAATTCTATTAGAATACCTATTTGAATCGACCGATTATTTAACCAATATAAGCTGGCCCGGCCCCAGGTAACTACGTCATGCCAGGTTATAGGCTTTATAGTGGTTACGCCATCGTCCGACTTTGTGTGACACAAATCTCTTAGTGGAATAGAAGGCGGGCGGTACGGACAACAGCAGATCAATGGTAACACTTGCAGAAGATTTTAAATCTTACGACGCAGATAATAAGAACGGTCCAAAGTGTTACCTACACTTGATATTATGCTATTAGATTATGCGGTATTGAAATGATTTTACGGCAATATTTTTTTTTTATTGAGATTGTGATTCCCATAATCTAAATTCACAACTTTAACGCCAGAAATTTGGATCGAACACAGTCTAACGATAGCGTAAGCAGCAAGCTAGCACGTCGAAGTTACCTGGGGGCGGGCCAGCTTATATTGGTTACTTTACTTAATCGGTCGATCCCAAGAAACGTCGCGCGCACGCACCCTTCGCTTGCCGTACTTTGTTTTGTCATTGACTTATACCTATGGACATGCCCTATTCTTCTATATTACTATTTGGTTATACAAATATCATGCATTTCGACGTTGAACTCTTAAATATAATGCTATCTCTTTTTAACTATCATGAATTTCAATAAGTGGACAAGGACGACGCTAGTTGTGTCAGTAACAATTTTGGCAACACTTATTATGTGGCGTCGCGACCCGTGGGAAAGTGCCCAGTCGCCATATTTGTTGAAACATTTGTTGAGTACTTCATGTGTCAATTTGCTGTTTTGATTGTGATTTTTAACTAATTAAACCTTGTTATCAAGTGATATAGCGCATAAAAAGTACAAATTAATGTAAAGGAACAATGACTAAATGAAGTGTAATAGGCTGTGGTTCGAGGAAGACCAGGAATAACCGAAATTTTAATAATATAACATTTCACCGGTAAGCAAGACATTTTGCTATGATATATCGTCTAATTCCATATATTTCCACTTCTTGTTTTCGAAATTCAAAGCAGATCCTAATTAAGTACATTTTAGATAGGCTAAACTACTGTTCTAAGCCATATTTCAAGAGAATTTGACTTTGTAAAAATAGCAATAGTTGGACGATAGTGTTGTTCTTTTGTTATTGTGAAATATCGATATATTCATTTTTTTTTTCTGTTTTTGTACTCTAATGCAATATATTATATAACGAATGCGTTTTGTTTGATTTCAGGATATTTCTTTTGAGAATCATAAGAAATTGAAGCAATAATTATGTATGCTTCAAGGAATAAAAATCAAACGATTAACTGAGAAAATTCGCAGGTAGAATAGATTTTTCTTTTTAAATATTACGAAAGATTTACGCAGACGGAATTTGTTAAATAACGAGATTTCAATTATTGAATATTTACAAGGAAAGACTTCATTAATTCCTTAAAATCTAGAGGTTTGCCTGTGGAAAAACAATATCCGGAAGATATTGAGCAGAGAGTAGAAGATTTGCTTTGACCCTTCATTTTTTCTTACATTTAACGTTTTACGGACGAGATTTACTGTCGGGTTATTCAGAGTTACATCATAAAAAAACTTGAATAACATTAATGAATTGTAGTCACAGCACTTGAACACATATCTAAATTAATTAATCAATCATGTACGTAGAAAGGATGTGTAGTGTACCTAATTAAGTTAATAATAAATCATATTTCTAAACTGTTTTTTTATTTGTCTAGATCGTTATGGCCTACGCTCCAGGACGGCACAGTATGGCTTGGCACGGCACAGTATTTATTTCTGATCAAGTTATTTTAAACCTTATTTCGATGATTTAAGGATGATAATAGAGGTTAGATATAAAATCTATGGGGAAACTGTATTTACCGTCTCCGGTCAATATCGATAAAAGTTATCGATGAACATCGAGGCTGCACTACGACAATCCGCCATATTTGTTCCCCACAAAGTTTAGGTAGGCAAGTTATTTTCGTAGGTATGCCATGTCCATAGGTATAAGTCAATGTGTTTTGTAGGTATATTTTGGCGAAAGCCGTATAGCTTATAGCCTAGCCAAAGTTGAGTATGTAACCGAGCCAATAAAATTAAAAACGAAATCGTTTTTTTCCTATCATCCAGGTGTTACCATGAGTGGCAGGATCCTGCTTTTATGGCAGGTTTGGTTTGTCCTTAATTTTTTAAATGTCTTGATTTGGTGTACTTTTTTGAAAACTGTTAGTATTAGCGATAATAAAATACAATATATTGGTGGCAGATTTGGCAGTTTAAGCCTACAAAAAAATGATGTTGAAAACAATATGAATATAATGAATGAAGGAAATAATAATGTATCGTGGTGCGTGAAAGTTTTGATTTTTTGTGAATAAAATACCGTACCTAGGTTTAATGTTTTTTGGTTTTGTAAAAGGTTTATTGTAGACATTTGCCAACGTCGAACACTACTTTTGAAAGAATATTCCAAATCCTACATTCTCATAACAAGTCTACCTCATAAAAACATAAACGCGGT
Source organism: Tachystola acroxantha (assembly GCA_963506565.1). Taxonomy (NCBI): domain Eukaryota; kingdom Metazoa; phylum Arthropoda; class Insecta; order Lepidoptera; family Oecophoridae; genus Tachystola; species Tachystola acroxantha. The sequence goes on from OY735879.1 coordinate 13,709,076, forward strand.
GTAGATTCACTAACATGCCGTCTCTACTATTTTACGGGACCCCTTTTTTTCGCATAATTTTTTTGTCCTATTTTAATTTAGCATAATGAGTTAGGCATAATGTTTTTTGTCATAATCATATTTTGTCATAATTGTTTTTGGGCATACAATCTAACTAAGCATAATTCTAGTTTGGACTAATCGTTTTTGCCCTAATTTTGATTTCCATATTGTTTTATGGCATATTGTTTATTCGTCTAATAGATATTATACATAAATAATGTTTGTTTATGTATTTCTTCTTTTTTGTTGGTATTGGTGTTGTATGTATGGTGTATTAGGTAATAGTAGGTTACGGTGCGGCGGGGGTGGCCCTTGGGCCACCCGTAAGCCGCCAACATGATTAAATAAATAAATAAATAAATAAATAAAAAGAATTTTATTCACCATTAAACATAAAATAATTATACAAAAATATATCGTAATCCTAAAAATAGGCGAATGGGTCGAGGCCTCAGCACGGGTGCTGTTTTTCAGGCTCCGCCAGAGAGCCTTGCTGCCACTTACATGCTAACAACATATGTATGTTACCTATTATAATATTAATTAATTACTACTTATTTACAAAATTAAATGTGATGTGATATAAGTGATGTGATTGTGACATTATAAGATCTGCCAGAAGTTTAAAAGTCCGACCAGCCCAATGGATTTTTATTCTAAATTTATGTTTTAACCTTTGGCGAATGCTCAGGAATCCATAAATAATACCAAAACAAACACACAGGAAGAAAACTGCCTATAAACGGAATTAATCAAGAAATTGTGTGCTAGCATATCTATGTATAAATTTTATATATTACCTATATAATATTTATTATAAGTAATATAAATATATATTTTTATATCTATATAATAGTGTGCATGCTCTAAGCATGCACTTGCCCCACGCATCTACACAACCACGACGCCCTAGACCCGATTCGGCACGGCAGACCAATTGCTGGAGGACTTTTGTCGCGTCAATAGCCACTCGTTGCACATTTTCTTAAAAGAACGAAGTGACTTTGCATTTGTGATAGGTGGTGGCAAATCATTCCAGCATTTGGAGGCCGCAAACCGAAAGCTCCCCCGGAAGTGATGCAATCGCGGCAACGGCAACTCAAGTTGAACTATCCGTACTGCTCTAGTTCTATCCTCAGCCCTGTCATTCCATCTCAACTTATTAGCAAGATATTCCGGCGCCCCAGTGTCCCTCAGGTTATAGACCAGTGTGCTCAGCTTCCGTGTACGCCTATTACTCATGTTAAGGATATCATACGTATTGAGGAATGGGGTTATATGGGAACGAGGCGGGACGCTGTAACAAAATCGTATACACGAATTTTGCACTCGCTGTATGTTATTCGCGGTTTTGGCGAGCAAACATGGACCATACACGACGTCACAATAATCTAATTGAGATAAAACCAAGGAATTGGCCAACCTAAAGCGCACCGGAACACTAAGAGATGGACGAAATCGGTACAATGTCTTAAGAGACGCGTAACACTTACCCACCTTAGAGTCAATGTGCTCCTCAAAACGCAGTTTGCCATCAAATATCAGTCCAAGATTCCTCACCTTCATGACCTCCTGTATTGGTCTACCATCCACCAAGATGATCGGGTTACACTCTCGTACCGCAGCTATCTGGTGTTTAGTACCAAGCACTATGTACGAGCACTTTAACGGGTTTAATTGTAAACCATGAGCCTTCGACCACTCAGCGATGCTCGCCAAATCCTGATTAAGACAGTGAACCGCAACAGCAACGTTTTCCCTGACGGGGTTAATTCGAATCATGATTTGGGTGTCGTCGGCATACATATGGGTCAAACCGAAGTGTGTGCAGTCTAGTATGTCTGCCGTGTAGATTGAATACAAGGCAGGACCCAATATCGAACCCTGCACAACACCCCGGTCAACGAGCATGGCATTGGAACGAGTAGGTCTCCCTGAGTGATCGATGCACTCGACTATTTGATGGCGATTATCAAAGTAGCTAGCAAACCACCTGCAGACTCCCTCATCACATCCATAGTATTTCAACTTGGCCAACAAAATGTTGATGTTGAGAGAATCGAAGGCACGACTGTAGTCCAGCAACACCAAGATAGAAGCACTTCCATTGTCAGCAGCAGACAGCGCTTCGTCCACGATATGCAACAACGACGTAGTAGTGCTGTGCAACTTACGGAAACCAGACTGATTTTGAGGTATAACTTTATTCCTTTCCAGATAAGATTGAAGTTGGATATGAACAGCTTTTTCCAAAAACTTTGAAAAAGTCGTCAGTAAACCAATAGGCCTCAAATCCTTCATGCTTTCGACATTTGTTTTCTTAGGTATAGGCTTAATAACAGCCGTTGTCCATGACGCAGGGAAGGATCCCGTCTGCAAGGAGTGATTCATTATGGAGGTAATGGCGTCCAAAGAGTAAGGTAGCGTAAGTTTTATCATTTTCAATGAAATGCTATCGAGTCCAACCGCATTTGAAGATATAGAGTTAATAATTTTTACCACATCACTCACAGACAGTTCCCTGAAGCCGAGTCTATCGGGGCAGAAATAGCTAGATGTATATTTTTGAACCAGATTTTCAGAGTCATACCCACTGGAGAATCCAGGGATGGTATCTAAAAATGACTTGTTTATAAGGTCAGGGTCAGACAAATGCACAGGAAGTGAGCTCACCGTTGATTTACCAAGGAGCCTGTTTATTTCACCCCACATTTTACGCGGTCGCTTAATATGCCTATTAACCTGTTCAGCAAAGTAATTACGTTCTTCGATCCGAGAGATGCTTGTAACAGCATTTCTGAGGTATTTATAGTGACTGATGTCTTCTTCTGTATTTGTACGTTTTGCACGTCGACAAGCAATGTCACGGTCCTTCATTAAAGCCTTAACGGTATCGGTGATCCAAGGAGTAGGAGGTGACACAAAAACTCTGGTCCTTATTGGCACGAAGTGATCAAATAAACCAAGTATAAGGGAATTAAAGCATTCAACCATGGAATTTACATCGTCACATTCAAGAACCAGTTCCCAGGGAGTTATAGAAGAAGCAGTCGTGTAGGTTTCCTCATCAAAGTCGTGCAGCGGCCTATATGTTACTGTTCTCGGAGTCGGTTTGTCCACCTTCAGTGCAAATCGTGCCATGACAAAAGCGTGGTCACTCAAAGAGTCGTTATGGGTAACCGTTACACTTTTAGTTTTAGTACCTCGACTGCAGCAGATCACATCGAGCAACGTTTTCGTTGAGTCCGTGACACGGGTAGGTTCTGTTACAATCTGACATAGACCATGCACGCCTAGCAAGTTAAGGAATTCACGTTGCTGATGGCCGGATGGGCACATAAGATCAACGTTTCCGTCACCAGCCAAGAACAATGTATCGTACTAAGGCATAAACATAGACAAAGATTCATCTAGAAGGTCAAGAAATGTATTATAACTATATTTAGCTCTAGGGGGACGATAAAAAATACCAACGACTGATTTACGGCTTCCGAGTTTCACCTCGAGTCACAACTGCTCCAGAGCGCTTTGCGTAACTGTCAACAAACGGACACGGAAGCTGTCGCGCACATACACCGCCACGCCCCCGCCCCGGGATCCACGCGGCCTCTGCAATAACCGATACCCAGATAAACCATAACTCTTGATGTCCGTATTATCCGTAAGCCAGGTTTCAGTAACACCTAAGATGTCGGGATTCATGGTTTTCACCGTTTCAATTAGCTCATCCCTTCCAGTGTTCATTGAATGAGCATTCAACAAGGCCAAATTAAAATCTTTGGGTTTACCAGCCATATTAAAATTAATATAGAAAATTTAGTAAGATTATAATACATTAGCATTACAATGGGCTTGTCGGTCAAGCATAAATGAATAGAAAACATTGAAGCAGCATCACCAATAGACGTCTCAGGGTATTCACACAACAAATTATTATCAACATTCAAATCAAATATTAAGTTAATGGACAGAAGTACCCAAATCGTAACAGTAGACAAACAATACATAGTTCTAAAAGTTATTATTAGTTCTCCCAGGCAGAAAAAACAGAGTCTCAGTAGTCATGCTAAATCCAACAAGTCAGACGGAGTATTTATTATTCGAATGCTTCCCTTATCTGTCTGGCGAATGTGTATTTTGCCATTTTTCGCCCATACATATTTATAGTTTTTGACCTTGGCTGTCTCCTTCGCGAGGCGCAGAAGCTGTTTCGTGGCGAAAGTGAGATTATCACCAACATGAATGCGCTGAGGCTCACCAGCGATGCCAACGTCAGTAGTCGTAAGTCCGGGGCCAAAGTCTGCATTTTCCTCGCGTCTACGCTTCGCCGCCGCTCTCAATATGGCTATCTTCACCTCCCGACGTCGCAGGCGGGCCACGATACGAGCCGGCCCTTTTCCCTTGGGGGTGCCCGTGACAGCGGCAAACGAGACACACGTGCCGACGACTTCCCTGTTCTCGCTCCGGTCGTCGTCCACAGTATTTCGCTGAGGTCGGACGCGATGTGCCCACTCCAGGTCATCATGTTGTATTGAAATACCTAAGGAGCTAGCCAAGTTCTTTATGAGAGTTCCAACGTTCTCGTCAGGGTATTGGGGCACGCCCACAAGTTCTATGTTGTTACTGCGCTCGCGCTGCTCTTTGTTGTTTATTTCTTTTTCCAGCTGTTCGTTCCGCTCCGACAACGCACCTAGCCTATTCTCCAGCACATCGATGCGACTCGCTTTCAATTCGACGTCTTCTATTCTAGTTTTCAGGATTGTCACATCATATTGCAATGAGATGACGCAGTTTTTTAGTTCTGTAATTACTGAATTTTGTGTGTCAAATTTAGCATTCATTTCGGCGCGAAATTCCTTCATCTCAGCAAATATTTTTGCGAAGCCGCGATCAGAAATATCTTTAGACCCGACTGTCGGGTTGCCTCCAACGTCCACCGATGTATTCAGTTGTTTAACTGGTGTATTTGAGTTGTCACCTCCGCCCGCTCCCATTCTTTTTGCCGCTCGACAGTTAGGGCATTGCCACACAGCCCTTGCCGGTGACTCGCCAGCGAAATTGACACACTCAGAGTGAAACAACCCCTGACACCCGGTGCACTTTACACGTTTCTGGGTTACTGATATAGTGTTCGGGCACGCTTTACAGTTAAGTACCATTTTTAATAAAATAAAACTTAAAAGAAAAAGAAAAAAGACGGAATGTCGAACTAGTCGCCCGAGAACCGAACCAGCGACTCCCCGATGCACAAGTGTCTGCGCTACCGCTAGACCAATTCGTCTACGGCCGTCGAAGCGAAATAAGTGTACTTATTCGTGCCAATGCAATAAAATGTTCTAAGTGGGTAACTATTATCAATGCAGTTAACAATGTTGCTTAAATCACCGCACAGATAGTCCACTAATTCACCGAATACAATTTACTTTCACTAGTATTGCACTAAATGATGTATTTAGGGGAAAATACGGTTATGCAAACGGAACACTAGTACATTATTGTCCTTTTTACGGATTTTCACTATAAAGTGATAAGAGTTTACACTAGAAATTATTTATTAATTACGGACGTAACATTAAAGTGTAGCTCTGTGGTGGCAGCGAGCTACCCTCTTTTTTATATAAAATTATTTTATATACAATCAAAAAGTAGGTATTAGGTAGGTATATCAGATATAAGTTAGGTACCATAGTGTAATAGTAGGTTACGGTGCGGCGGGGGTGGCCCTTGGGCCACCCGTAAGCCGCCAACATGTTTATTTTATATACCTACAATCAAAAAGTAGGTATTATAGTGTAATAGTTGGTTACGGTGCGGCGGGGGTGGCCCTTGGTTTAATTTTTGTTTTTAAAACTTCAGGAGTATATTTTTCGGCGAGTAATTAATATGATTATTACAATTATGTTTAAATATCATTATGACAAAGTTTATTTAGGCTTTATAATATTATTCTTAACAATCTTTATGCTGTTTGTAGTTATGCTTAATAATATTATGCCTATAAAGTTATGCCTAATGACTATTATGCGTAGTTATTACTAGGACAATTTAAGGTATGCCATGTTATATTATGACATAAAAATTTATGCATAGAAATAGGGAACCCTATTTTACACGTAAAACATGGCTTTAGTCAGTGTCTATAAAGTTAATCTATAGCTTTAATAAATATGGTGACTGCTACAGATCACAGAAAAAAGAGCGTGATACTTGCATTCCAGCCAAATAAAGAAAATACTTTATTTAACAAAATGAAAAAGGCGATGTATAAAGAAACTGATCAAGAAAAATATGACGGTACTACGAATGTAGCTATAATTTAATTTACTTTTTAAGTTCGAATTCACTTATTTTAAATAAACCTTTTTGCTCAGGGGAGTTGCCTTACCTATCTTTAGCCGTACATATTTTTCTGCCACTTTTTGGGGGAGGTGAGGTAAACACGTACAGCACACATCTGCACATTGCTGCACACTCGCAACAAAATTTGCCACGTCCATATAAACGCACACGAAAATAATATCGTCACACAAAGATAAAACACGCACACAAATAAACATTTCGGCGTAATTACACTAATGTTTACGACAACCACAAACGAAAAATTAGTGATGTGCTATGTACAAAGAACGATTGAATTGAATGGTGAAGGAACGAATGAAATTGATATACCAAGTTTGATTATAGATTATTATTTTTGGTCTTTTAAGTAGTTTGTACTAGCTTTTCTCGCGGCTTTGCCTACGTGAATTTCAGTTATAGATGTTCTATTCAAAATACATTTTTCCTAGGGAACTATACTTTTTTCCGGAACACAAAGTATCCATATGCTAATCCAGCCCACATAAATATATAAATCCATAATCCTTGAACGGTCACGGTGTGACCTTTCGATTGACTAAAAAAAAATACAGTACATTTCCAAATAATATTACAATGAAATTACAGTACTTTAGACGTTGGATAAGGTATATAAAGAAAGAAAACATTATGTATTACTTTATCCCTTGATAAATTTGAAGAAAAAAAATGCAATTTAAAAAAAAATCACATGAACTACGACCCACTTGGAGAGAGAAAGAGTGAGACGAGGAAATAATTAATAATTTGTTCGTGTTTTCGTACATTTTTGCAGAAATCAAGTCTTTTTGGGCATAAATTAGGCAAAATAAGTTACAATGACCTAAATAAAAATTACAGTAGACCCATGTACTGTATTTTTATCATTACAGTATACAGTAAAACAGTCAAAATTACAGTAGATGCATCTGGAAGCACTGCCTATACCATACGTGTTGTCGACTGGTTGGTTCCGCGGGCATAGAAAAAAACCCTCTTGTTTATTTTATAAAGTTAGGTAGTTGTCAGTGTGTAGAAATAGAGACAGGTTTTCATTTTCATTGTAATTTTAATTATTATAGTATTTCGATTCATCTGAGTTTCCATTTGCCTGATCCATCCGCAACAATCCACATCAGTAGTTGCCCCAAAAAGAACTGCCGTTTAGGTACTAATGGTAATGAACGTTTCATTGCAATGAAACAGTAATAAGTATAGGGAAAATGTATATTTTTTACTTCAAGTTAAACTTCATTCATTTCATTCACTTCATTCGTTCATTTGTGGTTTGCGTGTTGCCCATCACTACTCTTAAGCAACCTCGTACCAAGAGATTTTGTATCCTCGTACCAAGAGATTTTCGGCGTTTAGACTTGAAAAACAAAATGAGTTTTATGATGTTTTAGTAGCATAAATTCATAATTAAATTGCTAATGAATGATCAAAAACACCGTCTTTTCTAAAATTTGATGTTTCTGATCGCCTTTTACATGAAACCACTGCACAATTAACCATTTTCGGGAGCTGTGTTCAGCGATACGTACGGAAGCAAAATGACGGCCGGTCGCAGCAACTAGTTTTTATAAACGGCGATGAACGATTCGTGCATGTACCTCGGCAGAGGGGAACGCCAGCGCTTGCGTACTCCTGGCATTATTTCTGTCGGTTAGTTTTTGGCAAAATTTCTAATTTTAAAATTTTAAGCTGGTCACACTGAGCTATAAAAAAGCTGGCTTGTTTGTGGCTGCTGCTGGGTGGGGGTTTTGCGATTTTTTGCATGGTTTTCTCATGGTATTTTCTGTTAAAAGTTGGTTTTTGTCTATAATTTCTTTTCTGTGACTGTTTTTGTGAAATCCTCGAGAATGTTGGGGAGCGGGGACAATAGTTTCATCGTGAAGCTGCGAGGGCTTCCGTTTTCCACGAGCGTGGAAGATGTCCTCGATTTCCTTGTCGGCGTCAACGTGGTCAACGGGAGTGAAGGTAAGACTCATGGATTACTAAACTAAGTGAGCTATTACTAAAAATTATTACAGGTGGTTATCGCTCATTTTTATATCTAAATACGATAGAGCGCTTCATGTCAGTAGGACGCCAACGTAGACGCCGCTGGCGTATCGCATTCGCCTTGATAAAGTCCGTCCAAATAGTCGAAATCTTTTGAACCTCTCGGTTCAATTCCTGTCTTCAACAATATAAGCGACAGATATCTTGTTTTGTATAGAGTGTATAAATATTCGGTTATACGTCAATTTTGCGATCGTTGGCATACTATTTTAGGCATACAAAACCATTGGCTTGATATGGTATGCCATGCCAAGATGAGATAGAGCCATTGGCCGGTCATGTATCAGATGGACACATTAAAAAAAAATTGTAATGGCAGGTCAAAAGTCTCACGGGGTCGAGGAAGGTGATCGATGAATGGATAATGAATTGTGGGTTATTACAGCCCACAATGGCGAGTGCTCGGGTCGCGGTTGTATCACAGTTCCCGGGGCTCGGCAACAATGACACGAGGTGGAACATCCCAGGAGGTTTAGTCGGTATTCCGCCCCTTCAGGACGGTGAGCCCGACATAATCAACACGCTCCCCCGGGCGTGGTGATACATGGCTACATGTTTCACCTGGGTCAAAAAAAAGGTCAAAGTCTCGGATACAGAAAAGTGATATTCCTTGGAACTGTAGGAATCTAGACCTGAGACTGTATGGCCTAGATTCCCTTTGCCTTTCCTAAAATCTAAACATACCTTTCTTTGTCAGGTGTGCATTTGACGGAGGTGCGTCCTGGCCGGCCGTCGGGGGAGTGCTATGTGGAGGTGGGGACCCAGGAGGATGTGGACGAGGCTCTCAAGAAGGACAAAGAGAATATGGGGAAGAGATACATTGAGGGTATGATAGATATAAGTTGACTATTTCGTAGAATGTGCAAATAGCTCCAGATCTAGCGAGGGCAAACTGGGTCACTTGCCACGGGCGGCAGATTCAGGAGGGCCGAAATTATCACACCGTGTGAAGCTGTAGTAAGAATATAGAGTAATAATGCTGAATCCGCAATATGGAAGAAAAGTATTGATAGTCTGTTGTGTTTCCTACATAAGAGGAATATTATTTCACATGCCTTAGATTTTTTCTTCTTCTACGGCATGCAGGTTTCATCACGATATTTTTTCTTCACCATTTTGAGAGCAGTTAAAATGTACGTAAGAATGATTACTGATTCAAATCACCTATCAACCATTCCAGTGTTCGCCACGGACCGCCAAGACATGGACTGGGCGCTGAACGCCATGCGGCAGAGTGAGAACGGCTTCGATGGAGTGCCCAACGTCACAGACGACATGGGTATTGTCAAACTCCGAGGCTTGCCTTTCGGCTGCTCGAAGGAGGAAATCATTCAGTTCTTCGACGGTAAGATTAATTTGTATTAAAAATCTATTGTCATTGTCCACTCACGAAGCTTGTTCAGATTTAGATTACCTCAATTAAATCTCTGTAATTCATATATTCTTTATTGCCAGTTATTATTTACAATGTTTGTATTACTATTGGATTCCGGGCGCACCTGTATCGTCGTACGGTGGAACACAGAGAAAGGTGTACAGGAGAGTTTTTAAGGTTGACATTTTCTCAAAAACTACTTGACCTATTGCAATAATTCTTTCACTGTTTGATAGATAAAAGTTAAAACTATATACTGTAAAAGAATTATTAAAATCGGTCCAGTAGTTCTTGAGAAAATGTCAACCTTATGGAGGCCCCCTGTATACTTATCTCGGTCTTCGTGTGTCTTTGTTCGTGTGTTTCTAATAAATAATAGAAATGCTAGATGTTTTAAAATAACTAATTTATAGTCGAAAGATAGTATTTGATAATATATAACAAATACACTCAAATAAATTTTGAGCGCGCCACGCCCTTGAAAAAGATCGAATCGAAAAAGATCACTTATATACTGATCACAAGACAGTCGAAATCGGTCGAAACTGTCGGCCTAATTGCAGACTTTAAAAATATAAGTGAGTGATATCCGTTTATATATAATAATTTGTAGTAATGGCTCACTATAGTTTTAATTCTAAAAAGGTGTTAAAGTTATATTGTTCGTTATTTTCTAATCTAATTAAACTAAATCTGAACATGCTTTCTAAGTCATTCTCATTAATTATTATATTTGGGGATGTGTAGGTTACATGTGGCTGAGTTGTGCTCCAAATAAAAAGTTTGTCTTTGAAAATACAATATTTGTATTATTAGTACGTAACATACACAGAAAAATGATTCTTCCCTGTAGCGTAGTCAGAGATGATAGACTTCAATCTGCTACGATCCCGAAACACAACTCTCGCTTCCTCCACATTCATCAATACCTTACACATTCTACTGTTTGTAGTAGACCATACTAGACTTTTTCAAAACTGTGAAAATTGTAATTTTGATCACGCAGTGATTTGTTATCGAATAAATGAACTTGATTTCAATACACAATTGTCGGAAGGCTTCCACCCGTATTCTTAGTCCGTTCCTCAAAACCTCCTCGAGGTTCCTGGAGTAAAGTCGAGTGGAGGAAGGACGTCATTGTTAGAGGACATAACTTATTTTCTCTGGTAGAAATGGGTCTTCATCCAAGCTGTAGACATTTCAGTAAACCACACACAAAACACGTAAGTTCGTTGTTTACAAGCTTTGAAGGTCTCCCTAAAGCCAAGGATACATTAGGGGGCAAATGTCCTGCGACACGTGTCGCCAGGGACGTCGGGTGAAGTAGCGCGACGTTGCCGGACTTCGCGCGACATGTCTGGCACGCTCTGGTCGCTACGGACATAAGTCGCGCGATGTCGCCAGATATGTCAGGCGAAATCGGCCGGCTTCGCTTGACATGTCCCCGATACATGTCGTAGGACATTTGTCCCCTAGTGTATCATTGGCTTTAAGGTTGGTCTCAAGCTACTTCGAAATTGACAGTTCATTCCTCACCTCGACGGAGGAAATCGCTCAAGACATTCGTTAACTAATAATACCAATTTCCTCGAGTCGAGGACGAGTGGAGAGAACAACTTAGAATACGGGTGTAACAGATTCTTACATTACAAACATTAAAGAAACATCGTTAATCAGAATCCATCTACCCGAGACAAAGGAAACACCATAGATCACGATTTGATGACGATGGCGTTTCATGGTACCCCGTGAAGCCTTAGCATGATACGAATAGTTTGTAGCACAGCTCGGCCGCGTCGCCACACTCACGACTACTACAGTACGCGGCAATCTTTATGACGTATCTGAATATAGTCATTCATCCCGCCCTCTACCCCTTCCCGGAGCCCCTGCGACGCGACTCGTGCCTCATACTATACCATGTCATATCGTGTGTGACAGGGACAGTGCTATAACGTTGTTATAGCGGCGTCTCTGTTCGACGCGCCATGACATTGACATGGTATAATTTCATCGTTTTGATAACGGTAATAGTTCGAGTTCTATTGAAAATTCAAACAATGAAAAAACAAGACAATTGTCGTGTTATAGCGGGGCTTGCGATATAAATATGTAAAACATTGCCAAGGCCTCTTTACAGCCGCTATTAGATCATTTTGTTATATCCCGTGGGTCGGTTCTTTGCCCTGTTTCTCTGTTCGTGCATCCAGCCATAACCTAGTTTATATTCTGTACCTTATATTATAAATTATTACTTCATGTATGACATAACCAAGTGTTCCCTAGAGCTCCTAAGGTTGAATAAATGAAGTATTGAAGTATAAATATTGGTACGTCCTACCCAGTCTTTCCTATTCACTATTTTTCTTAATGGACTATGGTCACTCGTTCCGCCCGCTACCTTACCTCTCCTCCGATACCGCTACAACTCGTGGCTATATTCAGATGCGCCAACAAGTTTTTGATCTTTATGACGTATCTGAATTTAGTTACTTAGGCCGCACCTTTCCACCAATACCGTCGCAACGCGACTCGTGACTACATTCAGATCCGCCATCAACTTCGCCGCGTACAGTCGAACGGTGAAAAGTATACAGGTCTCATTAGGTTGAGTTTATTTCAAGAATTACTTGACAGATTGCAAAAATTGTTTTACTAGTAAATAGTGAGACTAGGTAAATGTAAAGAATTTTGAAAATCAGTCGAAGTATTTTTTCAAAATCTCAACTGTAATGAGTCTCAAGTATACAGGGTGGCAGTGTGATCACCGTTAAACTTGAAAGTGGATAATCAGTGTCGTTAATAGAATCTAGAACCGTTAAAAAGTCATTAGAACATGATAATCTTGCGTCACATCCATGGTAAACTTTCGTAAATATTGGCCGATTTGGCCAAGTGCGAGATTTAATGATTCTAGGTCAACGGGAAGTACCCTATAGGTTTTGAGTTTCTCGCGTTTTTATACAAATATGTGGGAAAAGGCGACATAAGCGGCCATATCTTTTGATTGGGCCGACGCAGAAGTTAGATTTTTTTTCGGCAGCATGATGTTGCAGACCTGAGTATTGGGTATTAATTTCAACTTGATCGGTCCACGCGTTTCTGAGATATAGCTATTGACAGATGGACGGACAACAAAGTGATCCTATAAGGGTTCCTTTTTTTACTGTTTACAGCCGATCGGTATAAAATATATGAAACCGTCCATATGATACTGTTTACCCAATTTCAAGGTTAACCTTGAACCTACTGTGACCCTGTACTTTTCCCTGTATTCTACCATCCTACCTGTAACCTGATGTTGTGTATTGCGCGGGGCAGGGCTGACGGTGGCCCCGGACGGGGTGCACTTGCTCTCGGACCACACGGGGCGGGCCTCGGGCGAGGCGTTCGTACACTTCCATGACAAGGGGAGCGCTCAGGAGGCCCTCAACAGGGACAGGGAGAAAATAGGACACAGGTGGGGGGAACTATGTTATGAGGTGCGCTTGGACAGTGTAGTGGCGGTTCTTGGTGGTACTTCTGTCAACGCAACGGCACCTACAGCCGAAAACAAATAAAAAACATTGCAGAAATTTTTAGAGGATGATTTCAAATAGTACAATGTCGAGCTGCCTTCCCATATTGCTGTGCCCGACGGGGTCCACATGTACTGTGAACTTAACTTGTGTTATGTACCTAATATGACATGCAGTAAATGAATTATGAATAATTTATTTTTCACAAAAAGAATGGTTACAAGGTGTTTATAACTTAAAATTATGAGTCAAAATGATACATGTCACGATTTAAATTAAACACTGACTCCCTAGGGTGACCTGTTTTTCGGAAATCAAAAGTAAAGTAAATAATTACATTTCTTAGCTGACAAGCTTACCCAAAATGACGCCAGTTCGTGAAGGTTAGACTAGACAGCAGATTAATAGTATAACTCTACGACGCAGATAATAAAAACGGCCAAAAGTTCCAACTATTACACATGTGCTTTCGATAGTATAAATTGTAGATTTGGTTTACAATTTGGCCTTATTTTTGGGCCAACAACGATCTTCTTGGATTGTCTCTCCGCTACTAAATACTGGCCATCAGCTCCGCCTATCTCCCTCTGAACAACTCTTCGCCGCTGGCTTTCGCCGTCCATTCCCTTTATGTAGCGGAGCCATGATTTTCTACTTCTACCAACCGGCTTCTTCCCTTCAATCTTGCCCGTCATTACTTAGAGGAGTTGGTACCGCCTCGTGTCTCAACACATGGCCGATAATCCACTCTTCTCCTCTTGAACCATGAGCAAGTAAAGACTGACCGATAATCCACTCTTCTCCTCTTGAACCATGATCAAGTAAAGACTAACAGCAATCACTATTGCGTTTTACCGTCGCTAATGTTTACAAATACATTTATTTGCCAGAAATATTATTACAATTTACATCATCATCATCATCATCATCAGCCCGTATCAGTCCACTGCTGGACGTAGGCCTCTCCCAAAGCGCGCCAATCAACCCTACTCTCGGCCCTCTGCATCCAGTCCCTGCCAGCCATTTTGCGAAGGTCATCCCTCCATCTGGTCGGGGGGCGTCCCACACTACGTTTACCCGTTCGTGGCCTCCATTCGAGAACTCGTCTACCCCATCGGTTATCGGTTCTACGACAGATGTGACCAGCCCACTGCCACTTCAGTTTACTGATTCTATGAACAATGTCAACCACTTTTGTCTTCTGGCGGATATACTCGTTTCTTATTCTATCTAACAGAGAAATTCCAAGCATAGCTCTTTCCATAGCTCGCTGAGCGACCTTGAACCTGTGGGCCAGTCTCACCGTCAATGTCCACGTTTCGGCTCCGTAGGTCATCACTGGCAGGACGCACTGGTTGAAGACCTTAGTTTTTAGGCATTGTGGTATTGAAGACGAGAAGATATGACGTAGCTTCCCAAACGCTGCCCAGCCCAGCTGAATTCTCCTGTCACTCTCTTTCTCGAAGTTGTTCCTACCCAGCTGTAGAGTTTGTCCTAAGTAGACATATTTCTGAACAACTTCGAGGACCGTGGCATCGACTACTACTGGTTCCGGGACGACCAGATCATTGAACATGATCTTGGTCTTATCCAAATTCATCCCGAGCCCGACACGGCGAGAAGCAGCATTAAGGCTATCCAGCATTGCCTGCAGATCCTGCAGCGACTCAGCCATGACCACTATATCGTCGGCAAACCGAAGGTGTGAAATGTACTCGCCATTTACATTGATGCCACGTCCATTCCAGTCCAGTGTTTTGAAGACATCTTCCAGCGCGTTTGTGAAGAGTTTCGGTGATATAACATCTCCCTGTCTCACACCTCTACGCAACTGGATAGATCTTGTTTGCTGGTTCTGGATTTGGACGGTCATAGTGGCGGCGTCATACAGGCACCTCAGCACCTCGATGTACCGCCAGTCTACTTGGCATCGCTGCAAGGACTGCAGAACAGCCCAGGTTTCGATAGAGTCGAATGCTTTCTCATAGTCCACAAATGCAAGACACAGGGGCCGATTGTATTCCTCTGTCTTTTGTATAATCTGCCTCACTGTGTGGATGTGGTCTATGGTGCCATATCCTCCGCGAAACCCGGCCTGCTCCGGGGGCTGGAAGTCGTCAAATCTCCGTCCAAGACGATTACAATTTACACCAGTATAAAAAGTCCTCATAATGGTTCGTTAAAAACTCCTTCACTGAATACAGTGTTCGTTTCAATAAATGCTTCGTTAGTGAAGTTTTATATGCTTTGAAGTTAATTTTTAGTGTTTATGTACACCGGGAGTCTATTGAACAGGTTTGTGTGAGCGTTAAAACTTAGCTTTTGCGTTCAAACAAAATTGTCCATGAATCTCTTATAACCTTAGGCGCATATTCATGGTATGTACGGTGGAACACAGATAAAGGTGTACAGGAGAGTTTTTAAGGTTGAGATTTTCTCAAAAACTACTTGACCTATTGCAATAATTCTTTCACTGTTAGCTAGATAAAAGTTAAGACTATGTAACTGTAAAATAATTATTAAATTCGGTCCAGTAGTTTTTGAGAAAATCCCAACCTTATTGAGGCCCCCTGTATACTTATCTCTGTCTTCGACTGTACGTATGGGGTCCCATCTTTAGAGTGAACTCTGGCGTGTATTCATAAACGCGATTTAAAGTTACGCCACCGTTTATTTATTTATTTTTATTTATTTTAAGGAAGATTTACAGCTACAATAACTTTAGGTTACTTAATAATGTCTAGAAGCTAATTACAAATCTCCACCTATAGACAGCAAGATGTGTCTCAAGGTTTTAAAAATATAAGTGTTAAATAGGTACTTATGTTAATTTTATATATATATATATATATAATACTAAAAAATACTTTAATGATAACTGTCGTTAAAGAAGTCCTGCGCCATGATGCGTCTCACGGTCGCTGCGCTCGTGTCGTATAGATCCAGTTTAGCCACCCTTTCTATCTTAACTTGTTTTAATGAAGTGTGAAAGGGATAGCCACACGATTTAAGCAAAGTGAGGTTTAACTGGGTTTATGAATAACAGCAATAATGGTCTTCGGTATAATAATTGCTCAATTTTATCCGCCATCATCTTCACAAACGCCAAAGTACTTTTAATTCATAATTCATTTATTCCTTGCTGTATGTGGTAACATGGTTCTTCGATAGTACAGGAAGAGCTCACATAAACCCTGTAAGGGCACCGCCACATTAGACACTTTTGTCAGTCAGTCAATAATACAAATAAATATTCAAGTAAATATAATAATTAGGAAGTAATTCTTAACCATTAAATAAAAAATTAAAATTGTCAACATATAAATTAATTTGCAAAATCATGTTCGAAGAACTCTTGCAGATTGTAAAAACACCTATCAATTAGTAATATTTTCAATTTTTTATTGAATTATTCGCCTTTTAGGAAGAACGACAAACGTAAGTAGAAGTGTTAAAGTATTACTAAGAATCGCCACTACGATTTTTGACAAGCAAAGCACACAGCATTACTTTATTGGTGTAGTGGGTAATATGGTACTTCCATGTTTCTGGTCTTATACTGTGGTTTATAGAATCAAATGGTGAAATTTGTTTGATGATTGTCGCGGCTCGACTCGCGCGTAAAACGCCTCATCTGGACAAGGTCTTAGTCTGTATCAGTCCACTGCTGGACGTAGGTATACCTCTCGTATGATACTCAAAAGCTACCGTTCGCGCCACATTGAGACTCTAGTATGTCATAGTGTCCTGGTACTGATAATTTTACAAGCAACCATGATGAAGCAACTTCATCATCATAATCAGCCCGTATTAGTCCACTGCAGGACGTATGCTTCTCCCAAGGCGTGTACTAAACGCACTGCATTGGGACTCTAGATGTGTCATTGTGTCCTGGTACGGTGGAACACAGAGAAAGGTGTACAGGAGAGTTTTTAAGGTTGAGATTTTCTCTAAAACTACTTGACCTATTGCAAAAATTCTTTCACTGTTTGATAGATAAAAGTTAAAACTATGTAACTGTAAAATAATTATTAAAATCGGTCCAGTAGTTTTTGAGAAAATCTCAACCTTATTGAGGCCCCCTGTATACTTATCTCTGTCTTCGACTGTACCATCAGTGCAAATTCAGCAACATCATCATCCCACTGTTGAACGTATACCTCTCCCAAGGCGTGACACTCGACGCTGCCGCTCGCGCCGCATTCGCCCCATGTCAATGACTCCAGGCGTGGCATAGTGTCTTGACTGTAGGACAGTCGGCCTCTGTAGATACCCTCCCCTTTTTATGCCATCACATACCAAGGCGTTATCACTGAGCCTAGATAAGTATATTCGCATATATTCCCATGTGGATTGCCTCTAAGGCCCGTATTAATAAATCACTCTCAGCTCAAAAGACCGACCGATGGCGTAACTTAGGTGCGCGTTTAGGAATCGGTTATCACGTGAGTAACGCCGTATTAATAAACAAAACTCAGTTCTCAAGAGAACTGTCAAACTCACACTTGAGAACGTATTTGCTGATTGCAGGCGAACCGCGACTTAATAAAGACATCACGTGATACGTCCTCAAGATTGGTTTATTAATAAATGACATACTTGAGATAGTCTTGAGAGTGTATCAGCTGAATAGAGAGACTATTAATACGGGTCTAAGTGGTAATCGGGAATAAAATTCCCAGCGGTTTGCAGTGGGAGCAATAGCTTCCCAGTCGTCACCCGGGGGTAACTGGGAATATTATTCCCGAATGCCACCTGGGGCTTTATACTGGGAATATACAAAAATTTATGCGATTGACATTTGCTAAGAAAAAGCAGTTGTCAATTCGTTTATATTGGTCTTTCTATTCCATTAGCGATAACGAAAGATATGGCTGGTGTGAGTGGTAAGGGCTGGCAATTCTTCAGGAGTTGTAAGTTAAATTTCTTTCTTTCTACAGGGTGTAACGGAAAGGGTATATGAAGCCGAAGGGAGGGTGTTCAATATCGGTAACTGAACAACTTTTGTTCTACGACTTTTCGATTTTCGCCAATTTATTTTTTGACTTTTCATACATTTCGTACCGGTCAGCTGATCGATTTGTATGAGACATTAATTTATTTTTATTTTGTATTTGAAAAGTCGTAGAACAAAAGTTGTTCCGTTACCAATTCTGAACACCCTCCCCTCGGCTTCATATACCCTTTACGTTACACCCTGTATATCAATATTTTGGTTATTTAATTAATTGATTCTATCATCCACGGTGACCATTGACGCTGGGAGATTATTAGTTAAATTTTGGGATATGTTTATATTTACTACGTTAAGGGATTTTATGAATTGGTTGAAATACTGCTCTTTTACAATGCTGCCTTTTACTGATACTTTGTGGTATTTGGGTCGTGTATGTGTGTCATGGTGTCATGACGGCACCATGTTTCATTAAACTACAAATATGGTAGTTGACTAATTTAAAATATTTATTGTTATTAATTTGGAGTTGAATCTCCAAAGTGATGATGAAGTTACATCTGAAGTTAGTTTTTCTAAAATCGAAAAACTGCAAAATCTTATAGCAGGATTACGTCATAAATGATTTCCTAATATCTGTAATTATGTTAATTTAATGTTTTCACAGTTTACCAATCTATGTATATTTTTTTTGGTGAAAATTACAAAATAATTAATTTGCAATATTATCATTGTAATTACAAAATAAGTTTGAAATATCGACATTCATTCATACATCTAGAACTCTTTAATAAACCTAGCCCGGTTACAAGACCTTTGGCCGTCACATTACCTACATACGAAAGTAAAGATTTTGTTTTCAATATTAAACTAATAAAATAAAATAATAATATAACATGTAGTCTAGTATGTTAAAATGTAATTCTTTGTACAATAAAGAGTCTATCTAAAATTAAAGCGAATTAAAGTCGTCAGTTGTGTGCAATGCATGACCTAAGTACCATAAAGTGTCCCAAATGGTACTATTGAGAAGCGCAGCTGTGATTGGTTGTTGAGTGTCGAAGGTGGGGCGACTGGGCGAGCGAGGGGCGCGGGGCGGGCGCGCGGGAGTGCGCGGGCGGCGGGGAACCACTGCGGCACAGGAAGAGTGTTTTTTACATGGTTTTATTTGGTTATTTATGTCAAAAACAGAGATATTTAAACCGCAACCCATATCAAGTGTCTTCTTTTGTAGACAAAAACTACCCTACTAAAATTTTAAGCTGTTCTGTGATTATTGCATAGCTATTTTCACATTATTAGATCGGATTACTTTATTTTCACAATGATGAATAGGTTCCATCAATAAGTTCCTTCAGGGTTACATCATATTTGTTTACAAAATAAGACACTTGATTTGGGCTGCGGTATATACAGGGTCAATAAGTTGAGATTTTCTCAAAAACTACTGGACCGATTTTAATAATTATTTTACAGTTACATAGTTTTAACGTTTATCTATCTAACAGCGAAAGAATTGTTGCAATAGGTCAAGTAGTTTTTGAGGTAATCTCAACTTTAAAAACTCCTGTACACCTTTCTTTGTGTTTGACAGTACCTACATTGTATAATAATGTTACAGCGTTCTAATGATAAGGTACAGATGTTGACATGAATCGCAATGCAGTAGGTTTAAATTATTATTGTACTTTATGTACCTTATTTATTTTAATAGTAATTTATTGGAAAACCAACCGTAATATACAAAGAGTACAACACATAATACAAAACTGAGAGCCAATGACAGGTTTCTAATGTTAGATAATAACTACAGTATAGAATAGAACTACAATAACATGAGCTTAAAATTAACACAGAATTATTAAAAAACGGCGAAAGGTGTCATTTATTTGTAAATATGGGTTAATAGTGCAGATATTATACGGGTTTAGGGTTAACCTTATCTAAAGTCTCTTACAGCAAATCTTGTTTTATTAAGAGCCTTCATAGAGCCAACTAGCGCCGCCAATCTTAAAAAAATAATATCTTCCAATATAATCAATTTTATTAAAATAGCTATTTACAAAATGTTTATTGTGTGTATGTTTGTATGTCTTTGAATTCATTCGACAAATTGAAACTGGGTGTTGTACTCATGATAAATATTGAATTGGTAAGGTTTTTTAGTAAATCAAAATTGCAAAAAAAGTTTAACTAAGTACGTCACAAGTCACACACTGACCTTAGAAATGACCATTAGGTCAAATTCCAGTGAAAGAAATCGTTGCAAAAAATTAAAAATACCTTAAAATGTAAAAAAACCACTCCAAATCACAGTAACGATGCACATCAAATTGAATTCATTGTAAGTATTTTTTTTATTTTTTCCCTCATTCATCATCATCAGCCCGTATCAGTCCACTGCTGGACGCAGGCCTCTCCCAAAGCGCGCCACTCGACCCTACTCTCGGCCCTCTGCATCCAGCCTCTGCCAGCCATCTTGCGAAGGTCATCCCCCATCTGGTCGGGGGGCGTCCGACACTACGTTTACCCGTTCGTAGCCTCCATTCGAGAACTCCCTATCTTATCTTATCCTGATTGTGTGCCAATGTGGCGGCACTTCGACCCATTGGGATCTTTTGTGCTCTCCCCTTTCCTTTATGCTCCTTCCTCCTCCCTAAAGATATAACTCAATAGGTCTGCTATGCAGCTCATGGGAAGCCTTTTTTTTTTTTTTTTACTTGGGGAAATGCTTTTACGCATCCCACCGCGCCAATAAGGAGGGGCGCGCGGTGGGTATGTGGGACTCCCGTCATGTACGTACGGTCCTATACCCACTAAAACCCCAAGGTGTTCAACTCACCGCGTTTGGACGAGGTTGTGGGAACGCAACGCCAGATACCACGAGTTCATGGGAAGCCTGTAGTCTTCTGGTTCCGGATAGGCCGACCCCAGGAGACTCATTCGCTTTCTAGCCAGTGAGTCACATTCACACAGTAGGTGAACTCCCTAACTCGAGAACTATTTTTCCCCAAATTGTTTAATTTATTTAAACACTGCAGAATTACTATATCACAAGCCTAACCATCCATTTAATTTTGTCGATTGAATTCAAGGCCGCCACTGTATATAAATTTCCTTAGCTATTTATGCAGATGTGTTTAGCTTAACAAAGCACACATAGTGATTATAATACTTTAAGTAAGTAAGCTTTTATTGAACCTTAGTATTAATATCTGATACCTAACTATTAACAAAAAAACTGTTTCCAAAGTTTATATAGGCTATTAGCCTGCAAATTGTTGTAACTCACGATCATTTAGCTTTGAATTTAATGTACACTAAGTGTTAAATGTATTTGATTTATATTACGAAACAAAACTGTATGTAAAAATGCCCTAATTATCCCAAATTATATTCGCTGTTTTTAAAAAAAAAATACCAAAAAATCTCCCGCGTTCACGATTCATGTCGGTATCTGTATTTTTTAACGATTTATTTCTAGAATATTCTAAAGATTTCTACAATAAGAACATTTTCTGTATTTATTGTCTTATAATATTCTCATTTTACATCCATTATTCAATTTGTATTGTCAATTCATTATCCGAATGTCAATATTATGGTTAATATTATACTTACTACCTAATTTTAAGTTCGATAACACACTATAGCAGACAATTTTTTATTTATTTATTTAGTTTTAATAATGGTATGCAGAACCCAACTAGCGTTGCACCTTAAAGCCTCGTATCTCTAGGCAACAATTGACAAGGTAATTTTTTTTTGTTACATATGTTTTCTTTTATTAAAATAACGTCGTTTTCATTATGTAAAAATTAAGGTGAAAATTAAAAAGATCAAACGTCACATTACTGAAATAGTGTCGTTCCAAAATCGGTGAATACCCATGTTTCGGACGTTATCGGTATTTGTAAGAGTGTGTTCATTGACATTTTTCTTGTGGACTCGCCAAATATGATTCTGACTACCTAGAAAGCACTGAAAAATTGTTACAAACAAAAATACAATGTATTACTTGGCTGTATGGGTTAGATTACCTTTGCCTACTACGCCAGAGCCACAGCACTTTCGGAATACCTAATTTTACACAAAACATTTTTTCCTCGGAATTTATTTACGAAAAATTCTGAAAAAAATTCAACGTATTTAGAAAGATACAATCTTGAAATGGTATTTTTCTTTTAGGATGTTAATAATTTGTAGAGCTTGTCAAGCTCAAAAACGTTGCACAACAACGCGCGACGTTGCCAGCTTGTGCGCAACGTGACCAATGGTACCACAGACCACTTACCCCATAGACCTGTAACATGAGAGCGCCCGTGTCTGCCCGCACATGAGCGCAAAATTGCTTCCCGACACGTCTAACCTAGAGATATTACCGACACGGACGCATTTTAATGCGGAACCCCTGTCCCCCGCTTCGTCTATTGCGCTCATCGTTGACAGAATTTTTCGCTTGCATATTTGTACCGATTTCATGTCATCGGGTAAGTGGTCTGTGTTTATGACGGACCCACCATAACACCAAAGTCGTGACAAAAGCAGATCAAGTGTAACACTTTGGACCGTTCTTATTATCTGCGTCGTAAGAGTTGAAATCGTACTGCAAGTGTTACCATGGTCTGCTGTCGTTCGTACAGTCGACGACAGAGATAAGTATACAGGGGGCCTCAATAAGGTGGCGATTTTCTCAAAAACTACTGGACCGATTTTAGTAATTGTTTTACAGTTACGTAGTTTTCTCTTCTATCTATCAAACAGTGAAAGAATTTTTGCAATAGGTCAAGTAGTTTTTGAGATAATCTCAACCTTAAAAACTCTCCTGTACACCTTTCTCTGTGTTCCACCGTACCTACCCCTGGCGGTACGGTACGTCTGACCAGATGTCAACCAACGTGGTTTTTGAGTAAATTTTGAGCGGCCTACATTGATCTCCTATACACAACTAGTAGATACACAAAGGTCTTACTAAAACAATTTAAAAAAACGTCCAAATAAAATAGTAAATGGTACCGCAAGCTCCTCTTTGTCGTCCAACATGTTGTTCAACTTGTCGCGCGTCAAATGTCGTCTAATTGATGCGAGGCTTTAAGAGTAACAATATACTGTCGCAGTTATCGTTTCTTTATATAGGAAGCCAACAAAACAAGACACCGTAATTAACAGAGTTTAAGTTCTTATTTCACTAACATGCGACGACGACCGGGTCTTTTCACCCCTAACTTCGGGGGAGAAGTGCGGGCCTTGAGGTATACCCTCTCTACCCGGGCATGAGCTCGCCGGATAATGATCCGACGGTGAGATTGGTCCCGCTTGGTATGCGGGATATGGGAGTTGGGCGGGTCGGTACGTCCGTTTGGTGCACAGCTCAAACCCGCCGCTTAAGGCGACGGGGAGCGCAGCAACTCCCTCTGGAGGCGGTGGCCTTCCGGAGGGCGCGCGTGCAGGGGTGCGAGGTTGCGGAGATGAGCGTGCCTGCTGTTGTCGGCGCGGTCGAATAGTGATCGCGTCAACCTCAGCACGAACGCTTCGATCGACTCAACCCGCACGTCGCGAGCAATGACGTCGTTACGAACGTACCGACCCGCTCCGGTACAGATACGAAGGGCAATATTTTGCTGCGCCTGCAGCTTGGCCCTCTGCCTCGTGGACCACTAACATGCATATAACGTGTTACTTATAGGCTAACTCAACTATTGTACTATACTTATATAATATAAACAAATATATTTTTGTACTTGTATATAGAGATTGTCCTTGAATTAATTCGACAAAATTAAATGGATGGTTAGGCTTGTGACGTACAGTAATTGTGCACAGCGTTTAAATAAATTAAACAATTTGGAAAAAATATATATTTACAATAAATTCAACTATCAAAAAAATATTAATTTGATGTACAGTCGAAGACAGAGATAAGTATACAGGGGGCCTCAATAAGATTGAGATTTTCTCAAAAACTACTGGACCGAATTTAATAAATCTTTTACAGTACATAGTTTTAACTTTTATCTACCAAACAGTGAAATAATTTTTGCAATAGGTCCAGTACTTTTTGAGAGAATCTCAATCTTAAAAACTCTCCTGTACACCTTTCTCTGTGTTCCACCGTACATCGTTACTGTGCTTTGGAGTTTTTACATTTTTAAGGTATTTTGTTTCACTAGAATTTTACCTAACGGTCATTTCTAAGGTCATTGGACTTGTGACGTACTTAGTTCAAATTTTCTTTTGTAGTTTTGATTTACTTAATAACCTTTATCATGGGTACAACCCCCATTTTCAATTTGTCGAATGTATTCAAGGACACCCGTATTTATACTCTAGTACTTAGATTTAATATTCGAAATCAAAATAGTAAAATTTATAATATATATATTTCGGAAAAGATAGATTGTCTGCTATAGTATCCATCTCTCCCACACCCCTCCAGCTTCTACAACCCCTCGTTTCCCCCCCAGGTACATAGAGGTGTTCCTGAGCAGTGCGGACGAGGTGCGTTCGTATGGCGCGCGCATGGAGGGCGGCGGCGGGTACCGGGCCACGCGCGGCTACCGGCCCACGCCGTACGACCGCGGGGACCGGTTCGCGTCCGGCCCGGGCAGGTTCGGCAGGGGGGCCAGGGGAGGAGCATATGGTGAGTAACACTACAGACACTCCATACAACGGAGCGAATATAACGTTACCGATGCCTATATCAAGTGTCTTACTTTGTAAACTAATGTGCTTCGCGGCCGGCCCGAGCTAGTTTGGCAGGGGGGCCAGGGGAGGAGCATATGGTGAGTAAGACTACAGACACTCCATACAACGGAGCGAATATAACGTTACCGATGCCTATATCAAGTGTCTTACTTTGTAAACTAATGTGCTTCGCGGCCGGCCCGAGCTAGTTCGGCAGGGGGGCGGCCAGGGGAGGAGCATATCAATTACAGTACTAAGAATAGATTTAGTATAATGGCTAAGATAAGAATTAAAAGATAAAAAAATGTATGTGTTCCGTTCTACCTGTTATACTAACTACTCACTGGTTGAACCCGGCGGTGGCTGAAAATCAGAACTATATGTTTGCATTGCATGCTACATTTAGTGCTGAGCCACTCTCAGCCTTTTTGCTACAGTCTGACTGTATAATTTAAATTAATATTTATTATTTAAACTTATGTATGTCTTGACTATGTGGCAAATAAATGATCTTTTATTTATTTATTATATGGCGAGTACGACTACCAACACATGGAGCAAATGTCCTTGAATTCATTCGACAAATTGAAACTGGCGTCTCGTCCAGTGTTCCGAGGCGCCTTAAGCGGAGGTATAGGGGTAGACCCCGAGAAGGGCCCACGAGGGCGGCCGCGGACGAGGTTGTGGTATTAGGCGCTGCGTTCCCACAACCACGTTCCAAACGCGATGCGTTGAACACCTTGGGGTTAGTGGGTATAGGACCGTATTCTGGCGGGAGTCCCACATACTCACCGCGCGCCCCTCCTCATTGGCGCGGTGAGATGCGAAAAGCATTTCCCCAAGTAAAAAAAAGGGGGTTGCACTCATGATAAATAATAAATTGGTAAGGTTTTATAGTAAATAAAACTGCCTGGTACAGTCGACAGCAGATCAATGGTAACGCTTGCAGTACGATTTCAAGCCTTACGACGCAAACAATAAATACTGTCAAAAGTAAAAAGTGTTACCATTGATCTGCTGTCGACTGTACCATACCGGGTTGTTGTGCAACGTTGTTGTTGAGCGTCACGTGTTGCCCTTCAATTGTTGCCTAGTGGATACACAGCTGTACATTTTCAAAATACATAATTTTGTAAATATGTGCAGTGGTAGTTATTTTGAGAGTTCAATTAATTGTATTTCAGGCGGCGGTGGTTATAGCAACTCTCGCGGCGGGTTCCGACCGCGCGGGGGCGGCAGCGGGGGCGGCGGCGGCGGGGGGCACGCGGTGCACATGAGGGGGCTGCCCTTCAAGGCATCGCCGCAGGACATCGCATATGTGAGTCGAAATTATAAACTAGTTCCGACAGAACACAGGAAGTATTAGAGAAAAATAATTTCAAAAATGAACTCAAGTCATTGTTTTAGGTTATCTTCGAATATATGTATGTATTTATAATAATTCAGACATTCTATTAACATCAGACCAGGCTGAATGCAGTTGGCTTTGGCTTACCCTCTGGGAAAATTAAAAAAAATATATCCATTTATCATTTAGATTTTCGTTTCGCATAGCGCATATGCAAGAAAATATCAAAACATATGAAAAAGGAACGCGTCGTCAATTAAAAACATGATTTCTAATGTTAGACATGAATTTGAGTAATTGCACAATTACTCGATAGATGTCGCTACCGTCCCTAAGACGAGAATATGGAGACAAAATTCACGACCTGGGTACGATATCACGGTGACTCTGTTGGAATAGAGCGTGCCACGGAATGGCGAGGTCCCGGGTTCACCCCGGTCGTGATGAAATTTTTTTTTTCTCCATTTATCATCAAGTCATTGCTATTGATAAAGTGTTGCTATTCCGTGGATGAATTTTAAAAGACTAGATTCTTGCTTAATTTTCTGCAATATTAAGCATTCCGGAAGTACTGTGGCTCTGATTTATTTATTTATTATTTCATTTAAATGTATAGCATTACAGTCTTAAACTAATGCACTATACATTTCATAAATTGTCTTAGTCTTATTAAATTAATTTATAGGATAACAATAATGAAAATGTCAATAATAATAAAATAAATACAAAATGTCAACAACAGTCACATAGTAGGAACATGATATACACAAACAGATATCACTATATCACAACACAGAAACTACTGATGTAGTAGGCAAAGGGAATGTAACCCATACATACAGCCAAGTAATACATTCGAAGTTATTTTAATAAAAGAACGAAATGCGATAAATGTGAGCGAAATGCGATAATTGTGAGCGAAATGCGATAATTGTGAGCGAAATGCGATAAATGTGAGCGAAATGCGATAAATGTGAGCTAAACAAAGCAAACATACAGTTATTATACTTTTATTATTTTAAGTAATATTATTTAATCTAAGTATATCATTAGTTCTTCTCCTTAAATCGCCAAAGTTTATAATAGGTATGACATGAAAAAAACTTAAACTATATTACATGTTACTTAGACCTAGAAATGAAAATGTACACTGGGAATTAATTTGTAATGCTCCTTTATTTATTTATTTTATTAATGGACTCGACAGTTCGTCATTTGCCAATGTCATGTTACAGAAAATTCAATGTATAATAGTCTTCTATCTTCCTCCAGGGGAGTCGCCGTATCGTCATCACCCTGGGCAGCCGCGTCTTCATGTCTTCATCCACAAGAGTCGCCGTAGCGTCATCACTGCGGACGAAGCAGCTCGACAGTCACGTTCACTCCCGAGCTCGTAGTGGGAATCTTGACCATGGCGCCAAACTTCAGATCCTGCTTGAATTCTTCAATAACTTCACCATACTGTCATTCGCGAACATTTTCTGATTAATTTAACGTGATATTAAACAAAAAAACACTCACTGTAGACATTAAACTGAAAATTATTAAATAATTTCGCAACCGTCGTTTCCCGCCAGTTTCAAAAAGCCCCTAATGCTCCTTTGTGAAATAAAGATATTTTAAAAACAAAAACAAAAAATAAAAGAACAAAATATGGGTGACTATAAATGAATAAATTCATCGTATTGTTTATTCCCCATCAGTTCTTCAAGCCCATCCGGCCGGCCAACATCAACATCCTGTTCGACAGCAGCGGGCGTCCGTCGGGCGAGGCGGACGTCGAGTTCGAGTGCCACGAGGACGCCATGAGGGTCAGTCACAGTGGCGTAACAATAACATATAATTAGAGTTAAAACTATCGTCATCATCAGTCTATTTATATTGCCCCACTGCTCGGGCACAGACCTTCCCTTACATCGAGGGAGCTCGGGCCATAATCCACCCACGCCTATCATCATCATCAGTCTATTTATATTGCCCCACTGCTCGGGCACAGACCTTCCCTTACATCGAGGGAGCTGGGGCCATAATCCACCCACGCCTATCATCATCATCAGTCTATTTATATTGCACCACTGCTCGGGCACAAACCTTCCCTTACATCGAGGGAGCTGGGGCCATGATCCACCCACGCCTATCATCATCATCAGTCTATTTATATTGCACCACTGCTCGGGCACAAACCTTCCCTTACATCGAGGGAGCTGGGGCCATGATCCACCCACGCCTATCATCATCATCAGTCTATTTATATTGCCCCACTGCTCGGGCACAAACCTTCCCTTACATCGAGGGAGCTGGGGCCATGATACACCACGCGGGCCCACTGCGGGTTGGCGGATTTCACTTGTCTTACATTTTTTTTTAACTATAATGAGCCATTACTACAAATTTTATTATATATAAACGGATATCACTCACAAATCGACCAACGAATCCAGCTACAGCCGCCGGGACAAGTTATGTCGGAGCGCGCACAGAGGGCTCTGATCCGCAGTGCGCGAAGAAACGTCACCGGCGACGCGGGCGTGGCGCGCTCACCTTGAAAAAGACCGTCGAAATCGGTCGAAACTGTTTGTCTAATTGCAGACTTTAACATATAAGTGAGTGATATCCGTTTATATATAATCATCTATCGAATAATACTACTATTGTCCGATAGATGGAATTGCGTAACATACCCTTTAAGTATGTATAAAGCGATGAAGATTTTCGGTGGGCCTGGCGTGGCCTGTGGTGGCTCAGTTGGTAAGAGCGTGTCACGTCACAAGGTCGCAGGTTCAAGTCCTGCCCACGGCAAGAATTTTTCCATCATGTTCTAAGTCATTCATTCTTTCTTTCATTCATTCATATTGATTTTTGCAGGCGATGCGTCGTGACAAAAACAACATGGACCATCGCTACATCGAGCTCTTCCTCAATTCCTCGCCGCCTGGTCCAGGTCTGGGCGGGGGCGGGCTAGGTGGCGGGCTAGGCGGCGGGTTAGGAGGCGGGTTAGGCGGCGGGCTAGGCGGGGGTGGCGGGCTAGGCGGCGGCGGGCTGGGCGGCGGGTGTGGCGGCGGCTGCGGCGGAGGAGGCTTCAAGTCCAATCGCGGCGGGTTCCGCAGCTACTAACTAGCGCTGTAAGAACATATCGATGGTGGATATCTCTATTGATGTAAGGGTCAAAATCTCTTTATGTTTTACATGTGTAAACTAGAAATAAAGGTTTATTCAAATTACAAGCAAATTTATTAAAAACTATATGCAAAATACTCCTATCGTCATTATTGAATTTGATAAGATATGATAAATATTCTTTATTGCAAAATAAAAGGAATTACACAAAATAAATATGCTAATGTTAGTATCACAATTTGCGGTCTTAATAAAGCGATCTCTTCCAGACAACCCTTGATTTGAATGTATTACACACACACTATTATATGAAATGAAATGTCTTTTTTAAGGTATGTAGAAGTAAAATAGGTTATTTGCTTCTTCGAAATTTCTTTCGAGATTTACGTCAATAGAGATTTCCACCAATAGACCAGCAATATCAAACAAAAAAGCGTAGTATTGAACTACAGCCCATCGCACGCTTTTAATAATCGCTAAGCGAGGCGTCCAGCCAACTTACCATGAACTCTTATAGCAGAATTACTTCGATAATACTTTTTGATGAGACAATCGTCGCTAACAATCAACTGTCGCACCCGGCCCCACGACACAGCTCTCGCCTAGTGTGGGAACAGGACAGCACGATGTTTGTTCACCAATGTGTCTGTCTCTTTCACACCTTTATTTAGACGAGCGGCTCATTTAAGGCGCTGACATGAGCCAACTAGCGCCGCCAATCTTAAAAAAATCATATCTTCCAATATAATCAATTTTATTAAAAAAGCTACGTTCACATTGTTTATTGCTATAAATATTATTTTTTAAATGCTTATTTGTAACATGATTCAATGTCGGTAAGTTGTAGTTCACAAATGTGCCAGAAACGGCCGTTTTTCGCAATTATGCGAACTACAACTTACCGACATTGAATCGCGTTATAAATAAGCATTTAAAAAAAAGTTTTTATCGTAATAAACATTATGTACATAGCTTTTTTTAATAAAATTGATTAAATTAAAAGATATTATTTTTCAAAGATTGGCGGCGCTAGTTGGCTCATGGAAGGCCCGAAGTAGGACGTCATGGTGTGAAATAACAAAGTATTATTGAAGTAATCCTGCTATAAGAGTTCATGGTAAGCTGCTCACTCTTACCCGATGAAATGTATGAGTAACAGTGACAGCCTCTAGCCAAGTGGTTTTGACTTTCATCGAAAATGTATGGGGTTGACGTTGGCTAAGGAAACAGCAACTCTCATTGGATACATTTTTCTTTCTATTCTACTAGAGGTAACGAAAGGTAATGCTATTTGGCTAGGCCCTCAGTCCGAGATTCATTGACAGTTCTGAGCAGCTTAACTTGAGCTCAAAGTCAAATTCAAATTTCTTTATTGCAAGTAAGCACGTTGTGTACATTTATGTACGTCAACATGTTTTTGAATTTACATTCACACCACTTTGCAAGGAGAAGGTGCCAACGCTGAGGAGAAAAAGTGGCAAAATACTCTCAGCAGCACATCTTTAAAAAATTATCATCAATTATCGTCAATTTTTTTTTAAATCTGACAGTAAGGCTGAGCTCAAATTCAAACGCAATCAAAACTGTCTAAGGTCGATAATCATAAAAAGCTTTGAGTGCGAACTCAGCGTGAACTCGCACTTACGACTGTCAAAATTATATGAAAACTGACAGTTGTAATACCGAACTCAAACTCCATTCATACTCAGAAATGTTTATGACTATAGACCATTGATCTCCTATAAACAACTAGATACACAGTCTGCCTTCTAAAAATGTCCGAGCGCAAAGAAGGTCCAAACGGATGAATGGACTCATTTGCTTTATTGGACATTTGGACGTTAACAATGGACCCTTATTTGGACGTTTTTTAAATTGTTTTAGTAAGACCTTTGTGTATCTGTCGTGGTCAGATCGTTAAATTGAGCATTTCATGAAATCGTCAGTCATTTCATGAAATGGTGGCATTTCATGAAATCGTCATGTTGCGCTGGGCATATCGTTTAAACGTCAACGTTCGTCGATTTGTCCAACGACGTTTGGTCAGATCATTAATGTAGGGTGCCCATTAAGGATGTAAGTAATAATAATTCAAAATATACTTATTACGAACTTATTTATTGTTCTAGTCAGTACCAAATTAAAAAAATATATATGTTACAAAATTCTTACAAGCATTTCAAACCAATTGTCCACTGGAATTAAATATACGAAATATTCACACTGAACAAATTAAAAGGACAATAAATATGTTTTTATTAAATGTTTTATTATTATTATATTTATTACGTAATAAAATAAGTACAAAATTGTATTATAATATTATAGAACGTTAAAACGTTTCGTTTCACATACGGTATACCTTTATGAAATTCCGTTAGTATTTCAAAATATTTCTCCATCGTAATTATACGAATAGTAGGATCATCAATGCATTTCTTCTTGTATATTAAAAACTTGTAGTTCCAATTTTTCCATGATGTAATATTTTGTAATCCAGTAAATTATAGTCCGTCGACTTTCGTTGCCTGGTCACCCTACTTTCCTTTATTTGTTGTATAACCTAAAAATTAAAATTATGTATGTTAAATTGCTAGGATTCAATTATTAAAAGTAAATAAGTACATTTTAGATACTTAGATGAGATTTTAAAAGGATATAAACTAAATATTGTCATTTAAATAGGTACTAACCTGTGAAATGTATTCCCAAGTTTTTTTTTGTAAATTGAGGTTGGTTTTTTGCGTGACTGTCATAAAATTTACACCGTTTCGTATAGTAACACTTATTCAAGTTTTCAACACACTTTCTTATATAATTTGCACATTTTTATTCACTTTTCAACATGAATCCGCATTATTTACTTACGCACACAACATAACCAATGACAAAGCGCGCTCTCAGCGCCTCTAGCGGTAGTTATTGCTATTTTTCTACGATATGGTCATTTGTGTTTGGTCATATCATGAAATAGCCGTGCGTTTGTTGGACATATCGTAAAACGTTTTCTATTCATTGATCTGGCCAAGCTATTTCATGAAATGACCAATAGACATTTGACGATTTCGTGAAATGCCACCATTTCATGAAATGGTCGACTATTTCATGAAATGTTCAATTTAACGATATGACCACGACATATCTAGTTGTTTATAGGAGATCAATGCTATAGACCTATGAATCTTGGCCTCAGAAGCGTTTAGGATTAGATTTTGCGGCGATTACGGAACGCCTATTGTCAATTATTTGTTTGAAGGCGACAAATCACTTGGCTATTCGTATTCGTATTTGTCAAATATGGCAGAATCTGGCATTGTCATTTGAAGCAGGAGGAAATGTTTTGCTATCGATTAGATATACATTCAATACACGAGGACACGCGGGTAAAATAAACTCGCACAATAAATCACAGTTAGCCAAAAAACGTTCAAGCATTTAAAAGCGAAATACTCTGTAATAAAAAAGTAAAATACTTGACGTACAGTCGACAGCAGATCAATGGTAACACTTTTTACTTTTGACAGTTCTTATTATTTGCGACGTAAGACTTGAAATCGTACTGCAAGTGTTACCATTGATCTGCTGTTGACATACAAATAAGACGAATATTTTGTCAAGCATACCAACCACACATAGCAATTATGACAAATACGAATAGTGAAATGCCGCCCATTATATACATTTCTTTTTAAAATATCTGTTCGACGAAGCGGTTGGGGCCAAAATTATTTTTGTAACATTTTACTTACAGTAATATTTTACTCAGAATTTGTTTTATGCCATGCTTGGCGTACAAAATGGGATGAAAAATGACAAAGTCGCAGGTTCAAGTCCTGCCCACGGCTAGAAAAGACATTGCCACATTTTGTCGGGGACTTATTACAGGTTTCATATTGCATAATCATAATCAGTAGGTATCATTTTCTACTACTCTCGCAACACCTATAGAAGAATAACAAAAACAATGAACAATTCACTTGGATTTCTTACTATTTTCTGAATTCTTAATTAAGCTGTTTTTTTCGACTCGCTAGATGTACAAAACTTTATTTTAAACCAATAATTTTAATAAAAAACGGAGATATTTTTACATTTATTCGTTATCTTGTACAACTTGCGGTTGATGGTGGGGCAGAATCTGAATCTCAGCATTGTCATTTTTCATCATTGAAATAATAAAATATAATATTTTATTTGCATGTTTATAACTTTATACTTACCTAATTATTGTACAGTGAATAGTACATTAACTTTACTGTAACACTGAGGCTGAGTTCCTGAGTCAATTTTGAGCACGAGATTAACGTAAGCTCGCTCTCACAAAGAACTGTCAGTTTTCTTTAAAAAATACAGAGCGGCTTATGTTAAGCTGGTGCCTGAAATCTCGGGCTAAAGCCGATAGGTAATGGCCGATAGTCACAAACACTTTTGAACACGAACTCGGCGTGAGTTCGCACTTACGACTGTCAAAATTGTGTGAAATCTGACAGTTGTAAGACCAAACTCAAACTTAATCATACTCAAAACTGTCTATGGTATTACAACTATCAGCTTTCATACAATTTTGACAGTCGTAAGTGCGAGGTCACGCTGATCTATATTTATCTATTTAAATAAATCATCAATTCTATTCTAAATTATTTATAAAATTATAATACTTAGGCCGATATTCATAGACAGTTTTGAGTGCCGAGCTTGAGTTCAGTTTTAAAACTGTCAGATTTCATACATATTTGACAGTCGCAAATGTCCATGATTATCGGGCCTTATCTTGTGTAACGTTCTTTTAGGCGCGAGTTTACTTAATTTCAAGTAATAATTCTATGAAATACTGTGTATTTTGTGTGAGGATGTGAAATATCTTAGTGATAAGCAACTTTTTACTTTAATAAATTATCGTAATTCGAACTTGGACTTTTTTATTTGCACCCACATTATTTATTTATTTTATTAATGGACTCGACAGTTCGTCATTTGCCAATGTCATGTTACAGAAAATGCAATTTATAATAGTCTTATATATTATTTTACTTCAGATTTTATCATTAAGTTACAAGTCGTAAAAAATCAACCATTTTTATCTCCATCCGTCATAACAGTGAAGCTTTTCTTTTTCTTTTCAAACCTTCCTATTTTTAAAATTAGGCGGCCAATACAAGATGCGGCCGAAAGAGACCGCATCGTAACACTACCCGGGGGGCCCGGCAAAAAAAAAAAGTTTTTCAACCTTTTATTTTACCGTATTTTTAATAAAACGCTCGCTCCGCTACAATCTGAAGTTTCAAGCTTTTATCAAGAGTTCCCGCTACAAGCTCGGGAGTGAGCGTGACTGTCGAGCTGCTTCGTCCAGAGTGACGACGCTACGGCGACTCCCCTGGAGGAAGATAGAAAACTATTATACATTGAATTTTCTGTAACATGACATTGGCAAATGACGAACTGTCGAGTCCATTAATAAAAAAAACTGTTATGGGGAAGTTGCCTCGGTGCGCGAGTCCGACAGCCGACTCACACTTTACCGTTTTTTTTTGTTTACGTAATATTAGATTTGTGGAACCTCATTGAACTTTATCAAATAGACTAGCAGAAATTAATTTAAAGACAAACAAAAAAACCAATTGCGATGCGAGAAATTTAGGCCGCTTTGATTAAATTTTTATATCCTATGTCAGTCCTACAATCCAGACGAATCTAACGACACCTCATATGTTACAATCCATCAAGCCGTTTAGGCTGTAGGGCGGGACAAAGAATTAGACATACTTACAAACACTCGAAAAACATAACCCAAGGAGGAAGACCTTTCGCAGTCGGGTAAAAAAAGAGTTGATACAGTCTATTATCTAAACCGAAGCCCAAATCAAGTGTCTTATTTTGTAAACAAAAACTACCCTACTAACAGTTTAAGCTGTTCTGTGATTATTGCATAGCTATTTTCACATTAGATCGGATTACTTTATTTTCACAACGATGAATAGGTTCGATCAATCAGTTCCTTCAGTGTTACATCACAATAGGTAATTAGACGATCATATTTGTTTACAAAATAAACTTCAAACAACCCGTTTAATTCGGAGCTATACATACAGACACTATTATTTAATTTATTTATTCAAAAACTTATTATAACCCCTCTTTTTGCGTCGGGGATTAAAAACAAAAGCGACCTCATAATAGGTAGATGTGAAACTACGTGAGTCTTCTCAAACAACCCCACATTATCGACTCGAAACAAAACAAACACTAGCCCGTATCCAGTACACCTTTACATCGTTTGGCTCCGAATCAGGGGCTAATAAAAATAAGTTCACCAAATAAATCATAAGCAATCATTAGTGGGGCTCCGTGGTGTGGTACCGCCACAAGCGGCGAGCGCCGGGCCGAGCGGACCGAGAAGCGATTTACAAAGCTAGATTCAGAATCGCGTTTTCATGCCACGATTTTGACGCCAGCCCAGCAGACGGCATTGCCACGGTTTTACGCTAATATTGTGGCATTTTCAGCGGGCTTTTCGAATTTTAAAAAGGCTGCTGTTTGCCATTTGAACGATTTATAGACTTCAAAAAATATCTCTACTTATTAAAAATGAATTTCATTTCTAATTGTAATCTCCAAAACCCCTTAAAATGCCACGATATGGCGTGAAACCGTGGCAATCCCGTCAGCTGATTGGGGATATGCCGTTTTGCCATTTTCAATTCTCCCTAAAAATGAAATCATTCTTTTTACAAAACTACTATCGTAGTAAGAAGTATTATTCTTTAAGTACGAAACTGGTTACGTAGCATGGGTTTCGTAGGCGGCCGAAGGGAAACTCTCAGCTTCAGTACCATGGGTAAGAGTGAGCATCCCCTTTACCATGATCTCTTATAGCAGGATTACTTCAATAATACTTTATTATTTCGTACCATGACGTCCTTAATAAGCTTACTTTAAGGTCGTCATGGTACGAAATAACAAAGTATTATTGAAGTAATCCTGCTATAAGACTTCATAGTAAGGGGGATGCAGGTGGAATTCCGAAAATAATCATAATCATTTATGTACCGAGTCATAGTGTATAATGGTAAGTAATTATTTTTTCTCTTAAAACAATGGTTATCTATCAATAGTTACGTAAGCCAGAAGACAAGAGGAACCATTATCGCTCGTCTCTCGTGCCTCGCAGCCTGCTGGTGTGTTTGGGTCGGACCGCGGGGCGCCGCCGCCGGTGCCGCCGGCCGGGCGCGGCGTACCGGCGTGCCGGCGGCGACGAGGCGGGCGGGCCGGCTCCGCTACAGAACAGACTATCGCAAATATAGGCGCCACTCACTACATGCCTACCCTAAGGTGTCTCCAAGATTTGTTTGTGTCTTAAGAGCCTTCCTAGAGCCAACTAGCGCCGCCAATCTTAAAAAAAATCATATCTTCCAATATAATCAATTTTATTAAAAAAGCTACGTTCACATTGTTTATTTCATTTTCATTTCAATTCACATAATTGCGAAAAACGGCCGTTTCTGGCACATTTGTGAACTACAACTTCATCATCATCATGATCAGTCTATTTATATTGCCCCACTGCTCGGGCACAGACCTTCCCTTACATCGAGGGAGCTGAGGCCATGATCTACCACGCGGGCCCAGAGCGGATTGGTAGATTTCACATGCCTTAGATTTTTTTCTTCTACGACATGCAGGTTTCATCACGATGTTTTCCTTCACCGTTTTTGAGAGCACTCGGTAAATGTACGTAAGTTTTTCCGTCGAAAAAACCGAGGATAACTTATTGGTATATTGCTGCCCTGGCTGGGAATCGAACCTGGGACCTCCACATCGCAAATCCATTGACCCAACCACTGAGCCACCGAGCTCTGAGCCCCCCTATTACCGTTCTCAAAACGATGAAACTATACCATGTCATGGCGCGCCAAACAGAGACGCCGCTACACTGATGCAATAGCACTGTCCCTTTCACGGCCGCTATGACATGGTATGATTTGATCGTTTTGAGAACCGTAATAGCCGCACAGATTTCGTTCCTTCTCCTAAACTAAGCAGAGAGGAGATGTCCGTGTCCTACGTCATTGCATCATCGGCTCCACTGAAAACCAGCGCTACAGCAATGACCAATCACTGCAGCACATGCTGAGCTGGAGACCTGTTTGACACCACACCACTGCACTATGTAGCTCTTATGTAATGTGCTCTGTGTGTGTGTCAAATAAATGTTATTTATTTATTTATTTAATAATGGACTCGACAGTTCGTCATTTGCCAATATCATGTTACAGAAAATTCAATATGTAATAGTCTTCTATCTTTCTCCAAGGGAGTCGCCTGGGTAGCCGCGTCTTCATGTCTTCATCCAGAGGAGCCGCCGTAGCGTCGTCACTCTGGACGAAGCAGCTCGACAGTCACGTTCACTCCCGAGCTTGTAGCGGGACTCTTGATAAAAGCTTGAAACCCCAGATCTTGCTCAAATTATCCAATAAATTCACCGTACTGTCACTCGCGAACATTTTCTGATTAATTTAACGTGATATTAATCTCAAAATAACCACTGTAGACAATACAACAAAAATTATCAAATAATTTTGCAACCGTCGTTTCCCGCCATTTTAAAGAGAACCAAATAAATGTTTTCTATTCTATTCTTTTTCTAGATGTGGAAATAACGAAATCTGATTGGTTGTTCAAAACACATCTCCTGTCGTCTCGTCTCCTCTCTTTGACTTTGAGCTTGTAGTTTATAAGAAATTGTTTAAATCTCAAAACTCTTTTGGACCTCTAGCCAAGTGGCACCTGACTTTCGGTGACGCTAGAAGAACCACAAGTAAAAAAGAATTTCAACAACTAAAAAAACAGACTTCCAAATATTAAGCCGCTTTGATTAAATTTTTATCAATCAAGACGAATTTAACGACACCTCATATTATGTTGAAATCCATCAAGCCGAGGCTGCAGCGCGTGCCAAATAATTATACATTATGTAGTATGTATTACACTCGAAAAACATAACCCTCCTTCTCGCGCAGTCGAGTAAAAAGAAAAAAATGACAATTCCCAAATATTTTTCTTTATAGGTATTCTACTGTAGACAATTTTGAGTTCTATAAGCCATTTAATAGGTTCAATTTGTAACGACATGCGAGATTCTGGGTACAGGAGGTTGGTTGGAGAACAATAGAATCGTGGACCTGCTAGGAACGTCCCGATGAAATGACACTGCAGACTTGTCTTGATAAAGTGTGTTGAGATATTGTGATCTAGGCTTATGTACTATATTAACTTTACCTAAGTAAGTACGTGGCAAAGTGATAGAGACGAGTGGGCCAGCTTGGAGGAGGCCTATACCCGGCAATCGGGGACTCTCACTAGTTAAAACCCATATTCATTCAATTTTGTAATTGTAATTCTTTTCTTTAATATTATTTTTTATCACAATTATATTTAATAATCATTATTTAAATCATATTATAACAACAAGATTCATCCAATTATTATTATTTGTATTAATGGTTTTTTTTAATCTGTAATTGTTTAGGGATTTTTGTATACATAAAGTGACGATGCCAATCCCATCGTACCTATTCTAAATTAACTTAAATTTTATAAAAGATCGAGAACAGCATTTTAGCTGGGCCTGAAGTTGGCTCAGCTAAAATGCCGTGGAACATACCTACATCTAATTTGCATAAACCTAAACTATTGATAACATGCTCTCTTTTAGTCGCGTACCGGACACATTATTGTATTAATGTTATATAGAATAAAATGAAGGGAATAATTACGAGTCAATAAAGGCTTTTTTATTTTTATAAGTAAAGTAAGTAAGTAGTTAATATTGCTAGCAAATTAATTAATATAGGTAGGACATTCACATCAACTAGATAGTTCTAAATACTTTTAACACTTTTGTTACCAATAATATTTACTGCCAAAACTAACCAGATTAATTACAATATCTATCAATCAACCGGTGAAACACAAAAGGATGGTAAACGCCGAGACAGGGACGTCTCTAGAATAGGATTAGGCGCCCCCTTGCACACGTGTTATGACTTGCGCCCCCGGTAGATACTTTATTATTGTAAAATTAATGAACTATATTTCTCGTCACCAAAATTTATATTTGTCATCAAGTTGTATCACCTAATAAATATATCTATCGCCACGAAATATTTTCGTTCTCAGATAAACAAAAAGTGTTCCCAGGTATAAATTGTCCAATTAATGATAATATAGGTGTAAAATAAGACATGGATTACCAACCATTTTGGTGACAACTCTACTATTTTGCGGGCAAACCCTATTATTTAAGAACAAAACTAATTAAATTGGCGATAGCTTAAATGATACCCATAAAATTACTTATAAAGACAGACGGACAAGCTGCCACTACCATGAGTTGTCTTGTCAGCATGTTATCGCTCGCGAGCGACGTTAGCTGCGGCGTTTGGTATTGACAGTAATATTTTTACACCTCTAACGTCATATAGCGGTGCCAATCCAACTTCAAGGCATCGGCTTTATTGGAAAAGAGCGTGACACAAAATGGCGAGGTCGTAACAGTGCGCGAGGCGTAAGCTCAGGTTTACATTTGTGTGAGTGATTGCCAAGCTGCTAGCGGTACAAGAGGTGAAGTGCGGTGCGTGCGCGGCAGGGTGGCGTCCCGCTGGGGACGCGTCGCGCCTCAGGCCGAATATCACTCTACACTATCTGTGTGCACTCACACAAATGCAAACCTGAGCTTACGCCTCGCGCACTGTAACACTTAAATACCGTCATACAAAGTACATACTAGAAGACCCTTTTGTTGAATAGAGAAGGATGTCTCACCATTTGACTTAACCAATAGCTTCTGTATTCTTTACTTGACTATATCTAAAAATTTCAGATTTATTTTCAGCATGTTTATGTGACTACAACAACAGCCCTTGTAGCATGAGTTAGCGTTAGCGATCGACGCAACGCCGCGGAGCTGTCAAAGTGACATTAATACAAGGCGTTTGACAGCTTCGCAGCGTTGCGTCGATCGCTAACGCGACTCGTGCAGGGCGCAAGTCAGTTAGTAAAAGCCAAAGTCAGCTTTTTGCAGAAAAATTGAACAAAAACGTCGTTGATGCCGACTTTCACAATACTCTATGAGCGCTAATTAAATTCGTTGATGCTCAACTCACATTTTAGTTGACAATTGTTCTGACTTGCCTGATACTAGCAAGGCAGACGTTCTATTACGTATTCATCCGTGCCTTCTTTTATGTTCTATCGCGTCCATCGAATGGCCCGATGACCTCTGATCTGTCGCCCCCGCTCCTCTCGTGCAGACGCCCCTGGCGATGTCTTGTTTACGCATCCTCCGCCAGTGCCGTCGCCGCGCCGACGCGCCGGCCCGCCGCCCGACATCGGCGCCCGGCGATACTTTTCGGCGCCAAAACCGGGCGCCCATCGCCCCATCGCATCGCCCCATCGCCTGTCACATTCACATGATCACCAACAATAAAATCATTGCGATTAGTCTTACATAAGTTAATATTTATTTATTTATTTTATTAATGGTCTCGACAGTTCGTCATTTACCAATGTCATGTTACAGAAAATTCAATATATTCAATAGTCTTCTATCTTCCTCCAGAGGAGTCGCAGTAGCGTCTTCACCCTGGGTAGCCGGGTCTTCATGTCTTCATCCAGAGGAGTCGCCGTAGCGTCATCACTCTGGACGAAGCAGCTCGACAGTCACGTCCACTCCCGAGCTTTTAGCGGGAACTCTTGATAAAAGCTTGAAACTTCAGATCTTGCATAAATAATACAATAACTTCACCGTACTGTCATTCGCGAACATTTTCTGATTAATTTAACGTATTATACACAAAGTAGTCCCTGTAGACATTAAAGGGAAAATTATCAAATAATTTCGCAACCGTCGTTTCCCGCCATTTTCAAGAGAACCAAGTTAATATTCTAACTAGAAAAACTTATAAAAGACATTGCCACATTTCATTGCGCCACCTACAAAATTACGTGACCATTTAAGCTGTACCTATCATTTTGTTGGGGACTTATTACAGGTTTCATATTGCATAATCAATCAGTATCATTTTCTACTACTCTCGCAACTCCTATAAAAGAATAACAAAAACAATGAATAAATCGCTTCGATTTCTTACTATTTTCTGAATTCTTAATTAAGCTGTTTTTTTTCGAATCGCAACTTGTATAAAACTTTATTTTAAACCAATAATTTTAACAAAAAACGGAGATATTTTTATATTTATCTTGTACAACTTGCGGTTGATGGTGGGGCAGAATCTGGCATTGTCATTTTCTCCAAAAACCACGTTGGTTGACATCAGGGTCAGACATACCGTACCGCCAGAGTACGAGAGAGTTGAAATCGTAGGTACTGCAAGTGTTACCATGGTCTGCTGTCATTCGTACCTACACGAACGACAGCAGACCATGGTAACACTTGCAGTACGATTTCAACTCTTACGACGCAGATAATAAGAGCGGTCCAAAGTGTTACACTTGATCTACTTTTAGCTATACGACTTTGATGTTATGGTGGGTCCGACATAAACACGGGCACGAGCACTTTCCCAATAGACATTAAATCGGTACTTTGCAAGCGAAAAATACTGTCAACGATGAGCGCATAGAGACGAAGCGGGGGACAGGGGTGTCGTATTAAAGAGATGCGTCCATGTCGATAATATCTAGCATGAACGCAATGTTGCGCTCATGAGCGGGCAGACACGGGCGCCCTCCTGTTACAGGTCTATGGGGTAAGTGGTCTGTGGGCATAGACTAATCCATGGCCAGGACTTAGGCCGACATTAGTAGCTGTTCCAGATAATTTTAGTCACCGTTAAGCGAGTCGTCCCGCTCGCTCTTACGCGATATAGCATATGAACAACAGTGACAGCTGCGTTTAGGATTAGGATTTGACTAGGGCCGCTACAGAATTAGCTACAGTTATAGGCAGTTTTGAGTATGAAGAGTTTGAGTTCGATCTTACAACTGTCCGTTTTCATACAATTTTGACAGTCGTAAGTAAGGCTCACTCTGAGTTCATGCTCAAAACTGTCTATAACTCGCCTTAGAGTGACAGCTCTTACAACTGTCAAAAGATAATTTGACAATTGTA
Source organism: Tachystola acroxantha (assembly GCA_963506565.1). NCBI lineage: Eukaryota > Metazoa > Arthropoda > Insecta > Lepidoptera > Oecophoridae > Tachystola > Tachystola acroxantha. The sequence continues at coordinate 13,751,643 of OY735879.1, forward strand.
AGAGCGAGCTAAACAGTCGCGCGTGACGCTAAGCCTGCGCTCAACAATAGCATTTGACTATCGTAAACGCTATTAGAATAGAAAGGAATTTTATTTCTAGTCTAAAAACTTAAGTAGATAATAGGTAATTGTTGTTTCGGTACCTAACTACTTAAAATTAACATCCTGGCATTTCTTGGCTATGGTAGCCTATATTGAAGAGCGTAATCCCTCGACCCTCCCTGACATTATGCCAGGATTCAATAAATATCGTCTCCCGTTCGTCTCCCCTAATTTATATAATAGTGACACAATCCTATGCATCGCAAACACTCAAAAACTATTGGCCGGTTCCGGCGTGGCCACGAGGGCCGCGGAACTTATGAGAGCGGAGAATCAGGCGCTCACTAGCGTTTTAGTCACTTTTTCCAAGGTGTCTTCTACTACTCTGACACCACTGCCTGTAGATTCTGCTGCGAAGCCGAGGAAACCCCCATGCACGTCCTCTGTGAGTGTGAAGCGCTCATTCACAGCAGAAGCCGAGCCTTGGGTGGACACATGGTGCCACCCGCGGATATCAAGACTCTCTCACCCAAGTGCATTGTACGGTTCCTGAGGGACGTTGACCTAGCGGAGCGACATATAAGAACTTGGTGCGCGGCCACAATAGACCTTTGAGGTCGCAGTGACCCTTGGGCGTGTACCAACGCCTTGATATCAAATACTAATACTAATAAGGTGTCTTCTACGTGCCGGTGTGTACGAGGTGCCGCCGCCTAAATAAGGGCCCGGGCCCACGGACGCAGTGCGCGAATCGCACGGCCCCCGAGCGGCTCGAGGCTCAGACGGGGAGGAGGAAGGTGATGGATGAATGGATGATGAATTGTGAGCTATTACAGCTCGCAATGGGGAGTGCTCGGAGCGCCAGTCGGGTCGTAGATTTATCGCAGTTCCTGCGGCTCGGCAAGAATGGCACGAGGTGGATCAAAAGAAGGTTTAGTCGGTATTCCGCCCCTTCAGGGTGGCCAGCCCGATATAATCAACACGGGCGTGGTGGTACATGGTTAAGTAAATGTTTTACCTAGGTCAAAAAAAGGGTGACTTCTATGTAGGGACCGTCCAAGATTGTGAGAAAGTGACGTTTTTGGGTTCCGTGCCTCAAAAGGATAAAAGGAACCCTTATAGGATCACTTTGTTGTCTGTCTGTTTGTCCGTCTGTCTGTCAAGCAAGACCTATATCTCAGAAACGCGTGAACTCTCGGAAAGCGGTGCAATATGGACTGCCCTACAAACAGGACGAGCTTCGAACGGTACGACCTGCGAATGAGTGACGAGTTTGGACTTGCTAACCTGTTAATTTCTGGGTAGGAGCGGTGCCGGTATAATATGCCCCGATCTTTAGCCGCTTGTGGTGCCGCCTGCCGCCTGGCCGCCCCCACGCGCCGGCGTCGCGCCCGGCGCCCGGCGCCCGCCCCGCCGCCGGCGCCGCCGCGACGCACCATCGCGTCCCATGTGATGCTGTTTATTATAAATAGGTACCACACTCAATAACTATACGGAAATATATATCATCGCAAACTAATGGAAACAGAAGTGATGTAAATAGAGCTAACAAAAAAACGACCGCGGCGGCCCACGACTGCACTACAGTCGATGTTCAAAGTCTCATCATCATCAGTCTATTTACATGGCTCGGGCACAGACCTTACCTTACATCGAAGGAGCTCAGGCCATGATCCACCACGCGGGCCCAGTGCGGATTGGCGGAGTACACATACCTTAGACTTTTTCTACCGCATGCAGGTTTCATCACTATGTTTTTATTCATTATTTAGAGAGCCAGTAAATGTATGTAAGTTTTTAAGATAACTCATTGGTACAGTCGAAGACAGAGATAAGTATACAAGGGGCCTCAACAAGGTTGAGATTTTCTCAAAAACTACTGGACCGAATTTAATCATTATTTTACAGTTACATAGTTTTAGCTTTTATCTATCAAACAGTGAAAAAATTTCTGCAATAGGTCAAGTAGTTTTTGAGAAAATCTCAACCTTAAAAACTCTCCTGTACACCTTTCTCTGTGTTCCACCGTACATGGCTGCCCTGGCTGGGGATCGAACCTGTGACCTCCGTATTGCAAGTCCAGTGACCCAGCAACTGAGTCACTGAGCTCTAAATATTGATGAACGGTAAATGGGAGAAGACTGCAAAACTAGCGTAACGCGAAAGCTCGTCCTTCGAGCAAGTCGAGAAGGACTTGCACCGACTGCAGCCTCACACTATTTGGCGCCTTCTCGTTGCAAAGACCAAGCTAGATCCATTTCGGGTCACTGAAGCTGTTCGTTCAGAAATATTGACAGAGACCTGCTATCGGACATTGCTCGCAGAAATTTCCTGCCGGTGGATGAAGCGTTGGGATCGCTTACAATCAGGTAGACGAGGGCCCACAAAGGACTTTCTACATTCAGAGTAAAGGTTTGACATTTCCTGACAAGAAGTCACCTGGCTTTTGGCGTAGTATAGATTCGTAGCCATCTCCCTCCGTGCCACGACCGTGGCGACCGTGACGACGTGGAACCGAGGCACGGAGGGAGATGGCTACGAATCTACGCTACGCCAAAAGCCAGGTGACTTTTTGTTACACTCTGATTAAATTCTGATTGCTAAAGTAGCAAAATTATAATAATTTCCTGACAAACATAAAATACAGTTGTTGCTGGCGCCTGGGAGACGTTAGTTAAGCAATATTGAACGGAGTATTGGATGGGTGACCGTTCAATGACATTTTCATTTCAGACCCTCCGTGCTCCGGGGAGCATGTTACGCAGTCGTCAGGTCAGCAAAGGCGTACGGGCGGCCTGAACAACTCTGACTAATAGGTTTGGGCAAAACCACACGAGAAGAAAAGGTTTCTCCATCATTAATTCATATCTATATTATTATGGACGTTTTATTAATGACTATCACCAATCAGAAGGTACTATATTATGTGTCTATTTTTCATACTTATTAAAAGAGTAATGTCATCAGCCGATAAGGTAAACAATTCTAATAACAACTGTCTCTCTCGAGACATTACACTGCTTATTGGCTATTGTCTTCGGGAGATGCACTTAACAAATAACTTGATTATAAAGTTCTTGCCAAGTGCGTTTAGTTTGTTTACCGAGATTGCAGAACTATAAATACTTAATATAAGCTATTTTTGGGTATGTAGAGTCGACAGCTAGTGGCGTAGCTTGCAGCAGGTCCTGTGGGGTGACCGCGACTGCCATCGTTATCGTAATCGCTTTCAATTTGACACATGGACGCTATACATTGCTGCTATGTTTTAGCAAGTTTTAACAAACGACAACGAAACGCAGCAATGTGTATCGTTCAAGTGTCAAATTGAAAACGATAATCATAACGATTGAAGTCGCGGTCACCATCTTTATTGGGAGCTCAAATGAAATGTAAAGATTTTTCATAGAAGAAACAGATGTATGATAATAAATCCATCATATATAATACTGTGTGATAGTCAAATTTAGGAAACTCAGCAATGGGGGCTTCTGAAAATGACGGGAAACGACGGTTGCGACATTATTTGAAAATTTTCAGTTTAATGTCTACAGTGGTTGTTTGATGAAGACATGAAGACGCGGCTACCCAGGGTGAAGACGCTACGGCGACTCCTCTGGATGAAGACATGAAGACGCGGCTACCCAGGGTGAAGACGCTACTGCGACTCCTCTGGATGAAGACATGAAGACGCGGCTACCCAGGGTGAACACGCTACGGCGACTCCTCTGGATGAAGACATGAAGACGCGACTACCCATAGTGACGACGCTACTGCGACTCCTCTGGATGAAGACATGAAGACGCGGCTACCCAGGGTGAAGACGCTACTGCGACTCCTCTGGATGAAGATATGAAGACGCGGCTACCCATGGTGAAGACGCTACTGCGACTCCTCTGGATGAAAACATGAAGACGCGGCTACCCAGAGTGAAGACGCTACTACGACTCCCCTGGATGAAGACATGAAGACGCGGCTACCCAGGGTGAAGACGCTACTGCGACTCCACTGGAGAAGATAGAAGACTATTGTATGTAGGTATATGAATATTCTGTAACATGACATTGATTGACATTTAATAATAAGAATAACTCAGAAGTCAGATATGGTATTTCCTGTCCGTAGAGAGATGATCTTTCTCTCTCTACGTTCCTGTCAGTCACACAAAATATCAGATAATCACAAAGTTGACAAAATCATGAGAACTAAAGAAAACAAAAGATACGATAACATAAATAATTTAAAGAAATAACAGTCATGACATGATGAACTTGAGAAGGTAGGTAGTAAAATGATAATTAATCTGTGTCTAGACAGATTTTGTCTCCACGCTACTGCTTAATAACTATAGGAATATTATAGGTAGGTATGCATCTATTTATTCTCGTGCAAAAACACGAAATGTTGGGTCATAAATTATTTATGAAAGCGTTGGTTTATTTAAATCGTCATCGATGCCTGATTGACGAGGTTAAGACAGAGAGTCATGCCGAGGGAATCAATCGAAGGAATCAATCGCCAGTCATACGACTAGGGTTGTTGAGGTTTAAGGGCCTTCCATGAGCCAGCTAGCGCTGCCAATCTTGAAAAATTAGTATCAAAATAGTATAAAAGCTATTTACCAAATGTTTATTAGGATGAATACTATTTTTCAATATACAATACATGGCATAATTGCGACAAGCTAAGTGTAGTTCACAAATGTGCCAAAAACGGCCGTTTTTCGCAATTATGCGAACTACAACTCACCGAAATTGAATCACGTTATAATAAATAAGCATTTAAAAAATAGTATTTATCGTAATAAACATTTCGTAAATAGCTTTTTTAATAAAATTGATTATATTGTAAGATATTATTTTTTTAAGATTCTAGAAGGCTCTTAAAGAAAAACTGAGAATTGAAATGAAAATGAAATGAAAAATGTTGATTTCGGTCTAACTATACTTAATGTTATATTACAGTGACAGTCAGTTAGGGCATTTAATATCAATGTCATATGTCACTTCACATGGCTATTTGCATTTACGTATTTGTTATATTTGACAAATAATTACCATGTGTGGATAGTACAGTCGACAGCAGATCAATGGTAACACTTTGAACTTTGGACCGTTCTTATTAATTGCGTCGTAAAATAAATCGAACTGCAAGTGTTACCATATATTCAAAATGACAAAATATTCGTCTTATTTGCCTATTCGACAAACAGCATACCAAATACGCGTTTCCGTGCGGTTTCGACGACGATGTTTGTGTGTTTGTATTTGGCTCTCATGTGTGGTCGGTCGTATTTGCCTGTATGTGCATATTTGTATGTATACAGAAGCCCAAATCAAGTGTCTTATTTTGTAAACAAAAACTACCCTACCCTACTAACATTTTAAGCTGTTCTGTGATTATTGCACAGTTATTTTCACATTCACAGGTTCGATCAATCAGTTCCTTCAGTGTTATATCACAACAGGTAATTAAACGATCATATTTGTTTACAAAATAAGACACTTGATTTGGGCTACGGTATACGTCAAATATTTTGACAAATACGACAAATATCCAACAACGAATACGAATAGCCATGTGAAGTGGGAGCAATACATTTTTCTTTCTAAATTAGAAGAAACCACAGATCCACCAAGCTCTTCTCGAAATATACGAAAACATACAATGACTGTTCAAGGAACTGTCGTCGCGACTCATTGACTCGTCGGGTGACCAAAGGGCTGGCGCTTACCTCGGCCAGCGTAGGCAGCGTATAGCGCTGGCTATACAACGAGGTAACGTCGCCAGCCTTTTGGGCACTCTCCCGCTGGGCAGCGATTTGGACCCAATTTTTTATTTATAAGTATATATTTGTATGCTTTTCTATTACTTATTAATTTATCGTATTTTAAAATAAACCATCGTTTTGCTTGTTTAAAAAAAACCGAATACCATTATTTCGATACTTACTGAAGGCACTAACTGAAGTCTGAAATTGTATTTCAGCATCTGACTTGGTAATGAGCAGGCCTCACGCATCGATACCTCGCGAGTTCGAACGCTATCAATCATAGTGCTTTTAATGATCTATAAATCATTGATATTCGACGAGGTGATGATGGAATGATTTATTGGTAATATTTAAGACAGTGCGTGGATTTTCAGTTTTTCTATGAAGGCTACGGCACTAACTATTAAATTAAACGTCTGAAAAAAATATATAGCAATCTTGGGGTGTCTATTTAGGGACTGATAGAATAGAATAGAATAACATTTATTGCCTATTAAGTACATATAAGAAATAAAAATTACAGTGACAATTAACAAACATATAACTTAGGCAAAAGGTTTAGGCTTCAGCTAATGCTGACACAGAGTGCGTCAGCGCTGGTTTTCAGCCCACACCTTGGCTCCAAATTGGTTATAGAGGAGCATCGTACCGTACGTACGTAGGGTAAGCTCACAGCTTCCAATGGCAACCAATGGTTACTTATTGTATGTATGTGTGTAGATAACGTGTGTGTGTTCGCGGTGAATGTGAGAGAATACTGATGAATACTGATACACGATTGGACAACCCCAGTCAGTACCCCTATATGGGAGACTGGCGTGGCTTTATGTTCATGACCAAAACAAATGAATACCAATAAGCCAATAAGTCTTAAGTTTGGCATAACAATAGTAAAGAAGCAAGCTCGATTGGCATCGCGTAGGTGACCGGCGGGCCGGCGACATTCGGCGACGACTCCGACGTGGCGACGTCGCGGCGACGGCCGGCGCGACCGCTCGGCGACGAACACGTAACCGGGAGCTGGGAGGCCAGATCACAAATGACATGCTCTTTGAATGTTGCTTTATTACACGACTGCCGAAAGAAGGGTCTTCCCAGAGGCGGATTAAATGTCGCCAGCGCCCTAGGCTAGCACCTCACTGGCGCCCCTAGGTTTTTATATCTTACCAACTTCTGTTATGGAATCTGGCGATGCAGGTGTAATGAAGTAGACGGGGCGCACTTAGGAAGCTCTAAATGTGGATTTTGAATCACAAAAACACTGAAAACGACTTAGCGAAATCGTGACAATGCCTGGCGTGAAAGCGCAGGTTTTACCAGAGTCGGAATCTAGCTTTATAATATGACTTTTTTATTTTATGTAATTACTAAATAGGTACTTATTTTGGGTTTCGTCAACTAAACGCCTTCCGTGCGCGCCCCTTTGTGACCTCGCGCCCCTAGGCACGGGCCTAGTTTGCCTTTAGGATAATCCGCTACTGGGTCTTCCACCATGCGAGCCCAGTGCAAGTTATTAGTTAGAGGGTCATCATCTTCCACGCGAACTTAGGCCCGTATTAAGGCCCGTGGAGCTGTGTCTCTCGTGGAGCTGAAGCCTCTCTGTGGTAGGACGCCGCGCGCGTCCTCTGGTGGGGGTTGATGACTCCGTGTAATATACTTACATATTATATTAAAAATTAGAACTCCCCATCGGCATACAAACCATACGTGGTTTCGCCTAAGATGGGAAAGTAGATTTCAAATGTAAATTTATAAAATGTCATTAAACAATAAAAAAAATGGTTGCCTGTAAAGTCGGTATACGGGCGAAAGTTTTACGTGACAACGACGAAGGGAAAGTGGAAGGGACGCGTGCCTCTCACTCGCTCTCATTGTGAGCGCATAACGTGAGCGGAGCGTAACGCAGTTTCTTGAAGTGTCACCCGGCAAACCAATTTATAAGACGTTGTCACATCAAAAAAATAGTCTGAGTTCAAACCCGCGAATTCAGCTGATACACTCGCAAGACTATCTCAAGTATGTCATTCAATAATAAACCAATCTTGAGGGCGTATCACGTGATGTCTTTCTCAAGTTGCGGTTCGCCTGCAATCAGCAAATATGTTCGAGTGTGAGTTTGACAGTTCTCTTTTGTTTATTAATACGGCGTTACTCACGTGATACCCGATTCCTAAACGCGCACCTAAGTTACGTTTATTTTATTCAGGGAAACACACAGTCATATACAGACAATGATAAATAGAACTTAAATACTATTAGACCTATAGTCCCATAACTTACAAACGATTGTTACATAAGGTCACATGGAGCGTAGCTAGAGCTAGCACTTATAGCTAGTAACCGAAGATTACATAATAATGTACTTATATAATTACACTGTGACAATGATTAGCAAAGGGGTCCAACAACCAGGCCCCCCCGGACTAGCGCTGTGCACACATAACCATGTGTCCACAGCACCAATACGGGAATTGGTACCTAGCTGTTAGACTCCTTACTTCTGTGGCTTTTAGGTAGCAAAGATTTAATTAATTTTGATTTGAATTGATTTAAAGAATTGGAAAAAATGTCGACATCAAGTAACGTTTATTAATAGGAAGTTACGTTTATTAATAGGAACGCCATTTTGAGGTCGTTCTCAAGATTTACTTTTGAGCTGAGAGTTTATTAATACGGGCCTTAGTGCAAATTGGAGGATTGCACGTCTTATGCTGTTAATCATAAACCTAGTTAAACCTCACTTCTCTTAAATCGTGTTGCTATCCCTTTCACACTTCGTTAAAAAGGTTAAGATAGAAAGGGACACCTAAACGGTGGCGTAACTTTAAATCACTTTTATGAATAAGTACGCACCATAGATTTTTATTCTCAGACATGTAGGTTTTCTCACGATGTTTTCCTTCGCCATTTTAAAAGTAATCGGTAACAATAGCTACTTTTAGAACAATCTTTTAGTTTGAAATAAATGAGAAAAACTCATTGGTAGTGTCCGATCGAAACTAGGTTTTAGGGCCGAAACCGACAGTCTTAGTTTCGGCCGAAACCGAAACTTCCATATAAGGTCATGTTATCGTGGAAAAAATAAATAGGCAATTATAATCAGTCAGTTTTTATTTATAAATCACATATTAAACAATTCAGTATCTGATATTTGAAGTACCTAATCCTTAAGCACTACATATTATCACTCCATTATTTCAAATAAATTATTTACGCTTTTAATATTATAACGTTTTATTATAGGCTCTCGAACTCAATTTCGGTTTCGGCCGTAGTTTCGGCCGGATGGCAGCCGAAACCGAAACTAAACCGAAACCCGTTATTTGGCCGAAACCGAAAGTCCATTGACCCAACCACTGAGCCACCGAGCTCCAATGCACTTAATATGCTTTAATATGTACAGTCGACAGCAGATCAATGGTAACACTTTTTACTTTTGACAGCTCTTATTATTTGCGTCGTAAGACTTGAAATCGTATTGCAAATGTTACCATTGATCTGCGGTCGACTGTACCTACTACTAGTTGTTGTATTGTGCCAAAAAATCAACAGCATTAATTAGAATTTTACGTATGCGAACACGAGTGCTCAAACGCCCTTAACACAAATCATCCCAAAATTCATCACGAGCTCGTAAAACAACTATTCGCAGAGAACTGTAACTTCTGAAAAACTTTTCTAATGTTCACGTTATTTACTACAGAAGGTCGCAGTCCCATTCAGGTCCATTCACAGTCTCCGGCATAAATACGCGAATTTTCCGCCTTTCGCGCCATTTCCACGCCGCGTTCCAACCGGGACACACGTCCGGGAACTCCCGGAACTCGCGATCGCGAAGTCGGACGGAATATTATTCGTAATCTTTTTGATCGGACGGTCCGGTGTTTTGAACTTTATTTATTTTAATTTGGATATGAACTGTTTTAAGAGGATTTTTAAAGGTTTAACTTGGACTTGGGTTGGACTTTTGGAGTTTTCAGTGTTTTAAATGAAACTTGAGAGTGATGGGGATTTTGGAGAGTTTATGAGGTAAGTTTGTGTTTGTTGGTTGTCTGGAAGAAATTGTTTTTAGCGATTAGGTCACCATAATTTTACGTACATGCTGTTTAGCCTTTTTGTCTTGTACTTAATTGTTTGTATGTATTTTCTGGTACAATTATATACAAGTATATTCTGATTTATTATAAATTATTTTTAAATAAAAATTAATATAAATTAATAACTATAAATTAGAATTATTTTATTATACTTATTTTAATGAGATATTAATTGTACAAATATTTATTCAAACAACAATAAAATCTTAAAAATAATTATTTTAAATAATACTAACCTAAAAATACATAAACAAAAACTATAGGTACTTATGTACAAAGGGTCGGGTGAACTATTCAACCGAATCGTTGTCCGGCAACGTGCCCAAAATGCTGGCGGCATTTCTCCTCTGAATCGCTAGGCTGATAATTTGGGCGAGATACAGGCCAGCATTTCGGTCAAGACTCCACGAGCCGCCCCCGACAAATCTTATTTTAATTATTATTATATATTTTTTAATTCAATGAATTTATAATTAATATTGTAATCTGGATCATTGGTTAATTTTTATCTTTTATACTGTGGTAAGTATAATTTTAATTATATTGTATATTGATTTTTGACATGAAAAAGTATCATTTATTACTTATTCAGAATAAAGTTTGAAGTTTGTATTTAAGTTGAACTTATCCTAATCAACTAATAAAATCCGACATTAATAATAAATTGTTGTTATTTGTAACGGAAAGGTTCAGTATCGGTAATTAAACAACGTTTGTAAAAATCCGTTGCGTGGGTAAATAGTCTAGGCGCTTATTCATTTGTCGAATCATTTCTTGTAAACTTTTTTGCTAATAGTATTTAGTATGTTTTTCAACATAGTACATACGGAATTATTTATTATTTATTACAGCCTCTTTACATAATTAAACTGCTTAATACATAAACAACAACGGTAACAAACTAGTCTAGATTTTCTGTGTGCCAGGCAAAGGCCTCCCCAGTCTTCTCCACTCTTTTTTCTCCAACGCCACCCTTGTTTCAAGTGAGTCGAACTTCCGTCAACTTAGTAAGTGAGTCGGACTTGCGTCAACTTAGTAAGTGAGTCGGACTTGCGTCAACTTAGTAAGTGAGTCGGACTTGCGTCAACTTAATAAGTGAGTCGGACTTTTTTTTTGTTACCCAGGAGAAATACATAATGTATACATAAGGTGATTATGTTGGACTCGCACCAACTAAAACTCCTGGGGTGTTCCGCCTCCGCCATCATGGACAGGACCACGGGTACATATTTCGAAAACTACCGCGGCAAGTGAGTCGGACTTGCGTCAACTTAGTAAGTGAGTCGGACTTGCGTCAAAGTAAGTTGCGTGGGTGCTAGGTGTTGTTAAGTGCACGGCGGTGATCCGTCGCTATCTGGCTAGTAATGTCACGTACGTACTGTCTTTTGATGACAACTTTTTGGTCACTCGTACTAAGTACTTAGTAAGTTTTTTTGGCTTAGTACTTTTATTTATTTTATTAAAGGACTCGACGGTTCGTCATTTGCCAATGTCATGTTACAGAAAATTCAATATATTCAATAGTCTTCTACCTTCCCCCCGGGGAGTCGCAGTAGCGTCTTCACCCTGGGTAGCCGCGTCTTCATGAGGAGACACCGTAGCGTCGTCACTCTGGACGAAGCAGCTCGACATTGTTCACGTTCACTCCCGAGCTTGTAGCGGGAACTCTTGATAAAAGCTTGAAACTTCAGATCTTGCATAAATAATACAATAACTCCACCGTACTGTCATTCGCGAACATTTTCTGATTAATTTAACGTGATATTAAACACAAAATAGTCCCTGTAGACATTAAAAGGAAAATTATCAAATAATTTCGCAACCGTCGTTTCCCGCCATTTTCAAGAGAACCGTCGGCTTAGTACATAATTCGTATTTGCGTAAATGTCTGGATAATTAGTCTGCAAGCCGTTGATGCGTTGCTGTTTGGCAAATAATATCAAGGTATTGTCAAATTTTTGGTCGCTTCTACTAAGTAGATATTTAGTAAGTTTGACGACTTAGTAGGTGAGTCGGACTTGCGTCAAAGTAAGTTTGCGTGGGTGCTAGGTGTTGTTGAGTGCGCGGCGGTGATCCGTCGCAATCTGGCGCTGGCAGGAGCAGTAATTTATTAACTTGATGTGTCTTTTCGCTCGCGCATTCCGAGCGATGGACTGGCATAGAGTATGCGCCACAGAACAGGGGGGTTAAGGCTTTGAAGGTGTTTATTTTTATTTTATTTTAGGATAACAAACAATTACACAATGTGCCTTATATAAAAGTAAGATGCTTAATAATACTTAGTAATTGTGCAACCAGCATCGTCATCCACAACGTAATTTTAAAAAGGTACCTAGTTGAGAGTAACACAAATTATGATTCATAATACAGAGCTCGGTGGCTCAGTGGTTGGGTCACTGGACTTGCAATATGGAGGTCCCAGGTTCGATTCCCAGCTAGGGCAGCCATGTACCAATGAGTTATCCTCGGTTTTTTCGACGGAAAAACTTACGTACATTTACCGAGTGCTCTCAAAACGGTGAAGGAAAACATCGTGATGAAACCTGCATGTCGTAGAAGAAAAAAAATCTAAGGCATGTGAAATCCGTCAACCCGCACTGGGCCCGCGTGGTGGATTATGGCCCGAGCTCCCTCGATGTAAGGGAAGGTCTGTGCCCGAGCAGTGGGGCAATATAAATATACTGATGATGATGATGAATACAGATAGATTGTTACAGCGAAAACCTGGATGTGGTATTACAATAAATTGTTTGAAAGTGCTTTAAATACCTGTTTCTTAAATAAACCGGGGGACAGATTGAAAATATCTACATCATAAAGATGTGTTATAAGTATTACTCATGCGCCACAGATGCGCGCGCGCATTGGACTTCCAAGGCTTGAGCGCAAATAAGCGATGAGGACAGTATCTCTAATACGTTGAGAACTAGATGGTGTGGAATAACTTTGGTTAACAAGGTGTTGGGTGGGTTTGGGAGGTGTAACATTAATTGGGAACAAAGTAGGCTCGTTAGCAAATTGATTAATTAAAAATCAGTCGCGCCGCGCGTCATTTGAGCTACTGTACACAAAACTAAATCGTCATAGACTAACGAAGGTTAGTTGTTAATTTTTAGCAAATTGATTTCCGATACAATAATAATTGTATATGGAATTAAATAAATGAAATGTTAACTTTTTAAACAGTTGCAATAATTGTGAAGTTATATTGCCGAGTATAAGAACATTTAAATCATTCAATTTCAAACTTAAATTTTTATTTCGTTTTTTTAATTTAAAAAAATAACAACGAGTTTTTAAGATCGAATTTGAACAATTTGATAAAACAGTAGAACTTCACAATCAAGCCGTCTGGTTTAAAAAAAGTTCTTCGTGAGTTTATGCCGATCAAGTTTTGTATGCGGAGCCTCCACTAGAGAATCATATCTCATTATTTCAAGTAAGTATGATTGTGTAATTTTTGCACGTCAACATTTTTTTTAAATTTACATTTACCTACATCGCTTTTCAAGGAAAGGAAAGCCAAACAATCTCTGCATGCCCCAAGGTAAACTGGAAGAAAATGCCGCAAGGCATTAAGTTCGCTCGATACATAAAATGTAACAAAGATTAAATAAATAAAAAATAAATAAAAGCTGACGGGAGAAAGTGTGAATGTGCATCATTTCATCAAACATTGCAAATGTCTCAGTGAGACCAACGTCTGCCTCCATCGCTGCGCGTGTGTCGTGTCTGGTAGCGGGCGTGCTGGCGGCGGTCGGTGGCGCCGCACGCACACACGGGCGCGCACCTGACGCCGCCGGTGGCGCCAGCCGGCCGCCCCCCGCGCGACGCCCGCACGACACACGCCTGCGGCTGGGTTGCCAGATAGGAAATGTTACCCGCTTTAGGGGAGTATAATTCTACTGCCGCCTCCATACTATCGGTGAACTGCAGGGTTACTCTCACCTCTTAAGTCTTATAGCGATCCAGTTTAGGTTCCTAAACAAAACCGAATTTTTTTAGGAACCGGTATTGTGAACCCCCTTTCCATGAACTCTTATAGCAGGATTACTTCAATAATACTTACCATGACGTCCTTAATAAGCTTACTTTAAGATTACTTCAATAACACTTTGTTATTTCGTACCATGACGACCTTAAAGTAAGCTTATTAAGGACGTCATGGTAAGTAACTGTTCGTCCAACAAAGTGTAGAGAAAATAATTATCTGTCCAATTCCAATTTGGGTATTTTGGCTCCACCGAGGCTTCGGTGATTCCGCCAATGTCCTGGTTGAGAGAGACACTGAATATTAGTAAGAAATTGGACCGGTAGCTATTAGGCGATGGACTCCTTGAGTGTACTAATTATCTCTATTACTATCAGATTACGTGAATGTTTGTTTGGTGATTTTTTTTAATTTACTCAATGTTTTTGGATTGTGTAGGCGCGCGATCTAGTGTTGGACTTGGATTGTTGGACGATAGTGTTGCGCTGCGTTTGCTTTGTAAAAAAGACAAGACACTGAAATGAGCCTACGACGTAAACAAGGGTTATTTTTCCTTTTGAGATATATAATATAACCCTAAAATGTTGTTAGGACTGTCCTGTTGAGTTTGAGTACATAGGCTCCGCTTTTCCACTATGCAGTAAGAGTGTGCATTGCGTACCTAACTAATATATTATTTTGGTGTCAGACTGTGTTAGACAGTTTATGTTAGTACCTACCTACGTCATGGTACCTACTTCTAATAGGAATTCTATTTGTTTCTAATGTCTTTAATAGATAAACCAGTAAACATTGATTTTGTTATCGTGATACTTCTTAAGATAAAGTAAGTAGGTAGGTATAAGACTTTATTACAAAATATAAAATGACCTTTTGTAAAATTGTTTTTCTCTAGTGTGCAAGTTCTATATTCGATCGTTTAGTGGATATTTCATTCCCATCATCATCATAATGGAATCATCATGTTTAGTCCAGGTTTGCCAGTTGTTTCGGACCACTTCCCAGGAGTAAGAGTAAAGTATACCGCAGCCCAAATCAAGTGCCTTATTTTGTAAACAAATATTGATTGTCTAATTACCTGTTGTGGTGTAACATTGAAGGAACTGATTGATTGAGCCTGTTCATCATTGTGAAAATAAAGTGATCCGATCTAATAATGTGAAAATAACTATGCAAGAATGACAAAACAGCTTAAAATGTTAGTAAGGTAGGGTAGTTTTTGTTTACAAAATAAGACACTTGATTTGGGCTGCGGTATAAGTCGCATCGCATTGAATCAGTCCCCCAATGTCAAAATCCCAGAATGTTCAATTCCCAGAATGGAGGGATTCCCGAAATGTCAAATTCCTAGACTAACCAAATTCTCAGATTGATTATTCGCTTCATTAAAAATAACTTCTACATTCTTGAATTTCAGTATGTCGAATAATATTAGTATCTACCTAAATAGACTGACTAGAAATATTGATGAAGGTTTTGTAGACTACTATTGCGTTCCTGATCAGCTGCGAAAATTTTGTAACAAAACACGTAGTTACCACAACAAGTTAACAAAACAGGCGGTCTGCTGCATCTGTTTCTTGTTATAGTTTTGGTTTCATTTAAAAAATCTAGATAATTTTTGTTATTTCCGACATGGCATCTAGTTTTTTTATGTTTATTTTATGATCTACCAATCTAACTTCAACAGTTATTTAAAAACAATAGTTTTCTTTATTCCACTCCATCACAAACTTAAAAGAAATGTCACAAATGTAGAACGAACGATACGTATTCCTCTAGTGAGCTGTAACACAAAATGGTGTAAATTCCCTCCGAAGACGAACGCGGGAGATGTTATCCATTCATCGCGGGAAACATTTTTCCAATTTTTTTCTAACATAATTGTAACACCACGCCCCTAAATCGTATGTTATAGTGTTTAGAAACACTGAAACACGCGGCACAGCAGATCCTGCCTAACTTTACAGTATACCGCCGCAAGTTTCTATTACTATTAGATGGTCCTTCGAGTCGGATTAAGAATATTACTATCAATATTACCGGATTCAATGGTTCAAAATACATCGTCTATTTTTATGTGTAATGTAAAAAGAATTGAAGAGCTGTTTGTATTTATTTATTCCGATTCTCCCAATCGCAACGGCCGGGGTAATTTGAATTCTGTATCTGGTGCACCGGCTCGCGTGCGTGAGTGCACTACGGCCGGCGGCCCGTCGCCCGTCGCTCGGGCAGTGTGGTGCGAGCGCGCGATCAGTGAGCATGTGCGCGCGCGAGTGTGTATGGCGCGGTCGGCCGCGCGGCTCGTGACGCCGGCGCCGGCATGTGATGTTCCGGAGACGCGCCCTGCGGCGGCGGCTGGCGGCGGCCGGCGCGCCCCCGCTCCCGGACGACCGGCTGCGACGCCTCGACCGGGCCCTGGACGCGGGCGCCGCCGGTGCGCTCTGCGTGCCCGGCGGCCCCGCGGACGAACAACTCCGTCTAGCAGTCACACGAGCCTTCAGATTCCCCGAGCTCCGCGAACTGAACGAGCTCCGGCGCCTCCCGCACTGCACCGACCAGCACTGCTGCAACCCGTACCACTGGAGCCGCCTCTGCAAGCCCGGTACGTGCGATACGCCGGCCGTTGACCCGAGCAACAAGTGCGCGAAGTAAACACCATCGAATCTCTCTCGGAATGTGTAGTGAATGCATGCTTGTGATTTCGATTGGAATGGATGGTTCAAATGTCGCTTCGAGTGTTCTGGGATTTACAAGTCGCGTCGATGAGTGAGTTTTACGATTCAATGGTGTAACAAATTCCAATATGACTGTTTTTTTACTTGTGGTCTTTGCTTTACCCACATTATTACCTAATTCTGTTTATAGTGTCTGAGTAACGTGTTATGTTCGTGATCTAGAGTTTATTTAGCCGAATTCTATTTTCAGCATTGTTTCCGTAGCTAACTTCGTGAAGGTTGCATCGAGTTATCAGTGCAAATCGTTATCAGTGCCGTTATCGCTACTGTTTGTTTCTGTATCTATCATTACGTTAGGTGACGTCACAGCCTCGTGTAGTCGTGTTCCGACAAAAACTCCTTACTGTTCCTAACTAGTTCCGTGCTAGACTCCAGCTCACTAAAAGCGAAGTGAAATACGGTTTTCGATCCCAATAGATTGTAAACATTTCCGTTCGTAAATCTATTTTTAGCGTCTGACATCAACGGCTGTAGTGTTTCTTTGGTTTGTTTTATCGAAATTTTAAAGGTCACCTCTTTACTAGACCCTAGGCGGGCGTATCATTGAAAACCAATGCGCGAATAAAACCAATTTGTACTCATTTTCGCTCTAATTATAATATTTAGAATAGGTTCGTCATAGATTTTTTGGTTTGAAAATCGTTGCCATGGCAGAAAATTTAGTACTTACATTAATTAATGGTGATGGGCGACTTATTTTTTTCGCTATCTTGACGACATGTTAATCGTCGGCGTAAGCAAAGTAAGCAGCTATCACCTAATCTGCGGCTGCGAGGGTCACTCGCTGCGATAAGTAGACAAGGTCACGACGCTGGCGCCGGCGAGCCGCGCCGCCCGCCATGCGCCGGCGCGGCGCCCGCGCTCCGTTACGCAATGTTGCCAGCCATAATGATTTAACCGGATTTTAGCGCTTTCATGACATGCCTGAACGCTTAGCTAGAAAGGCTTTCGTTTAAGCTAGTAGAATAGTAAGAAAAATGTTTTGGATTGACATTTGTCAACAAAAAAGTAAATGTCAAACCCATAGGGATAAAGTCTAGATTACTAACAATAGTAATAGTTGTGTAATACCTAGTTATTAAGTAATTGTGTATTATTATTATATTATTTTAAAAGATGTGCTGCTGAGAGTTTTTTTGCCACTTTTTCTCCTCAGCGTTGGCACCTTTTCCTTGCAAAGTGGTGTAAATGTAAATTCAAAAATATTTTGACGTGCAAAAATGTACACAACGTGCTTACTTGCAATAAAGAAATTTGACTTTGACCATTTTGCCGCTTGGACCAAGTTTTCGTTTAATTCAATGTTACTATTACCACTACATTATACCACCATTTATCATTTTATTTTTATTTTATCTTTATTGAGCAAACTTCACAGCTTATTACAATTAAATTACAAAATCACTTAATTTTAAATGGATAAAGCCAATAACGAAATTTGACATATTACAATTTATATATATAGAATAAGGAAATTATATGAGTAGGTACTAAAAGAGTAGAAAAAAGACAAAGGGGAGCTGCAGTGTTGTCAAAGTATGTGTGGTATGATGTGTGTGATGTTGGTTGAGTGTGTGAGAGAGAGGCTGTTAATAACTTACTTTTAAACTGAGTGAATAAGATAAATGGTGATGTTCCTATGTGTTATGGTTGAGTTGTCGAATGATGTATGTTGTGAATTGATTGCGAGTGAGAAAGAAGATGTCTGCGTCGTTAAATTGTATGTCATAGGTGTGCACCGATCTGTATATGACAGAGTTTCTTGCATAGTTGGAGTGAGCCAAGCCAGGGTCGAAGGTTCTCACGTTTCTAGTGCGGACAGCAGCGGCCCGCAGCGCTATCTGCCGAGTCAGCTCAGGACAGTCGAGCGTGCCGGTGACGATGTCGCGCAAGAATCTCATATCGCTGACTGTACGCCTGTCTTCCAAAGAGAGTAAATGGAGTTTATTTAGACTGGAGGTATAGTCAACATGCGGTGTCCTCGAAAGACGATTAAGGCGTCTTATAAACTTTTTTTGAACTCCCTCAAGCCTTTGTCTATGTGTAATATAAGCCGGAGACCAGATAGACGATGCGTACTCCATGATGCTCCTGACATACGCAAAGAAGAGGGTTAAAAGGGAGCCGGTTTTCTTAAAAGGTTTGGCTGATCTGTGAATGAAGCCCAACAATTTCTCAGCTCTCTGGATGATACAGTCATAGTGCGTGGTATAAAGCAATTTGTCGTCAAGTAATACGCCCAAATCTCTTGCTACATTTACTCTGGGGATTACTGTGCCATTAAGAACGTAGTTATATATTATTACATTTTTTTTTCGGGTGAATGTTATAACTTGACATTTATTAACATTTAGGTCCAGATAATTTTGATTACAGTACGTAGAGAGTGAGTCCAGATCCAGTTGAAGCCTCCTGCAGTCCTCCACATCTCGTATTGCAAGAAATATTTTTTTGTCATCTGCATACATAAGCACTTCCGAGTGTGAGAAACACGACATGATGTCGTGGAGGTAGATGTTAAATAACAGGGGCCCCAGCAACGAGCCCTGCGGTACACCCGATGGGATTGTAGAGAAATCGGACTTGTGACATGCTATTTTTACCGCTTGTGAGCGATTTCGAAGGTAGGATTCAATCCACCTCAGGAGGTCACCATGCACACCGATACTTAGCAGTTTTGCAAGTAGAACATCGTGGTTTATTCTATCAAAGCATTTAGCATAGTCAGTGTACACGGCGTCCACCTGCAAGTCTCTGTCCATATTTCTGGCGACATATTCAGTGAATACCGCCAGATTGGTGACTGTTGATCTCCTGCGCATGAACCCATGCTGCGAAGTGGGTATATAAGCTGAATGATCATACCATACAAATATCATTTTATAATAGCTTAAAAACCAAACTTGTTATTTTTTGTATTATCTAAGTACCTGGGTACTAAATTCGTAATTTGGAATAAATTATGTGTAAAATTCTTGAAGAATGCCTTTGTCAGAAATAACGACTACTGTTTTCTACGTCAGTCAATTTGTTGTCTTTCAGTCTCGTAGCGTTGGCAACACTGCTTACGTTAACTTTTTAATTCGTCAGGCGAGGCGACGGCGCTACCGCCAGCCAGCCTTTGTGTGGCATGCCGCCTCCTTGGCGTTTCCTTCTTCGTACTGTGACCTGTTTGCGGCTTTCTTTTCTTCTGTTTCGTCATCTTTAACATCCATTTATGTTTATGAGTCAAACGTTTTTCCTAGCATTACGCACGTTAACATGTTTATCGTTAGTAACGACCGTTATCGTTTATCGTATATCATCATTCACGTTATAATACTATAATTATGATACTATGTTGTAATACTGTGTATCGGATCAAGTTATAATTTTAATCGGTGCTAATTTCAGAATGATTTTTGGCGGTAATGTTAGAAATCATCATAATCAACAATTGAATCATGATTTTTGACGCCTAGCCAAGTGGCACATGGATAGAAAAACGGATAGGATTGACATTTGATTTTTCGTTAACAAATGTCAAGGTAGGGATATCAGATCAATGGTAACACTTACACTACGAATTCAACTCTTATGACGCAGACAATAAGAACGGTCCAAAGTGTTAAACTTGATCGGCTGTTAGCTGTACATAATTATTCTTTCTATTCTACTAATTACGAAAGTTTTGCAATAGGTAACACAGAGAAAGGTGTACAGGAGAGTTTTTGAGGTTGAGATTATCTCAAAAACTACTTGACCTATTGCAAAAAAAAATTTCACTGTTAGATAGATAAAAGTTCTATGTAACTGTAAAATAATTATTAAATTCGGTCGAGTAGTTTTTGAGAAAATCTCAACCTTATTGAGGCCCCCTGTACATCTCTGTCTTCGACTGTGCATGCCTACCTAATTCTCATCATCATCAGCCCGTATCAGTCTACTGCTGCACATAGGCCTCTCCCAAAGCGCGCCACTCAACCCTACTCTCGGCCCTCTGCATCCAGTCCCTGCCAGCCATCTTGCGAAGGTCATCCCTCCATCTGGTCGGGTTGCGTCCCACACTACGTTTACCCGTTCGTGGCCTCCATTCGAGAACTCGTCTCCCCCATCGGTTATCGGTTCTACGACAGATGTGACCAGCCCACTGACACTTCAGTTTCCTGATTCTATGAGCAATATCAACCTAATTCTCAATCGATTTAAAAATTGTTTTTACTTAGGCCTCTACCTACTTTATAAGAATTTCTTCAACAAACCTCTAGTCATTTTATAATAATAAATAGAGAGAATAATAATAAAAGACATTTATTCATCAAACACAAAATAGAAATACAAACTAGTTAATTATTTTAAACAATATATAGTATAGATGAATGGGTCAGGGCCTCAGCGAGCGCTGGTTTTCAGTCCCTGCCCGGGGGTCTTGCTGCCACACTTTGCACGATAATCTCTTTAATTTCTAAGAACTTAATCTCGGATCAAATCATCTCGTCGTTTTTGATGTTTCCGAAGTAACATCGACCGTGACATCGACTCACGCGCACTCTTCGCCTACACTACACCGCTACACTCCCACGCCTGTCTCCAGCGCGTACCAGCGGACGTAGGTTGCGACAATGCCTGTTAGCATATTAATTAAGAGGAAAGCCAACAAAAAATATGAATATTAATGGTTCCTAATGTGGGCAGATGGGTCCCAGGTATGGAAACTTGTGGTCGTGTAACTCTGATTTTCCTTCGTCTCTGTTTTGTTAGGTGTTTGTGGTATTAAGCGATTTTCGATACTAATTTATGCTACCTAGTTATTTACTGTCACTGCTTACTTATATTTTAACCGAGGAAGTTATCTAGTTCCTCATTATAATTTATATTAGGAGCAGCGGAAGTGATTCACTGATATCCAAGTTAGCGTTTAAGAACTAAGTATTTTTTGTCATTATCATACAAAAGTATTTATGTGACAAATTCAAATTGCCTCGAATTGCGATTGTATCCAATGGCGCCCATCCTATTCCATGATTTCAACAATCTTTAGAATTACATTATAATACAAGACCACTACGCTTTAACCGTTTAAAACACCCTAAACCTACCCCAAATCTTTCGGACCTTCATTGTTTCATTGACTTGACCGTCGTAGTAGTCGAAGACAGAATTAAGGAGCCTGAACAACAATGTCTCAAAAACTACTGGACCGAATTAAATAATTATTTTACAATTAGTTAGTTTTAACTTTTATCTATCAAACAGTGAAAGAACTTTTGCAATAGCTCAAGTAGTTTTTGAGAAAATCTTAATCTTACAAACTCTCCTGTACACCTTTCTCTGTGCTCCACCGTACCTAGTACGCTAGTAGTATTGCTTCTTCCAAACATCCGTTTTCAATAATAACAACGGGAAGTCATCGGATCCAATTAACCGACCAAGGATCGATTTTCGTCAAGGCGGTTTATGTTATCAAATTGCTATACACCTGGCCTCTCGCCATATCCTCCCAGACAGACCTCACCTGTGCGCTTTTTTTGCCATGCGTCAGCGCCGGCGCTGCCTCGAGTCTGACGGGGCGCGTCGCCACTGTTGTTTATTTTGTTTTATTAGACTCGACAGTTTATCATTCGCCAATGTCAAGTTAATTCTCTCTTCTCGTGTGGTTTAGAGATTAAACCTATTGTCAGAATTATTCAGGCCGTCTGCCGTGGCCTAAAGACTGCTGCCGAGCGACAGCAACCGGGACCAACTGCTTAACGTGCTTTCCGAGGCACGGAGGGGCTCAGATGAAAATGCCACTCAGTCAGGTGCTGACCGCTTGGTACGTTGCTTAACTTGTACGATCGTTTTGAAAGTGTACGATGCTCTCTTTAAGTTAAAGAGTAACAATAAACGTAGTCTTCGTTTCTTCGTCCAGAGGAGTAGCAAGATAATGGGATCAGTAGTCACGTTCACTCCTGAGCTATCTTGAATTTAGCTCGAAACTGCAGATCTTGCTTAATTCTCCAATTAAAAACAAAAAAAAACGACTGTCAAAAATATAAGCCGCTTTGATTAAATTTTTATAGCCTATGCCACTCCTACAATCCAGACGAATCTAACGACACCTCATATGTTAAAATCCATCAAGCCGTTTAGGCTGCAGGGCGTGCCATAGAATTAGACATACATACACTCGTAAAAAATAAAAACAGTTGGGTAAAAACTCCAACATAATATAACATTCGCCAACATTTTCTGATTAATTTAACGTGATATTAAACACAAAACAGCCACTGTATTATAAAATTATCTAATAATTAAGTAACTGTTACGTCTCCGCCATTTTCAGACGCCACTGTTTTTGTCAACTTTCGCGGCTGGTTCCCACAGTCGCGGCACAGACTAAATATAGTTGGCGTCAGCGTATGCAGCCAGCATTCTTATGATTTATGGGCAACTTTATTTGCATTGTGCTTTGTTAGACTGGGACAATTGATGTTTTGATCTGTCAATACAAATGGCGGGGGCTTTTGAAAACGGCGGGAAACGACGGTTGCGATATTATTTGATAATTTTCAGTTTAATGTCTGCAGTGCGTGTTTTGTGTTTAATATCACGTTAAATTAAACAGAAAATCGCGAATGACAGTATGGTGAAGTTATTGGATTATTTATGCAAGATCTGAAGTTTCAAGCTTTTATCAAGAGTTCCCGCTACAAGCTCGGGAGTGAACGTGACTGTCGAGCTGCTTCGTCCAGAGTGATGGCGCTACGGCGGCTCCTCTGGATGAAGACAAGAAGACGCATCGCCCTTTGATCAATTTATTAGTGTCATTACTTTTATTCTGTAAAATTCTTTGGATTAACATTTACCTATCTATTCATCCGCTGAATTTTCTACTCGAACATTGTCTGGAAGAGTCGCTTTATGCGAAGAGACACCTAATTGTGATACTATTGTATCACTGTTTCGTCTTATCGCAATTTAGCAGCATGTGTCGCTATTTTGTGTTATAGTTCTTTCTTGTCAATAAAGAATTCTGGAAGATATGACTTTAAGCGAAGAGACAGCCAATCGTGATACTAACTGTTCTAATTAGGTAGGTACTTAATCTATTTCGTCTTGTCACAGTTTAGCATTTAGGAACAAAGGTACGCGACTAAAAGAGAACAGATTATTAATAATTTAGGTTTAGGCAAATTATTATAGATGTAGGTATATTCCACGGCATTTTAGCTGAGCCAACTTCGGGCCCAGCTAAAATGCTGTTGTCGATCTTTTATAAAATTTAAGTCGATAGGTTAATTTAGAATAGGTACGATGGGATTGGCATCGTCACTTTATGTGTACAAATATCCCTAAACAAAAATAGAAAAAAAAGCATTTAGGAACATATTTCGCTAATCTATGGCATCGTCTTCTATTCTGTAGGTTATTTCCTTTGTCAATAAACAATTATCAATAAACAATTTTGACGTTACATGCCGCACCAGATATTGTCTCTTGGTGTTTATTGTATTAGTGTTTCGCTTATTTATTCACTGAATGTTAGTATTTTATTGTAGCGTCAAATAAATGCATTTTTATTTTCTTTCTTTCTTTCTATCATCTTTATCTTATTTACTTTCGTTTTGTATTGTACTGCAACGTCTAAAGGGATCAGTTACAATTTTACGAGCGTCTCGATAGTAATGGGCTTATTGTGCGCCTACAGCTGCTTGGCTGCACCTGCTGCTCGGCGGCTGCCCGGTCATTAACATCAGTCACAACACTAGTCTAGTACAGACCGACAAGGGTCGTGACACGTGGCAAAAATCGGAACTAACACTGCCATCTCATAAAACCTTTCGTTGCGAACAGCGCCCCCCCTTTCGATGCCATCCACATGCCAAAAGATCCTTGTCGCGCTATTGGTGCCGGTGAAGTAACCTTTCATAAGCGGTACCATCTCATTTTATCAAAAATACCTTCTGTACCATTACCATGAGCCAACGTAAGTTCGCTAGCTAGCTAGCACCTGCGTAAACCACATCTGCGACGTATGGGATTGCTAGAATGTCTGTTGCACATGGAAACATAAAGAGCTGCCCTGCCAAGTCGAAAAGCTAGATGTTGAGTGAGATATATAGAGACTCCAGGTTAGCCATGATTTCCTGGTACTTTTAATGCAACTTTATCATCATTCTCAGCCGGTATCAGTCCACTACTGGACTTAGACCTCTCCCAAGGCCTCACTCGACAATATTCTCAGCGTCATGCATCCAGTCCTTTCCACCTTGCGTTGGTCGTCATCCATTCGTCTTACTTACTCCGCTGAGTATATCCGCCAGAAGACAAAAGTGATTGACATTGCTCATAGAATCAGTAAACTGAAGTGACAGTGGGCTGGTCACATCTGTCGTAGAACCGATGGGTAGACGAGTTCTCGAATGGAGGCCACGAACGGGTAAACGTAGTGTCCCGACCAGATGGAGGGATGACCTTCGCAAGCTGGCTGGCAGGGACTGGATGCAGAGGGCCGAGAGGGTTGAGTGGCGTGCTTTGCGAGAGGTCTACGTCCAGCAGTGGAGTGATACGGGCTGATGATGAAGACTTTATGGTAAGGGGGCTGTAATAGCACAAAATGAGGAAGCGACAGAAGGTTCACGTTCACTGTATTCTTCATTTAAATTACCCTAAAGAACGAAATGGCCTGCAGATGATACCTAGACGTAGACAGGAATTCAAAGAGACTTAGACTAGAATTTGTAGTAAATTGGTTCTAAAGTTCGAAAAACGTTATACGCGGAGTCATTCCGCTGGCTCAGTGAACAAAAGTGGATGTTTGACACTGCAGAGCGCTACTGCTCGCGTTATCTATCGCCTTCGCCTATCTTCCATAAAATAATATAATTGTTCAATATCCAAAAATAGTCTTGAACGGGCAATTTGTGAACAATTCATGCTCATGCATGAAGGAGTGTACGTGCTTCGAGGCGTGTGCCCGCGAATCGGCGCCGATCCGTCCGGCCTCTATTTGTGAATGTTTTTGTGCGCGCGCGCCGCTACATCGCGCCACCGGCACCGGCCAGGGGGAGGGGAGCCTTATCTTATCGAGCGCAGGCGGCGACGCGACGCCCGACTCACAGGGACTGACGCCAAAGATCGCCTAGAACTTCGCCTAGAACTCGTCTACTCGTCTACCATAATACTAGCTTGTGTAGGGTGGGATGTTAGTTTGGCTACTGAACTGACTAGGGGAGCAACAAAGATGGCAGGAATGACAAAACTCATATACGCAGTCGGTACTTCAGTAGCAGGCTTTACTACAAACCAGAAGTCAAGACTCAAGTGGCATTGACAGAATAGAATAATGTATCAATCACATACATTTCATTAATTTCGTCGTCGATTTTGTTTTCTATTCTAGTCAATGGCACCACTGGCAATGGTACTGATTTCACTAGAGTCACTCAAAGCGTCTCCGTAAACCCATTAAGGCCCACGTCGCGACCAATTAAACCCACATCCGCGGACAAACATTATCTAACTACCATTTACAAGTGATTCGGCCTACGCGGCATTTCACCGCCATTGCATGTCCAAAATTTAATGATGTCGTAGAGATACCGGGCGGAGCGGAGAGTCCATGTGTCGAATAGTCCGTGTTAGCGCGTCGGCGGCGGCGTGGTCGATATTTATTTAGCCATAATTGCTTGTCGGCGCGCTGGCGCCGGCGCCATGTCGCGCCGTCGGGGCGAGCGGGGGGGAGGCGCGGGCAGGGGAGGGGGGGGGGGGGGGCTGCCGCCTGCGCCTGCGCACACAGGTACGCGCTCGGCGCAGGGTTGCCAGGTCGGCGCGCGAGATAAGTGAAGGGGAGGTTGGAATTTGGCATGGAGCATGCTGCTGTGCGCTTGCGCGTGTGTGCTAATGTCAACTATTACATAGTGCAGGCAGATATACGACAAAAAACTCTCGTTGTAGTCGATGATGGAATAAGACATGAGTGCATACAAGTGTCTGTGAAAGATATTTTATTACACATTGTATCAAATTTTCGATCTTTGATGGACTGGTTTGACTATTGTTAATCTATGGCAGAGTTTCTCAAACTTGCTTCGTCAACCCCGACTTTGAAAATCAATTAGTTTTCTGGAAAAACCACAATGACATTTATTAAATACTTTAATAAATTTAATTTGTGCTATATTAGTCTGGTCTGGAGTTTAAACTTACATTCTAAAGAAATTCTGGAGCCCTTACCTCTAGACCTCCAGCGCCCACAAGTGGGCATTATTGCCCACTTTGAGAAAGACTGATATATGGGATGACATTTGCTGTTCGTCAGAAATAGTCAGAATATGTTAATCCAATACATTTTTCTTTCTCTTTACTAGGGTTCGTTCACGAAACCCAAAGCCTCTGCCATTTTTGTTTTAGGTTCTGGACATCTTTTTCGGGTCTGTTTTTCATAACCTAAAGCTCCATTGAAATGTGGCAATGTCATTTACGATACAGTTTCTGACAACCCTTGATAGATTCGGCCGCTTCGCTGCGTAAGCTCAACTCGATTTTCGTGATCGTTTTTGTTCCGTATTGCAGTCCGGTCATGTTTTTGGGTTGCTTTGTTGAATTTGTGAATGGTCTGCCGAATAATAGCGTTTTGGACAAAAAACAGTTGTTTATTTCCTTCCAATAGCTGTTTCGTATTAGACTATTCTTCTAATTTCTTAGGTGTCTGATGATGACTATAGATTGATATTTATTTATTATTTATTTATTTAATAGCCTGCAATGACCCACTGCTGGGCAAAGGCCTCCCTCCACCCCTTCCACTCATCTCTATTCTGCGCAGACTCAAACCACTCTCTCATAAAACGTCAAGTTCGTCTCGCTATCGTTTCCCCGCAAACGATAGCGAGACGAACTTGACGGCCACGTGGCCTTTTCGCGTTGTTTGGGGTACATTCGCCAATGTCATGTTACAGAAAATTCAATATATAATAGTCTTCATGTCTTCCTCCAGAGGAGTCACCGTAGCGTCATCACTCTGGACGAAGCAGCTCGACAGTCACGTTCACTCCCGAGCTTGTAGCGGGAACTCTTGATAAAAGCTTGAAACTTCAGATCTTGCTCAAATTATCCAACAAATTCACCATACTGACATTCGCGAACATTTTCTGATTAACTTAACGTGATATTAAACACAAAATAGCCCCTGTAGGCATTATAACAAAAGTTATCAAATAATTTTGCACCTGTCGTTTCTCGCCATTTTCAAGAACCCATTCAGTATTTCACATATCACAATATTCTCGGTTTAAATCTCAGTAGAAGTAGTGGGTTTGTCTCCACCGATACCGGGATCGGTTTCCAACGCAAAAAACAGTTAATGTTATTACCCACCGATCCCGGTATCCGTGGCTACAAGAAATAAATTATATTAATTGTGGAAACGGATCACGGTGTACAGAGATAAGAAAGAAATTATATTATTTAAAAAAAAATCCTTTCTTCTAATTTTCCAAACAATAGGAAGTTATAAATAAAAAAAACACAAATTAATTTCAACGACGAGCGACTAAGGGGTGGTAGTATAAATAATCTTAGTTCAAAAATTAGTAGCAGTTCTTTTAAAGCACGTGTTGTAACAATCCCCAAAGAGAACCTCTCTTCAAGCCGTAAGATCTCATTCTCCAGTTTTCTCCGGAAGACCACACACCATTGTCTATCCAGTAATTTCTATTTAGCAGTCTCAACCAGTCCATTCAGAGGCGGCACCTGTCACCTAACCGGTTCCTTCTGACGCCAGCTCTGGCAAAACTGGTTCCTGGCTTTATTGCTCGAATCGAGACGTGCTGATTGGCCGGTAGTTTGTTAAAACTTGACAATTTGCATCTATCATTAATACGTCTTTATTTAAAGCTTTAAAATGGATTTTCAGTTTTTCTACGAAGGCTACGGCATTACCTACTAAAATTCTTGATTAAGCTGTTTTTTTCGAATCGCAACTTGTACAAAACTTTATTTTAAACCAATAATTTTAATAAAAAACGGAGTTATTTTTATATTTATTCGTTATCTTGTACAACTTGCGGTTGATGGTGGGGCAGAATCTGGCATTGTCATTTGAATGGCTCTTTCTTATAGTGTAATCTTAATCTATCACCGATTAGACCTAAAACTAAGGAATAAAGGTACATTTTAGATTTGATAAGCTTTTCCTTGATTGTCTCAGATATTGGTGAAAGTTAAATGAATCAATGAGACGCTTTTATCCATAGGAAATGCTTTAAAATTTCGACGAAGCAGACCAGTCTGATACAACCTGAGTCACTGTATATTTAATATCTTCGTAATGCTACAAGAATTTTGTCGGTTTGTCAAGTTATTAGGCAGAGGCTTTTTAGGGCTGAATCGAAAATCTACGTTTGGTCTTCTTTGTATCTAATTTTTTGTATACTTATTTGATTTCTGAAAAATTTAGTATGTATAGGTACCGAAGCCCAAATTAAGTGTCTTATTTTGTAAACAAAAACTGCCCTACTAACATTTTAAGCTTTTCTGTGATTATTGCATAGTTATTTTCACATTATTAGATCGGATTACTTTATTTCCACAATGATGAACAGGTTCAATCAATCAGTTCCTTCAGTATTGCATCACAACAGTTAATTAGACGACCATATTTGTTTACAAAATAAAACACTTTGTTTGGGCTGCGTATGCGCAAGTATAATCATGTCATCCATTGACTGAATTCTTAGGATGACCAATTTAAACTTTTTAATTTTCACCATTCTTTTTAATGTCTCGTGTGTGTAAGTTAAATAAACGGTTTCTATTATATTCCTTAGTTTAAAGAGGATTAAAAGACATTGCCACATTTCAATGGAGCTTTGCCCCACCTACAAAACTACGAGACCATTTAAGCTGTACCTATCATTTTGTTGGGAACTTATTACAGGTTTCATATTACATAATCAGTATCATTTTCTACTACTCTCGCAACTCCTATAGAAGAATAACAAAAACAATGAATAAATCGCTTCGATTTCTTACTATTTTCTGAATTCTTAATTAAGCAATTTAGTTTATATATATTTTTTTTTAGTTTTATTGTAATAGATTGTAGTATAATATTAGTAAGTAACAAATATTAATAAATCATGCCGTTAAATTAAGCAATCGAATCGCAACTTGTACAAAACTTTATTTTAAACCAATAATTTTAGTTAAACACTGAGATATTTTTACATTTATTCGTTATCTTATACAACTAGCGGTTGATGGTGGGGCAGAATCTGGCATGGTCATTTCTGCTTCCTCGTATTATTTTTTAACTTATTTGTCGTTATTTATCTTACACTAATGATTATACAAGAAATATCAATAACATATTTAACGACTCTAACGAGAAGTAAACACTTAAAATTTAGCAAAACATTATCAGGTATTGTAATAAAGATTATATCTTTTTTCCTGTATATTTTACCCATCAATAAGCTTTTACGTAAATTCTCGCTTTAAAAAAATTATACCACCAGTTTCCCATTCGCCACCTCACTAATGAGCGTTAATTAATAGTTCTAAGACGCCGATATTATATTATGTAAAGCAGGGCTTCCCAAACTTATTTTTACTGTGACGCCCTTGGGAATTTGCCATTTTTTGCGACGCCCTAAGGAAAAAAGTACCTACCAAAGTTGTAGTTCTAGCCTAGTAACAAGTTATCAGAAGAACTCCAAATAAACTCTATAATTTTTATTAGAAAATGAGATAAAAAGCATAAGAACGAGAATGAAAAGAAATTACTTTGCTGGCTGGCTAGTAATGAGACAGATGTGTTTGCTTTTCTCATAGCTTCTCAAAACAGGGCTCAAGTTTGGAAATTGCCACTGATGCAGACATCCAATCTATGTAGATCGCCTCGAGACGCACCTGGGATAATGCCGCAGCGCCCCAGGGCGTCGCGACGCACAGTTTGGGAAGCCTTGATGTAAAGCATTGAGCCAGATGGTGGCCATTGAGATGATCTCGAATGATAATAATTAGCTTTTAAGATGTTTCATTACACTAAGACCCTATAAAATTAAGATTCCATGAATATTTATATAAGAATCTTGGGTTTTGAAATTTTTATATATTGAAATTATATCTAATGACTGGTTATCTTAATTAGTAATGTAATTAAATGACATTTTAAATAGTATCCATGGTAGAATGTAGTATTTCTATTCGTTTTCTAACCATCTTCAACCTTTATTGACATTTTTAGAATTTCGAACCTGAAGAGGAAAAAAGGAACCCTTATAGGATCACTTTGTTGTCCATCTGTCTGTCAAGACCTATATCTCAGAAACGCGTGGACGGATCAAGTTGAAATTAATACCAAATATTCAAGTCTGCAATCTCATGCAGTCGTGAAAAAATCAATCTTCTACGTCAACGCAATCAAAAGATATCGCTGTTTATGTCACATTTTCTCGCATATTTGTATGAAAATGCAAGGAAATCAAAATAAGGTACTTACAGTTGACCTAGAATCATGAAATTTGGCAAGAAGCTAGGTCTTATAGCGCAAGTAAAGGAAAAAAATCCGAAAACTGTTTGGGGTTCCATCACGCAATAATTATTTTTTTGTATTTACAAATTTATATTGACGCCCGGTATGACGTTATCAGTTTCGAAAACGCAAAGATAAGTTTGTCCCTAAATCCAGTTTATCTTTTCGTTAGAGCAAATGTTATGGTGAAGTTGCACGGAACCCTTGGTGCCGACAGCCGACTCGCATTTGGCCGTTTTTTATATAGGTAGAGGAATTTCTAAATGAGAAAATATAATAAACAATCGCTAGGCTTTTTGAAAATGGCGGGAAACGACGGTTGCGAAATTATTTAATAATTTTCAGTTAAACGTCTACAGTGGGTGTTTTGTGTTTAATATCACGTTAAATTAATCAGAAAATGTTCGCGAATGACAGTATGGTGAAGTTATTGGAGAATTCAAGCAGGATCTGAAGTTTGGCGCCATGGTCAAGATTCCCACTACGAGCTCGGGAGTGAACGTGACTGTCGAGCTGCTTCGTCCACAGTGATTGACGCTACGGCGTCTCCTCTGGATGAAGACAAGAAGACGCGGCTACCCAGGGTGATGACGCTACGGCGACTCCCCTGGAGGAAGATAGAAGACTATTATGTACATTGAATTTTCTGTAACATGACATTGGCAAATGACGAACTGTCGAGTCCATTAATAAAATAAATAAAAACAATCGCTACCTACTACTTCTTAGTTACTACAAATTACATTATATTTGAACAATAAAGTCGTCTCTCTCTTATATTGCTGCGCCTAAACAAGGTCCATAAAGAACATTGTAACATTTTAATGTTAAGTATGTGAACATCTGTATTATAACTTATGGAATGCAATAAATATATTGAGTATTAAGGCCTCGTATGCGTGTATTTTCAGTTTTTCTACGAAGGCTACGACACCAACTACTAAAATTAGACGTCTGAAAAAAATATATAGCAATCTTGGGGTGTATATTTAGGGACTGATGAATACCGATGCACGATTGGACAAACTTCGCTCGATAGAAAAAAAGCCCTTCCATGTCATTTAAAATGAAAATTATGTCTAAACCAAAATAGTTATTCATACGAAATATATATCAAAATGTAGGGTATTATAATGATGAGAGCTTGTTTAAAAAAAATCTTAGCGTATTTTAATTTCCCTGCCAAAATTCATCCAAAATCAATAAAAATACAAATATGGAGTCACTGTGCCGTGCTCTTCACTCCGCCGCTGCGGGACATCTTCTGTCTCGCGCTCGAGTTTGACAGCTCGCCGCCCCTTAAGTATTTTTCACAATTTGCGTCTTGTAGACCTTCCAAATTGTCAACATTCAACTTTCTCACGTACTTAGCACCGTCTTCCTGATTGAATTCTTTATTCGTCAATCACTCAACACTCTCGATTAGCATAGGCATTTGATCACCTACGTTGTTCCATGCTGTCGTCATTCTTCCGGTAGATTGCTGACCACTTGTTGATGACTTCTACACATTTGATTACGTCTATCATTCAGAGTTCTGTCAAGTCTGGTCGGCTGTGACGTGGACAAGGTCTGGTGTATTTATTTATTTAGTACATTTAACATTAGGTAAGATACATTCTGACTCCTAACTAGGTAACAACCTGTACGTAGGAAACCGAGAGTTCATGTTGAGTGGTAATGTTCTCGTTCTTGTGAGCACTTGTCACTTCACACACACACATCATCATCATCAGTCTATTTATATTGCCCCACTGCTCGGGCACAGACCTTCCCTTACATCGAGGGAGCTCGGGCCATAATCCACCACGCGGGCCCAGTGCGGGTTGGCGGATTTCACATGCTGTAGATTTTTTTCTTCTTCTACGACATGCAGGTTTCATCACGATGTTTTCCTTCACCGTTTTGAGAGCACTCGGTAAATGTACGTAAGTTTTTCCGTCGAAAAAACCGAGGATAACTCATTGGTACATGGCTGCCTCAGCTGGGAATCGAACCTGGGACCTCCATATTGCAAGTCCATTGACCCAACCACTGAGCCACCGAGCTCTTTTTTTTTTTTTTGAGCTTCACACACACAATATTATATATTATAAATATCACCATTTCCCTTTTCTCTGGTACTTACATATAAGATACATAGTAATATTTCCGTATAAATAAATATTAACAGTATAAATATATTTGTATAGATTCTTTCCAGTAAGTTATAGAAATAAACTTGAAATGTCGACAGCATACCGTCTTCACACGTCGGTGGTCATTTGGCGTGGTTTTAGATTCGTCACGGCGCTAATGTCTCAATTACGACTGTTTGTGAGACTTGATTGTGTTTTGCGAAATCATGTTTTTTTGCCGTAAATTGGACATGGGCATTCCATGAGTCAACTAGCGCCGCCAATCTTGAATAAATAATATCTTCCAATTTTTTTTTTATTAAAAAACCTATTTACAAAATGTTTTTTAGGATGAATACTATTTTTCAATATACAATACATGGCATATTTGCGACAAGCTAAGTTGTAGTTCACAAATGTGCCAAAAACGCCCGTTTTTCGCAATTATGCGAACTACAACTTACCGAAATTGAATCACGTTATAAATAAGCATTAAAAATAGTATTTATCGTAATAAACATTTCGTAAATAGCTTTTTTAATTAAATTGATTATATTGGAAGATATTATTTTTTTAAGATTGGCGGCGCTAGTTGGCTCTATGAAGGCCCTTAACGTGCTACCTGTTCAATCAAACGTCTCTTTCAGTCAGTTCTGCGACATATCTAAGAAGAGGGTTCTCTTGAAAATGGCGGGAAACGACGGCTGCGAAATTATTTGATAATTTTCCTTTTAATGTCTACAGGGACTATTTTGTGTTTAATATCACGTTAAATTAATCAGAAAATGTTCGCGAATGACAGTATGGTGAAGTTATTGGATTATTTATGCAAGATCTGAAGTTTCAAGCTTTTATCAAGAGTTCCCGCTACAAGCTCGGGAGTGAACGTGACTGTCGAGCTGCTTCGTCCAGAGTGATGACGCTACGGCGTCTCCTCTGGATGAAGACATGAAGACGCGGCTACCCAGGGTGAAGACGCTACTGTGACTCCCCTGGAGGAAGAAGAGACTATTGAATTTTCTGTAACATGACATCGGCAAATGACGAGCAGTCGAGTCCATTAGTAAAATAAATAATCTAAGACGAGGATACTTCCTAAGCAGGGCTGTCAAGGGTTGTCATGGTGCTGTCTGCTTAGTATTACCGAGAGGATGTGAGGTCCTTGTGAGCGTGGGCGCGCCGGCGGGCGGCGGCCTGGCGCCACAAGTCATGTTATATATAATTTGGCCGCGCTATTTCGGGCGATTCACACGCGCACGCGCACAGAGCCGTGCGTATAACGTTTTTCGAACTTTAGAACCAATTTTCTACAAATTCTAAGTCTCTCTGAATTCCTGTCTACGTCTAGGTATCATCTGCAGGCCATTTCGTTCATTAGTGTAATTTAAATGAAGAATACTGTGAATATGAACCTTCTGTCGCTTCCTCATTTTGTGCCATTACAGCCCCTTACCATAAAGTCTTCATCATCAGCCCGTATCAGTCCACTGCTGGACGTAGACCTCTCCCAAAGCACGCCACTCAACCCTACCCTCGGCCCTCTGCATCCAGTCCCTGCCAGCCATCTTACGAAGGTCATCCCTCCATCTGGTCGGGGAGCGTCTCCCCACACTACGTTTACCCGTTCGTGGCCTCTATTCGAGAACTCGTCTCCCCCATCGGTTATCGGTTCTACGACAGATGAGACCAGCCCACTGACACTTCAGTTTACTGAGAGAAGTCAAACAGAAAGAAAAACCATTACAAAACAAAATTATTTAAGCAAATACCTACACAAAACAAAATCAAACAAAATACGTACATTTACCGAATGCTCTCAAAACGGTATTTTAATTATGTGTTAGTTTATAATCACAGTTGAAGCACCGTCGCTTACTGAAACTTCTGTATAAATACAAAGATAAATTAAATTAGCATACCACATGAATCATTGCGCATATTTACCACTTGGTTTTAATGTTATGCGATTCGTCGGCCGGCGCCTGTGCGCGCGCACAGGCGATACAAAACAGTTAGGTATAGTCACAGACCACTTACCCCATAGACATGAAATGGGTCAGAATCCACTGGTCTCTTGAAATTCGCACCCTGTGCCCACTCGTCCCCTAAAATATTTGAGGTTTCCACTCGTCCCCTGAACTGTTATTTTTCTTTAATACCTATATAGGGGCCGAATCTACAACTTTTAATCCGGGGGACGAATATTAGGGGACCAATGGGTTCTGACCCCATGAATTCGGTACAAATTTGCAAGCGAAAAATTATGTCAAGCGATAGGCGCTATTAGACGAAGCGGGGGGGGGGGGGGGGGGGGGGGCGCCGTATTAAACCTGTTTCGATATCTCAAGGTTACGCGTGTCGCTAGGC
Organism: Tachystola acroxantha; assembly: GCA_963506565.1. Classification (NCBI taxonomy): domain Eukaryota; kingdom Metazoa; phylum Arthropoda; class Insecta; order Lepidoptera; family Oecophoridae; genus Tachystola; species Tachystola acroxantha. The sequence goes on from OY735879.1 coordinate 13,787,268, forward strand.
AATTTTGCGCTCATGTGCGGGCAGAAACGGGCGCCCTCCTGTTTACAGGGGTAAGTGGTATGTGGGTATAGTAGATACATATCTATTATCTTCTTCTTCTCAACGTTCCTCTTCTCATCGAAGGTTGGACAACATCATGGCAATTTTCACCCTCTGTCCGGCTGCCCGGAACAAGGAGCCGGTGCTGCAGCCGAACCAATCACGTAAATTCTTCAGCCAAGAGTGTCTTCTCCTGCCAACGCTCCTCTTCTCTCTTTCTATTATCTACATATACAATATACACAGTGCAGTAAACACTAAACAGGTTAGATATATTTCTGTCATTGTCATTGTGCACAATCCCTGTTAAAAAAAGCAGCTTTAACCGGTTAGCCACGATGTCTTTCTTAACGTTTGCAAGTGACAAATCATGGCGAGGAAGTGAGATTACCTAAACTATACGGAAGCCCAAATCTAGTGTCTTATTTTGTAAACAAAAACTACCCTACCTTACTAACATTTTAAGCTGTGATTATTGCATAATTATTTTCACATTAACAGATCGGATCACTTTATTTTTACAATGATGAACAGGTTGGATCAATCCAGTTCCTTCAGTGTTACATCAGGTAATTAGACGATCACCCACCCGTCAGACAGATATAAGTATACAGGGGGCCTCAATAAGGTTGAGATTTTCTCAAAAACTACTGGACAGAATTTAATAATTATTTTACAGTTACATAGTTTTAACTTTTATCTATCAAACAGTGAAAGAATTTTTGCAATAGGTCAAGTAGTTTTTGAGAAAATCTCAACCTTAAAAACTCTCCTGTACACCTTTCTCTGTGTTCCACCCTACTCCGCTCCGTCTCCCAGGCGCTAACTGTAATTTTTATTTGTCAGGAAATGACCATAATTTTGCTACTTCAACAATCAGATAAGGTATTTCTGGGCCCTGTATTGAATAAGCAAATTCAAATGATTTATTGCAGTCACAAAGGCCATATAAGTGTTAGTAAGTACTTAAAACTATGTTAGTGTTTACACGAGGTGTATTACGCGCTATGACATGCGACTTAGGTCCGACTCCGAGACCCCGGGACATGTCAGTGTACCCAGTGTCTCAGAGGACTGTCCATGGTATCCGCAATGCCCTTCAGGATGCTGTTAGGGCCGCGAACCCGTCGCATCAGGGACGCGACTCTTTTGCGTATGATGACATGGACGCCGGCTTCCGCAAACATCCCTGATGCGCTGCAGCATCGCGACAGCCCCATCAGCGCCCTGAACGCATTGTTATATTGTACAGCAGGGCATTGTATGACTGTTTGGTGTAGTTGACCCACAGATTACACGTGTAGAATGCTTGACAGTTGACAGTACTTGCAAAACAACCATTCGTTTCCGCCGATACAGCAATTAATGCAACCCAGATTGACCGGTTACACGGTAATCGAAGGACAGACTGACAGGCATACGGTATTTATTGCTATAGATTGACTGTTCAGATTAATTACACATACCGGGCTGTTCCATAGTTTTCCACAGAAACTTTAAGAACTCCAGTAGGGTTGCTACATCGTTAAATCTAAATATCTGATGGATATTTTCTTTGCCAGTGTGATGGCACTCCGACCCGTTGAGATATTTTGAAAAGAAATAAAGAAAATGCATTTATTTGACGCCACAATAAAATAGTAACATACAGTGAATAAATAAACGAAACACAAAAACACTAATACAATGAACACTTAAGGACAATATATATATTTTGTGCTCTTTATACTTTTGTTTCTTCAATATAATATAACATTTACAATTCATTGCTTAATGCCACTAAACATATTGCGTTTATCGCGGTACGGTGGAAGACAGAGAAAGGTGTACAGGAGAGTTTTTAATGTTGAGATTTTCTCAAAAACTAATTGACCTATTGCAAAAATTCTTTCACTGTTTGATAGATAAAAGTTAAACCTATGTAACTGTAAAAGAATTATTAAATTCGGTCCAGTAGTTTTTAAGAAAATCTCAACCTTATTGAGGCCCCCTGTATACTTATCTCTGTCTTCGACGTACATCCGTGTTCATCGGTTTTCAAACTGACAGTTGTAAGAAAAAAACAAGCTTTTTAAGTTGATAATAGATGGCGTTGCACCGAAGTGCGATATCATAGTAAAAAAACAGCACCATGAAAAAAAATGTCAATGTCAGCTGAATAATTTATTATTATTGGTTTGTTTGTGTAATTTAAACAATACAGTACAAATACTAGGTATGAAATACGAAAAGCCCAAGTTACAAGCAATAACAACGCATTTAATGTTGACATCCGACCAGTCAGTGCCATCTACCGGGACTATCAGTACTTTCTTTTTTAAATGTCACATTGAAAGCACCTCATAATACTGCTTGATATACATCTGACAGCCGTCTCGACATTTCGACTAAAGATATAACTCATTAGGTCCTATGCAGCTCATGGGAAGGAGTCTGTAATCGTCTGGTGCCTGATAGGCTGACCCCAGAAGACTCATTCACTGTTGCATGGACTCGAGTTATTACCACATGGGGTGACCTCAACTTCAATCGTTATCGTTTTCATTTTAACACTTGAACGATATACATTGCTGCGTTTCGTTGTCGTTTGTTAAAACTTGCAAAAACATAGCAGCAATGTATAGCGTCCATGTGTCACCTCTGTGGTCATCCCACAGGCCCTGCAGGTTGGAGACTCCGCTAATCTGTTGCTATTGACAGAACAAAAGTGGTTGACGTTGCTTGAATCAGCAAACTGAAGGGACACTTTGCTGGCCACATCTGTCGCATAACCTATGGTAAATGTAGCGTAGCGACCCTCGACCAGATGGAGGGATGACCGGCGAAAGGTGGCTGGCAGAGGATGGATGCAAAAGGCTGAGAGTCCAGTTGAGAGGACTATACAGATTTAACAGTGGACTGATATAGGCGGATGATGATATTGATATTGAGAAAACATTGAAAACTTGCACAATTCAGAACATGGCGATAAGCGGTTTGTCGGGAGATTTTATTATTTGTCGGGAGACTGGACATCACATAAAATATCGGGAGAATCCAGACGATTCCCATCTGGCAACCCTAAACTCGAGGCAGGTCCGCCTAATGCCAACAGTCCAATAGTACTTATCAATCTCATCAGCTGGCATTCCAATGCACGCCTATACAATTTAAAGCCCTATACAATATTTATACAGAACATATACTCCATTGACACATACTTCCAATAATTGAAACACGATATAGTACCAAACTGCATTCCTATTTGAACCTTCCCTGTAAACTTTTAAGACGGATTTCAGCTCGGCCTTTTGGCGAATGTTGTTTGAAAACTAAATAGCTAATGAATTGCAATTGAACCGGTTTAGAATCTGTACTTTACTGCGATTGGGATACAGTTGGATTTTCTGGAGCACCTGAGGGTATATATGACGTAATAATGTCGAGAAAAATTTCAGTCACGCCACTCTACATCGCATTATATTGACGATGTTTTAATTTGCAGAAGATATTAAAAGACGGTTATCGGAAAGGTTAATATCGGTTTTATTGCTCGGGGGTAGAGTTTAAACTTGTTTGATTGGTGTAGAGTTTGTTGTGGACAGAAGGGCAGTAGATCGGTAACCGATATTATTTATATCTTAGATGCCTCGCTAGGCGTTTAGGGTCATTTACTTTCGCGTTGCAGTCTTTTTACAGAGGAATGTTAGAATCTTGTTGCATAGTGACTCATGCATGCATTTGTATTTTAATCCTGTAATGTGAATGTGCTGGAAACATAATAATAATATAATTTCAAGCGTATGAAATATCATTTTGTCGTCACTTGCGGTTTAAATTGACAATATGAATTTCAGAGAGGTTTACTTACATGCCAAAACGTTTAAGGGTAACTACCTCGCATATATGTTTTTTTACCCAACTGACAAAAGGAGGGTCATGTTTTTTGGATGTATGTAGTACCTAGTATTTGTGTACGTTCCTTTGTACAAAAACTACTAACATTTTAGGCTTATACCTATGTGATTATTGCATAGTTATTTTCACATTTTTAAATCGGATCACTTTATTTTCACAATGTATTCATCATTAGGCAATAGGGTTACTCTCACCTCTTATAGCGATTCAGTTTAGGTTCCTAAACTGAACCGAATCCATTGATCTCCTATAAACAACTAGATACAGTCTGCCTTCTAAAAATGTCCGAGCGCAAAGAAGGTCCAAATGGATGAATGGTCATTTGCTTTATTGGACATTAACAATGGACCCTTATGTGGACGTTTTAAAAATTGTTTTAGTAAGACCATTGTGTATCTAGTTGTTTATAGGAGATCAATGACCGAATCGTTATTTGCTACAATGACGTTTGACGTCATTGTAATAAATTATCAATTTAGGAACCTAAACTGGATCGCTAGAGGTGAGAGTAACCCCGCTGAATATAAGTAGAGTTGCTGCAATGAATGTAAGTGGAGGGATACGAAATAAGATGAGTTTGGAGGTGTGACAGAATCGTCATCAAGATTCCAACGACACGTACAGTCATGAGTAATAACATAGAAACATCCTTAAAATTCAAATTCATGTAACAACTTTAAATCGCATAAATAAGTATGCTAAACTGTGGCCAATAATTATGTAAACGCTAAATTGTATCAAAATAAAGTACACACCCCACCAAGCAAATGTTGTACAAGGGGTGTGTACTTTATTTTGATACAATTTAGCGTTTACATAATTATTGGCCACAGTTTAGCATACTTATTTTTGCGATTTAAAGTTGTTACATGAATTTGAATTTTAAGGATGTTTCTATGTTATTACTCATGACTGTACTTCCAGCTACCCTGGAACCCGGACGAATCTGTCACACCTCCAAACTCATAATAACTATGCAATAATCACAAATAAGTTTACAATGTTTAGTTTACAAAATAAGACACTTGATTTGGGCTTCGGTATTCGTGTGTGTATTCGAATTTCGAACATTCCTCGAAGTAGTGAGTGCTTTGCGCAACAAATGTCAAAACAATCGCTTCGCTTGCGCTCGCGCACCTGCATACCGAATGAACAACGCTTTTAGGAATCACGGCGTAAATCAAATTGATACTTTTATTGGCTCTTTTATGGCGTAATTCCTCATCTTTATATTTAGTAGTCGTCAGTTTGGGCATTCCTCTTCTTAAAGTCAAAGTCAAATTTCTTTATTGCAAGTAAGCACGTTGAGTACATTTTTGCACGTCAATATATTTTTTGAATTTACATTTACACCACTTTGCAAGGAAAAGGTGCCAACGCTGAGGAGAAAAAGTGGCAAAAAAACTCTCAGCAGCACATCTTTTAAAATAATGATAATACAATGATTACTTAATAACTATACAGTACGTAACTATTACTATTGCTAGTAAGTTTATCCCTCATGCGGACCCGGCGACACACACCATGCATGTTCATCGTATCTAACACATACACATACACATACACACACACACACACACACACACACACACACACACACACACACACACACACTAACCACGACCATCACTACTCACATACACCTAATTAGTACCTAATGCTTAATTTCTTATTTTACTATTTCTGTTTCTAAATGTGTATGGCCTGGTGATCTGTAACACAGGCTTACGCCTAGCACAGACACCAGACTCTCGCATCTTAGAACCATACATTGTTATTACTAGTTGTTGTATATTGTACCTACCATTCTTTGATGTGAGATAAATAAAGACTTTTTATTATTATATTATTATTATTATTATTGTTTAAATAGTCATCTATCCTGTAATACGCCTTCTTAACAAGTGTTCCTTTAGTGAAATTTTTAAATTTCCTCTCTGTCAACGTCGTGACACTTTACTAACTTGTAACTGAGGCGTCTAGCTTCAAAGCCCGCTAAAACGTCCTTCGGTCAAAAATAGGTTACATATGATAGAATTTAAGAAAAAAAAGGCTGCCAAAAATTTAAGCCGCTTTGATTAAATGACCATGCCAGATTCTGCCCCACCATCAACCGCAAGTTGTACAAGATAACGAATAAATGTAAAAATATCTGTTTTTTATTAAAATTATTGGTTTAAAAATAAAGTTTTGTACAAGTTGCGATTCGAAAGCAACAGCTTAATTAAGAATTCAGAAAATAGTAAGAAATCGAATCGAAGCGATTTATTCATTGTTTTTGTTATTCTTCTATAGGAGTTGCGAGAGTAGTAGAAAATGATACTGATTATGATTATGCAATATGAAACCTGTAATAAGTCCCCAACAAAATGATAGGTACAGCTTAAATGGTCACGAAGTTTTGTAGGTGGGGCATAGCTCCATTGAAATGTGGCAATGTCTTTTAAGCCGCATTGATTAAATTTTTATAGCTTATGTCACTTCTACAATCAAGACGAATCTAACGACACCTCATATGTTAAAATCCATCAAGCCGTTTAGGATGTAGTGTAGTCAGTAGGGCGTGCCGACGCATTAGACATACATGCTTAAATAAATAAAATAAATAATGAGACATTTATTCATCTGAAACATTGGTTGTACATGATTTAAAACTTAAAAATAACTTAGTTATATAATTATGAGAGCTCGGTGGCTCAGTGGTTGGGTCAATGGACTTGCAATATGGAGGTCCCAGGTTCGATTCTCAGCTAGGGCAGCCATGTACCAATGAGTTATCCTCGGTTTTTCGACGGAAAAACTTACGTACATCTACCGAGTGCTCTCAAAACGGTGAAGGAAAACATCGTGATGAAACCTGCATGCCGTAGAAGAAAAAAAATCTAAGGCATGTGAAATCCGCCAACCCGCACTGGGCCCGCGTGGTGGATTATGGCCCGAGTTCCCTCGATGTAAGGGAAGGTCTGTGCCCGAGCAGTGGGGCAATATAAATAGACTGATGATGATGATGATGATATAATTATATGTTACAAATGAACAGGAAAGGCCTCAGCGACACGCTGCTTTTCAGGCCTTTCTTCTTACATACATACACTCGAAAAACATAACTCTCCTTCTTGCGCAGCCCAACTAAAAAGATGAAATAAACAACTTTATTTTAAATATCTTTGGGAATCCTAGTTTGACCATTGAATGCTCTGATCAGGGAATAAGATTATTAACTGAACTAAAATTGAATGTAAAAAATGACAACTGACTGTTACAAACCCCTCGTTTTATATCCAATTCACAAAAAAACCGCCACCGCTATGAAGACATACAATTATTTTGGAATGCAACGCAATAATTTGTATTCCGCTCGGCGCGCGCCAAAAAAACGCGTCTGACCTGTCTGGCGCCGAATTGCAAATGACAATCGCACAATTTAAATTCGGAATTCGAAAACACTACGTTCGATATTCGAAATGACCAAAGTTCCTTCCGTAAATAATAAATATGGAATGCAATTTGAAATTCAAATTAAAATGATTTTTTGTATTAATATTCTTTTGCGATAATCTGTTCTGTTTTAAATCCTGAAAATCTGTATTAGATTTTTTGCTAATCAAACTAGAAAAGACAGCTCAATTACTTAATTGTTACTTAATTAATTTAAAGTTAATTTAAAAACACACTTATTTATTTATTTTGTTAATGGTCTCGACAGTTCGTTATTTGCCAATGTTATGTTACAGAAATTTCAATATATTCAATAGTCTTCTATCTTCCTCCAGGGGAGTCGCAGTAGCGTCTTCACCCTGGGTAGCCGCGTCTTCATGTCTTCATCCAGAGGAGACGCCGTAGCGTCATCACTCTGGACGAAGCAGCTCGACAGTCACGTTCACTCCCGAGCTTGTAGCGGGACTCTTGATAAAAGCTTGAAACCTAGATCTTGCTCAAATTCACCATACTGTCACTCGCGAACATTTTCTGATTAATTTAACGTGATATTAATCTCAAAATAACCACTGTAGACAATAAAACAAAAATTATCAAATAATTTTGGAACCGCCTTTTCCCGCCATTTTCAAGAGAAACTGCTGTGTACTTCGTAAATTCCTTTTCCCAATTTTTCTTTTGTTTTTATGGAAACTATTGGTTGTTGTTTATAATTTGCTATGAATTTGGTTAATAACGTCTTAAAGTAAGGCGATAGAAGACATCTTTGAATACAAAACATGGCAAATGAAAAAAAAATCCTTGTATCGAAGAAAAAAAGAAAAATTATAAGGCAAAGGCCACCAATTTCTTGCGGCACAATAATTTCAGGTCGGACGGTTATAATTCGAAAATAATATTCAAAAAATGGTCCTAAATTATATACTTGATACGAATGACAAGTCTGATTAGGTATTCTGAAATAGCTCATAAAACTGTCGTTATACCGGGTCAAAATATAGGTTAGGATGTCTGAGGATTGGACTTGGTTCCCGGACCGACATAATTGCGGTCGGGCGGTTACCTGCCAGTCTTATGTTTGTTTTAGGCATTTTGTTTTTGTTTTAAACCGATGCATTGGGTAACGCGGTTGGCGATTAGTTTTCGTTATTGAAAAACTTGTTTAGTAACTTTTTGCATTCTCCTTTTTAATGCCAGCGAATTAATAACATTTATGAAATAAAAATTTAAAAAGTTTGTGGAATTTTTGCTTAATAGCAACTTAGATTATAAAACAAGTAAGATAACTATATGATTAAGTTAGCCATTGTTTATAATGTTTTCCAAAACTCTTGTTTTAATTTTAAAGATGGTACGGACAACAGCAGATCAATCAGCTGGTCGGGGGGAGTCCCACACTACATTTACCCGTTCGTGGCCTCCATTCGAGAACTCGTCTCCCCCATCGGTGATCGGTTCTACGACAGATGTGACCAGCACACTGACACTTCAGTTCACTGATTCTATGAGCAATGTCAACCACTATTGTCTTCTGGCGGATATACTCGTTTCTTATTCTATCTAACAGAGAAATGCCAAGCATAGCTCTTTCCATAGCTCGCTGAGCGACTTTGAACTTGTGGGCCAGTCTCACCGTCAATGTCCACGTTTCGGCTCCGTGGGTCATCACTGACAGGACGTATGGAGACTTGTGGAGATACTTATTTTGAACCGTATGGATAAAAGTTGGAACTCTTAAAGGAAGGAAAGCGACGGAAGCTCCAATGTTTCGGTCACATTATGCGGAACCGCCGATATAACCTGCTCCGTGGTAAGAGGAGAGTTGGCAGGAGGAGACACTCTTGGCTAAAGAATTTGCGTGATTGGTTCTGCTGCAGCACCGGCTCCTTGTTCCGGGCAGCCGGACAGAGGAGGAACATTGTCATGATGTTGTCCAACCTTCGATGAGAAGAGGAATGTTAAGGAGACTTATGGAGACGAATTTGGTCTAATCGTGATGTAGTTCTGTCATGAACATGACGAAGAGAAGCAGTGGAAAGATATTAGACCCTTGTCGAAGATGGACAATTAATCTCAAGGCGGGCATATGAAATCTCCTACCTGTTTTGCTGCCAGATGATGCAGGAAAGAGAAATAATAAAACGAGTTACTAGAAACCGCGTCTATTGGAATAATTGTGGTTACAATATCTTAGAATTACAAAACTCTTGTTGAACCTAGCTTAAAACCTAGGACTTACTCTAGCCGACTACTTATCCTAGATAGCGGAGCGAACCCAGAGCATCTTGTTCAGCTGCGGTCAGCAAAAGTTGCTCCCCGGAACCAGCGTTCTTTTATTTCTCTTCACAGCCTTCGGACATGGGGCTCTGGTTTGTACCAGAGCCCCATGTCCGAAGGCTTTAAAATACTTTAAATCACTTTTATGGTTTAGTGTAAGTGTTGATAAGCTGTAAAAACACTTTGTTCAGTCAACTCTGAGACTAAATAAAGTTTTCTTCTATTGCAGAAACCCCACCACCACCATACAGTCGGTACGCTATGGATGACGTGAAAACTAAAGGTAAGAGACTTCCTATAAATACAGGGTGTCCTTGAATTCATTCGACAAATTTAAATTGCAGACCACTTACCCCATAGACCTGGAACAGGTGGGATAGGTAGTTGAATTTATTGTAAATATTTATTTGCGTCGGGGCAGACCTCGGCGTAGGTGGAGAGACGATATCGTTAGATACAGGGATGGGTGGCTGGAAGAGGCTCAGGACAGGGATGGATGGAAGAGGAGGGGGGAGACATTTGCCCAGCAGTGGGACGATTTATAGGTTAACCAAAAATTATTTTTTTATTATTTTGCTACAGATTGTCACATATTTAAAGTCGAATTAATTTAAGACTGCCCTGTATAATATACCTGATACGTAATATAATTATTTAATACTACAGTAGAAACAGAGGAAAGTGCAATTTTTTCAAAAACTGCATATTTTATTTAAAAAAATCTCTTACTCTTACTTAGGCCGATAGTCTTAGACAGTTTTGAGTATGACTGGAGTTTGAGTTCGGTCTTACAATTGTCAGTTTTCATACTTTGACAGACGTTAAGTGCGACCTCACTCTGAGTTCGTATTCAAATCAAAACTGTCCTCCTCCTATGAGCTCAAACTAAGCTTCCACCAAAAACTGTATGAATCTCAGCGTCAGTATTACTGATCTATAGATCATACTAGATCTCTGCCGGCGGGATAACGTCGTTTACCAAAAGGCGGTAGATAGAGGAATTCGACCGCTGAGCGGCGCCCGCGCAGTTTCCTGGAAGTTAGGGATGGAATAGGGATGAGCCGCTTCTTATCGATGTTTCGATTGTTGTTATTCCTTACACATTTGGTACATTATATTACATGTTATAAGACACAGTTTGGTGGAACTGGTGCTCAAACTAGGAGTTCTGTGTTTTAAGTCACCAGGCCTCCCCCTTACAGAAATAATGTACACAAAAAAAAAGTTGAAAATAGAGTGCAGAAGCAAACATTTACAAAATGGGTATTAACAAAACCAAAAGGTTTGTATATCGATTAAGACAAATGTAAGTATAAGTACTTATTTATTTAGACACAATCTCTGATTTCATAATTATTAATTTGAATTTACATTCACATGGCGATGGATTTTCTTTTAACAAATATTTTCATGATTTTTTCCAATTCTCATTCGTTTTCACTTGGACATTTCTCAATCAGGCCGAGCTCCGCGTTGGACGAAGCACAAATCCCCACCGCCCAAGTAATTTTACGAGGCCGAAGGCCGAGCTCCAAGCATAGCAAAGCGGCAAAGCCCGAAGCGTCCCCGCAACTTTTACGAGGCAACATTGGCGGTTAAACAGTTCCTAATTACTAATTTAACACAATCATAAATTTTTGAAGCAATTAAGATATTGGCCGTCGCCTTAGAGAGAGGGGTTGTGACTCTCGCTCCGGGTCCTACCTGGTGCAAAGGTTGGCCATAGCTATACAGCGCGGTAACGCAGCGAGCGTTATAGGCACCTTTGCACCGGGTATGACAAGGGGCGGGTTATTTGACTGACGAAGGTTTACCGGATATTTTAGTTTTAAGTTTGACATTGTATCAATACCTTGTCATTGTCGCAATAAAGTAAGTTACTAAGTATTTTAACACACTTTTCATTAAGACTAGCTGAATATATCACATCAAATGTTTACGCAGCCTTTTTACTCAACAAACAGATAGTATAAGTCTATATCGCTGGCAAATAGTGTTATCGCCGCTAATTAAATAGCGTCGTCGAGAGCGGTCGAGAGGGCTGCGCGCGCGCACGCTCTGTGCAACTCGGGACCGGTGCTGGTAGTAAGCTAGTAAGCTAGTAACGACTGTTGTGTATTTAACAGTCAATAGTAACACTTGAAATAAAAAATCTTGACGGAAGAACGATTTGAAGTCGTATCTCACATTCAATTAGAACGGATCTAAACGGAAGCCCAAATCAAGTGTCTTATTTTGTAAACAAAAGCTACCCTACACTACTAACATTTTAAGTTATTATGTGATTATTGCATAGTTACTTTCATTATTAGATCGGATTACTTTATTTTCACAACGATGAACAGGTTCAATCAATCAGTTCCTTCAGTGTATCATAACAGGTAATTAGACAATCGTATTTGTATACAAAATAAAATAAGATACTTGATTTAGACTGCGGTATAGAGTCCATAGTGTTACACTTGATAAGCCTTCGACTTTACAATATAACAATCTCTGTATTATTCTCGTATCATGTACACGTGTCAAACTAGACCTGTACAGTGCGCGAGGCGTAAGCTCAGGTTTACATTTGTGTGAGTGATCGCCAATCGCTAGCGGTACAAGAGTCCGGTCCCTCTGGGGACACGTCGCGCCTCAGGCCGAATATCACTCTACACCATCCGTGTGCACTCACACAAATGCAAATCTGAGCTTACGCCTCGCGCACTGTACGAAAGTTTTTATTTATATTTTTCTAAAAAAATTGCAAGTCAAATGATAGCCCACCCCAAGGGTCATTCTTTATCCGTAGTGGATTCTTCTTGCCATTCGCCAGACCCACTTAGAATATGCATTGTCGGTTTGTTACGTCCATCGCTTGGTTTTAGATAAATATTGACTGGTCGCTTACGCCCGGTATTTCGCTAATCTCGAATTACTGACAAGGTTTATCATGTATCCTTATTTACATTTATTTATAGTAAAGAGAATCCAATCTTAAAAGTTGATAAGAAATCATTTTGATGTCAGAATTAAGATCATATCGATACAGTTTCTATCGTCCGATAACAACATCGCAACATTGCAAATTCAGTATTTTCCAATCGTTAAGATATTGGAGCAGTTCGAACAAGATAATTATTAAAACATAGTTGCATTAATCGACTCGTGCGCAGCTCTAGACGGGAGCTGGTTGGTCCACAGCGCACGCATTCCAGCGCCGGCCGCCATCTTTAAACTACATTATTAATGCTTACGGGCGGCGGCGGCGGCTCGGCAAACAGACTCGCCTTTTTTCTCCCTTCCACGGCATCATGCTGCGGCCACGATATATTTGTTTTTAATAAAGGCCCTTACGGTGTTCATGCATTAACCTCGAGTATTGACAGCGGAGGATTAGGAGTGACGTCATGAGATCGGCACGCGCTTGTCAGATTCAAAATCTCGGAGAATCTTGGTCTGTGATTGATTGAGTGATCAATGTATGAATTTCAAATGAATTCTCTCATTTTATCTGTAATGATAATGCCCTGACGTCTTTCCACAGAGGTGTGATATGCAAAGCTTCAAGAGAAACGTGAAAAGTGCATTTCAACCCCTCTGGTGTTGCAGATGACTCTCAGCGACGATGATCGCTTACCATCAGGTGGCTCGTCTGACTTTAAAAATGCACTTTGATCTTTCTATGACATTATTCTTTTTAAAACGTCACAGGACTCACAGGAAATTCCGTTTAGAATCAATGCTTGCACGGCGGGGGTGCGAACTTGCTTTATTGCCATGGGATTCCCTTGCAGCATTCATCATAGGGTTTCCCGTGACTCCTGGTCTAGACGGATCCGAGTTTCGACCCCTTTTTTCAAAGCTTTCGGCGCCTGTCTGTAGTCTGTGCTTTCGTGATTTGCTTATTGGTAATTGACCGTCCGTAATGTTCCGACGAGTGAGCTTCATTTAAAGTTTTAAATTCGAGAGGCAATCTAGACTTTTAATAGGTATCTCGATCCTAATTGCTTTATGATAAAAGAGACGAGCTGAATGGGCGGATGCAGGACTTTTTGGACCCTTCCTTTTTTCCGATACGGTTGACATTGACATTCCGATTGGATCCATTACGGCTGTTCTCACGTGCTTCCCCGAACTCATTCATTCCATTTACGCTATCACCAGTTTGTATTTTCGTTTATTCAGCTTCGGTGTCACCGGAATTTGGTCTTTAAATGGTTGCTGGAAAGGGCTTTGGGATAGTTTGGTGAGTTGTTTGTAAGTGTTCGGTTCCCTTCTCCCCGGTATCGGCTGAGTGTGCGATAGCGGGGCGTCCATTAACGTTATCGTCACGTTATCGTGGCGCCGGCGCCGCTTGGCTGACACAAATATAACTACCCAGTGTTTGCCTTTGTCCGCTCTTGTTGGGTGTTCGGTTCCCTTTTATGTACCTACCGTATTGTTGTAAATTACACTTCCTCTTGCGTGCTACGACTCCCACGCGTGTCATCATTCGAAACTCTAGAACTTATCGCTTGGTTCGGTAATCAATATGTCTACACAATACAAATATTTACTTATAAATCTATCGACACTTTTATATGACTTTTCGACAAAGTTATGTGAAGGCCTCGGATTCAGGTTCATTATAGTTTTATAACATTGTGTATATGCAACATTTTTTAGAACGGAAAAGGTGCCAACGCTGAGGAGAAAAGGTGGCATAAAAGTTTCGGCAGCACACCTTTTGAACAATAATAATTCATCATCATTCATTGATATCCTATAAACAACTAGATTAAAAAACGTCCAAATAAGGGTCCATTGTTAACGTCCAAATAATGTCCTATAAAGCAAATGAGGGTCCATTCATCCGTTTGGACCTTCTTTGCGGTCGGACATTTTTAGAAGGCAGACTGTGTATCTAGTTGTTTATAGGCGATCAATGTCATCATCGGTCTATTTATATTGCCCCACTGCTCGGGCACAGACCTTCTCTTACATCGAGGGAGCTGGGACCATGATCCACCACGCGGGCACACTGCGGATTGGCGGATTTCACATGCCTTAGATTTTTTCTTCTTCTACGGCATGCAGGTTTTTCTTCATCGTTTTTGAGAGCACTCTGTAAATGTACGCAAGTTTGTCATTCGAAAAAACCGAGGATAACTCATTGGTACATGGCTGCCCTGGCTGGGAATCGAACCTAGGACCTCCATATTGCAAGTCCATTGACCCAACTGTAGTGTATGTAATATTATCTTACTATGTTTATTGTATTTAAGGTTGAAATTCCTAAGTATACATGTAGTAAAAGATCTGTCGTCTCGAGTCCATACACTGCGCGGGCCGCGGGGGTGCGGCATTGCAGAGGGAAATAGCGCTGAGGGAAGACGCGGTTGTGGTCGAGAGCCGATATAATAATATAACAAACATAGTAAACTCAGTGATCTACACCAACCACCGAGCTTTTTTCACTTTGTCTGGTCTGAGGATGTACCGTCAACAATCTCAAGCATACCTCCAAGAGTTGTCAAATGATATTCAATTCTGATATCCTAATGCCTTCGTTATAGAGCTCGGTGGCTCAGTGGTTGTGTCAATGGACTTGCAATACGGAGGTCCCAGGTTCGATTCCCAGCCAGGGCAGCCATGTACCAATGTGTTATCCTCGGTTTTTTCGACGGAAAAACTTACGTACATTTACCGAGTGCTCTCAAAACGGTGAAGGAAAACATCGTGATGAAACCTGCATGCCGTAGAAAAAAAATTAAGCATGTGAAATCCGCCAATCCGCAGTGGGCCCGCGTGGTGGATCATGGCCCGAGCTCCCTCGATGTAAGGGAAGGTCTGTGCCCGAGCAGTGGGGCAATATAAATAGACTGATGATGATGATGATGAATGCCTTCGTTATTTATAAGTAATCAGAAGTTTTTAAAAGGCGCTTCAATTCAAGTTCTGCGCCACATAAGGCATATGGCATATTTATGGTAGAGGTGTGCCCTCGATTTCATACGTCATCGCTTGATTTACGATGGCTTTAGTACGTAGACGATTTTATTGCTAGACCGTCTATTTGGGTGACTAATGCGACGGTCTTCGTGTTAAGTGCTGTACTTAAAAGTTTTCAAGCTAGCTCGGGGTCAGTTTTGTTTGTGTTTTCGATTCAAGGATATCTAAGATGGACTTCTGTATGATCTTGAGTAATCATGACACCACCTTCGTCTCCTCCACATTCATCACTGCCTTCATACACGCTCGTCACTTTTTAAAACATTACCAATTTGGTTGACTGTTTCTTCGATCTACCCCTGCCGACTCATCTCAGCTCATCTATCCATCTCCATCTTTAATTTATTCGTCCTATGCTGTTATTCGCGTTGATATTGAGAGCTCGGTGGCTCAGTGGTTGGGTCAATGGACTTGCAATATGGAGGTCCCAGGTTCGATTCCCAGCTAGCGCAGCCATGTACCAATGAGTTATCCTCGGTTTTTCGTCGGAATAACTTACGTACATTTACCGAGTGCACTCAAAACGGTGAAGGAAAACATCGTGATGAAACCTGCATGTCGTAGAAGAAGAAATCTAAAGCAT
Organism: Tachystola acroxantha; assembly: GCA_963506565.1. NCBI lineage: Eukaryota > Metazoa > Arthropoda > Insecta > Lepidoptera > Oecophoridae > Tachystola > Tachystola acroxantha. The sequence continues at coordinate 13,803,478 of OY735879.1, forward strand.
GTGAAATCCGCCAACCCGCAGTGGGCCCGCGTGGTGGATTATGGCCCCAGCTCCCTCGATGTAAGGGAATGTCTGTGCCCGAGCAGTGGGGCAATATAAATAGACTGATGATGATGCTGTTATTCATAAACCTAGTTTACTTCACTTCCCTTAAATCGTGTTGCTATCCCTTTCACACTTCGTTAACAAAGGTTAAGATAGAAAGGGACAGCCTAAACGGTGGCGTAACTTTAAATCACGTTTATGAATTCGAGCCCTAGTGATTATATTATTTCTTGCATGCACGCACATCATGGGATGCGAATCTTTATTTATTTATTTATAAACTCACGCCGGATTGTAGGGGTAGGCAGAGACGATAGACTTCCATCTGCTGCGATCCTGGCACACAACCCTTTCCTCCTCCACATTCATCAATCTCTTCATGCATGCTCGCCGGTTTGGAGTAGACCGTACTTGACCCTTTCTCAAGAATAAGCGAATCTTTAACATTTAGGTTCTCTTGAAAATGGCGGGAAACGACGGTTGCAAAATTATTTGATAATATTTGTTTTATTGTCTACAGTGGTTATTTTGAGATTAATATCACGTTAAATTAATCAGAAAATGTTCGCGAGTGACAGTATGGTGAATTTGTTGGATAATTTGAGCAAGATCTGGGGTTTCAAGCTTTTATCAAGAGTCCCCGCTACAAGCTCGGGAGTGAACGTGACTGTCGAGCTGCTTCGTCCAGAGTGATGACGCTACGGTGACTCCTCTGGATGAAGACATGAAGACGCGGCTACCCAGGGTGAAGACGCTACTGCGACTCCCCTGGACGAAGATAGAAGACTATTGAATATATTGAATTTTCTGTAACATGACATTGGCAAATGACGAACAGTCGAGTCCATTAATAAAATAAATAAATTCTATCAATTCCTTTTGCGTACTATTCTAACTTCCCCAGCTGTTCATTTAAATCCGGAACTCCATAAATTCTGGGCTCGGCATCTAACGTTAGGCATTTCAAGAATCTCTGTCAATCCTCGTAGTTGTTTAGTCTCAGGTTGTGTTATTTCTGTCCGGTTGGCAGTTCTGTTTGTTTGTTTGTACAGAACAATTCCAAATCTGTTTATCGGTCGGTCAGTAAACAAGATGCAGATAGAATACTGCTGCAACAGAATGCGTGTCAGCTTCGTTACTGCCGTTTACGCTGTCAGGAATTTGAGGCATTTACATTAAGAGCTAACTAGCGCCGCCAATCTTAAAAAAATAATATCTTCCAATATAATCAATTTGATTAAAAAAGCTATTTACATAAGGTTTATTACGATAAATACTATTTTTCAATATACAATACATGGCATAATTGCGACAAGCTAAGTTGTAGTTCACAAATGTGCCAAAAACGGCCGTTTTTCGCAATTATGCGAACTACAACTTACCTACATTGTATCACGTTACAAATAAGCATTTTAAAAATAATATTTATAGCAATAAACAATGTGAACGTAGCTTTTTTAATAAAATTGATTATAATATTGGAAGATATGATTTTTTTAAGATTGGCGGCGCTAGTTGGCTCATGGAAGGCTCTTAAATCGGTCAATCTTGAGAAAATCCCCCTAGTATAGCTTGTCTATTATCGATTGTACTAGCGGTCCTGTCCTGTCGATACTTATATAGCTTTAATTAAACATGTTTGTATATAGGTTTGTATGTATTATTCCAACCTTGATTTGATAGTTAATATGCTAATAGCAGTCTGTTTTATACATACATAATACCAATACTTAAACATGGTATAGACATATGGTATTATGTTTATTGTTTTGTGAGCATTAGTTTAACTATAATGTTTTTACTTTTAATTTTTTTTTCGTTTCTTCCCAGTGGGAAAGGCAAAGCCAACTATACAGCCTGGGTAACCATAAAAAAAAATATATAAAAAAAAACTAAAAAAAACCCTCTGTATTAAATAGTCTTTCCTTGTCAGTCTGTCTGTGTCATGTCAAATGTCAGCGCGTTTGTCTGTTTGTTGTAAATTGATTTGATATTGCGATTGCTATGTAATACTTAGTACCTATTATTATTACATTTTATTAATGGACTCGACAGTTCGTCATTGTTACAGAAAATTCAATATAGTCTTCTATCTTCATCCAGAGGAGTCGCCGTAGCGTCATCACTCTGGACGAAGCAGCTCGACAGTCACGCTCACTCCCGAGCTCGTAGCGGGACTCTTGATAAAAGCTTGAAACTTCAGATCTTGCTACAATTATCCAATAAATTCACCATACTGTCATTCGCGAACATTTTCTGATTAATTTAAGGTGATATTAAACACAAAACAGGGCAAAGAACCGACCCACGGGATATAACAAAATGATCTAATTGCGGCTGTAAAGAGGCCGTGTCAATGTTTTACAAATTAGAGTAAGCTTTGAATGGATCGCGCTTGTGTGGGAAAGACTTTATTTGGATTTCACTATAAAATAATGGTTTAGTCTGTGGTACAACTGTCTTAGGCAGAAGTATTTATTAAGAGCCTTCATAGAGCCAACTAGCGCCGCCAATCTTAAAAAAATAATATCTTTCAATATAATCAATTTTATTAAAAAAGCTATTTACAAAATGTTTATTAGGATGAATACTATTTTTCAATATACAATACATGGCATAATTGCGACAAGCTAAGTTGTAGTTCACAAATGTGCCAAAAATGGCCGTGTACCAACATTGAATCATGTATAATAAGCATTTAAAAAAATAGTATTTATCGTAATAAACATTTCGTAAATAGTTTTTTTTAATAAAATTGATTATATTGGAAGATATTATTTTTTTAATATTGGCGGCGCTAGTTGGCTTATGGAAGGCCCTTAATATCTACGGTTGTTACACTTAACGTCTGATATAATAGACGAGTTTCTATTTTTAATTTTAACTGCATGTTGAGGTCAAAATTACTTGTTATGGATTTATGGTGGCGTTTATTGCTTACATTTTTAGCAAATTCAGGTTTTAGTTATTTTAAACTTTAATAGGTAATTGCTTCCAACCAAAATTTATAATCAAGATACTTACATAAAATGTTAATCATACTCTAAACTCTTCTCAAAATTAATTCAGTTATTGAAATGACAATGCCAGATTCTGCCCCACCATCAACCGCAAGTTGTACAAGATAACGAATAAAATATGTAAAAAAATCTCAGTTTTTTATTAAAATTATTAGTTTAAAATAAAGTTTTGTACAAGTTGCGATTCGAAAAAAACAGCTTAATTAAGAATTGAGAAAATAGTAAGAAATCGAAACGATTTATTCATTGTTTTTGTTATTCTTCTATAGGAGTTGCGAGAGTAGTAGAAAATGATACTGATTATGATTATACAATATGAAACCTGTAATAAGTCCCCAACAAAATGATAGGTACAGCTTAAATGGTCACGTAGTTTTGTAGGTGGGGCAAAGCTCCATTGAAATGTGGCAATGTCTTTTCAGTATTTTCTTCGACTCGCGGCCAAAGCGTGTTTTTTTTTGTGGTAAAACGTTTACCTATGTGTGTAAGCATGAGGAAAATCGAGGCTTTTGAAATGTAGATATATCGTAGACTCCTGAAGATATCGGAAGCTCCAATATTCCGGTCACATTATGCGGAACCCCCGATATAACCTGCTACAGTTAATAATCCCGGGCAAGATTTATGGGAAGAGGAGCGTTGGCAGGACTTGGCCACGATAAATTCCAATAATATAATAATCGATTTTTGTTTAATAAATAAATATTTATTTGGTACTTAAGTATATACTTTCCTAAATAAATTAATTAAATAACCCGCCCCTTGTCGTACCCGGTGCAAAGGTGCCCATAACGCTCGCAGCATTGCCGCGCTAAATAGCTATGGCCAACCTTTGCACCAGGTAGGACCCGGAGCGAGAGTCATAACCCCTCTCTCTAAGGCGACGGCCAATTTCAGCTACAAATTGTATCGCCCCCCAGCAACCCATCGTCATCATCGATATTATTAAAAATCGGCGTTATAATGTGATAACATGTTTTTTTTATATATAATTTTGAGTGACGTCATTACCGGCCCCATCGGCCTTATCTTATTAAAACATAATCAAAACTTCCTAATACTGATTCACGTCTATTCTCCAATGGCCGGTCTATCTTTACTTTATTTCCTGCCCGATCATAAATTGCGACACACCTATATATACTGCCATTAATGTAGGTACCTACAATATACACAACATGATAGGGGAACGGACAGAGTTAGTGCCCACTTAGATAGTCGACGTCTGTTTTCGTTAGGTCTACATTTGGGATAAATTCTCATTTAGCATTTAGATTATTTTCTACACAATTTTAATTGCTTACAAGTATTGAAATTATATATATACCTATATATATATATATTTATTAATTTTACCATTTAAATTACACATAAATTGAAGGTCAACTGTAGAAACATACCTAATTGAAATCAGTTGTAAAATACGGTCTAACATAGAAAAAAAACCCGCCCAAGTGCGAGTCTGCCTCGCGCCCCGAGGCTTCCGTGCAACGCAACTTAACCCCGTAACTTTGCTCTAACGAAAAGATAAAAAAAATATTTTTCGAGGGATGTAATTTCAAATTTACGGATTTTTTCCTTTACTTGTTCTGAACCTAAGACCTAGCTTCATGCCAAATTTCATGATTATAGAGAAGTACCCTATAGGTTTTGAGTTTTTTGCATTTTCATACAAACATGCGAGATTGCAGACCTGAGTATTTGGTATTAATTTCAACTTGATCCGTCCACGCGTTTCTGAGATTATAGGTCTTGACAGACAGACAGACAACCAAGTGATCCTATAAGGGTTCTTTTTTTTCTTTTTTGAGACCCGAAACCCTAAAAAAGTGTTCAGGAGAGTTTTTAAGATAGGTGCCTCAATAAGGTTGAGATTTTCACAAAAACTACTGGACCGAATTTAATAATTCTTTTACAATTACATAGTTTTAACTTTCATCTATGTAATAGTGAAAGAATTCTAGCAATAGGTCAAGTAGTTTTTGGGAAAATCTCTACCTTAAAAACTCTCCTGTGCACCTTTCTCTGTGGTCCATTATCTGGTCAACAGCAGTGCCGTGTACCCTAACCATGTGTGTGTGCGCACGCGCAGGTGTCCAGACTGTGATGTCATGCGCAAACTTGATTTACTGGTCCTCGCGATAGCTGATACTGTTTAGGATTGGGCTCGTGGCGTGGCCTTTTGTGGGTGACGGTGTGGCCCCATTGATTGGGAGGCTTTGGGGGAAATGCAAGGGTGACATGGCGCCAATAATCTTAAGAAATCAATGTAGGTTTCTTTTAGAATCTATCTTTAAAACTAGATGGCAGCACGAGTATGAAGGAAAACGTCACAGTGAAATAGTGTGGCCCTTTTCAGTTTTGCCAATATTTATGGGACATTATTTGACCGGAGTAGTACACAATAAGTTATATAATATATTAAAAGTAGGTATTTGTTATGTGAATTGAAAAACATTTTGGCCGATGGCATTGGGCCATGCCTTAAATAGATAAAGTCGAAGTCAAATTTCTTTATTGCAAGTAAGCACGTTGAGTACATTTTTGCACGTCAATATATTTTTTGAATTTACATTTACACCACTTTGCAAGGAAAAGGTGCCAACGCTGAGGAGAAAAAGTGGCAAAAAACTCTCAGCAACACATCTTTTAAAACAATGATAATACAATGATTACTTAATAACTATACAGTACGTAACTATTACTATTGCTAGTAAGTTTATCCCTCATGCGGAACCGGCGACACACCATGCATGTTCATCGTTTAAATAGTCATCATAAATAAAATCAATGGCATTTCTTTTGGTAGGTAGGTATACCAAAAGAATTTGGCGTAAGCTAACGCCATCTATTGTACTAACAGTTTAAAAAACCGCCTCATTGTAATGGTTTATTATTTGTTTGTTGCAGAGCACGGCGAGAGCACCGCTGACGCGCGGCGGACGGACCATGAGCGGCTACCATCAGGCTCACTCGCCACAGACGGCGAAGGTAAGGCACTACCTTGGCTGTATGAGCTATCCTTTGCCTATAATCTGAAAACGTTAAAAAGATGTCGGACTTTAATTATGAGCGGACGGCATTACCAACTTTTCACGTTAAAATTGCGGCGTATTTACCTTTTTGAGATTTCCAATCCTTAAATTATTTGATCATAGATATATATATGTAGAAAAGTTTGGTAGTGAAACATTTTGTTACTCAAATTTGCACTAGTATTCTAGTTCTACTTCGTCTTTTTGTGAAATCGTCATGCCATGATGAGTTGAACCGAGGGCAACTTTTCTTAAAGTCTTAGGTATATCTAGCCATAGATTTAAGCATAACATTTTTCACAGATACCTACTGTGAAAAATGTTGTGCTTCTAAGCACTTATTTAAATCTGGTATGCATGATCTTCGTACAATACAAGTCTATAGCTCCTCTATTTTCTCTAACCATCACTTTGTTCAATATTCCAAAAGGATTTTGCTATACCCTCAAAGTTCAATCTAGAATCCATAGAGACGCAAATATTTAACGGTGCTTCATCTATACTAATATACCCCAGAACATGAGCCAACAAAATTCATAGCCCTTATCTGAAATTCTCACGTATGATATCATTTCCTACGAACACTATCTGAATGTCGCACTAAGCTCAAGGTTCGTTCACATACCTACTGGGTTAGTGCTAACTGCAGGTTATTGACCCCTGGAGTATTTCGCGCCGATCAAGGCTTTCGAGGAATTTCAAAGCTAGATTTAAAAGTTGTTGTTTTGTGAAGTTTGTTCTATCTCGATTTCATCGGCTTCATTATTTCTATTTGAGAGGATCGTAGTCTAATTGCGAGCGATTATGCAAGTTAAGCAACGATAGGCAAGGTCTGTGATGATGGGTGATCGCTAGTGAAGTGATATCTCCGTGCCTCAGAAGCAGTCGGTCCCGATGGCTGTCGTTCGGCAGCAGGCGTTAGGCCATGTTAGAGAATCAATGTCAATTAATAGATTAACCACAAGGCGAAAAGATAGTTTTTTTGATGACATCTTCTAGGTACCTAAAATACAACCGACTTCCTTTAAATTGAGACTGTTAGGGATACAACGTTTTATGTTCAAAAGTCTACAAACCTAATTGTATTGGGTTAGTATCTAGTTCCTAGCCGTTGTCATGTCACCACCAGCCGAACCTTGCCGTGTCCGTCTGGTGGCCTTGGGGATCGATCGGCCTCCCGCCGCCGCCGCCCACCCTGGCGCCACCAGACCCACACCACCACAATACCACGACACACTACTTCATGGGATAGTGGTACTTGTAATGTAGGCGACAGACTGGAGGAATTTGTTCAGTGGCTTTGAAGATGCAGTCCAATTACAGTAACTGACTAAAATAATGGGCCTACTATTAAATATGTTTGTTTTGTGATGAAGACGAATTTTAACGACTTATTTTGAGGCATTTTGGCTACAGGAGACCTTAAAGGAATCGGTCTTCATCGGACTATATGTATAATACAACCCAAAAACCTTACTCCAGTCAAATGGAAAAGCTATAGAACAAAAGTTTTACCTTTAAATTATTATAATATCTGTACTAAACTTGAACATCCCTCTTGGATTTACTATTATTTTACTTGGTTACAAAATAATATATTGTTTAATTAAGGATTCCTTCTTATCTGAAATTCAAAATCTTTATTGCATTCCGTAAGTTATTGCATAGATGGAAGTATACTAATTAGTACATTACGGACCCTGTTGGGCACACAACTCACAAGGAGAGATGAAGGCTAATCGTAGTTATAAAGGTCATTGATAGCATAACAATATCACTTGTCATTTATTGTCTAATTAGAAAAGCGCCAACGCTTTTCCAGTATTTTCTTTCGAATTTTTTGTTTGTTCTTTCACCGATCATATCGAATTACATATTGTTAAATGGTGAACTCTCCCAAATTACCCTGTGACTATTGTTTAGTTGGCATCGGCGGTAATGTAACGTTGATTGTTTGACGGTCCGTCTGTCTCGGGCACGGTTTGCGCCAACTCGCTTCTGGAACTTTTATGTGACGTAATATCACCGAAATAATACTAACTTGATAATTCATTATCGGAGTCTGGTGCTGGCTCTATTCGCGTTACTCTGGAAACATCATATGCTAGCTTATTTTCGTTTCTTCAGATCAGCAGATCGTTTAGGTACCCATAATTAAAACATCACCAATATATCATTCCTTCTAGGTCTACTTCTTCGGAAATTTAAAGAATATTATCAGAAATCTAAAGCTAAGACTCCTTCCAGTGAGAGCGGTAGGACATCAGAGTTAAATTTTTAGGGAGGATGAAAGGGTAAAATAGAATGTGGAGGGCGCAAAAAATAACGCTGTGCCGCCGATATCGAAGTGAAGGTGATAAGCAAGCCTTCTTGGCTTTGTCAAATCTTCCTGCACTAGTACTTTGCGACCTTTATAGAACGGGAAGTAGGACCGGTCAAGATTGCAACAGATGAGTGTTCGTTTGGATTTGGACACAACTGCACCTAGCATCCGGATTCAGGAATCTCCATTTTATGAGGAAACCAATCAAAGACAAGATGTCTAGTTCAATTGGTCTTTAAAATCCCATCTATCCTTTTGCAGAGAAGCCCAGCTGGGAGTCCGAGTGGTGTCGCCTGGCGTACTGGGAGCTGGCGGTGCGCGTGGGCCGGCAGTTCGGCGTGCGCGTGCGCGCGGTGGACGTGTTCGGTGGTGGGGGCGGTGCGTGCGGCGCGGGCAGGCACGGCATGTGCCTCACCGCGCTGCACCAGCGGGAGGACGCGCCTCAGGTGGAACAGGTGAGGACACAACCTTAGGACCCTCAATATGCAGTTGATTGTTCGTAAACTCTGGCCAGTAGCCAGAATTTACTGTGCCGCACTGTCTCCCGCCCATCCAGCAGTACTAAGGATGCCCGATTGCTTGTCCCAGATACCTACGCTATAATCCGGCAATGCAGCCCCTCCGATACCATATTCCCTCGTCTCCGCCAAGGGGTTGGTACCCCGTGGGCGCTGCAAGCACGACGGATTATAGTTGTAGCACGATCTTCTATTATCTCAGACGTGGCCTAGGCAGATTAATCGAGCAGACCAAGGGATTAATATAAGTCAATATCTCTGTGATACTTTTCCGTCACCGTTTTAAGAACGAATGGATGTGCTGAGCTTCGAACCCTGGCCTTCGTAACGGAAATCCAGTGTCATGTTTAGTTTATTAGCTGATTCTATATTTTACGCTTATGGCAGCAAATATTGCGAGTGATTGATTTAGCTACGACGGCTGCGCGCGCGCCGGCCGCTACCCGCTGCTGATAACCTCGCGATACGCGCATTATTCGCCCGATAGCGCGCAGGGTGTGCGAGTGACCCCACGAGATTACACTTGGCGTCGTAAAAACAGAGACCTTAGGTTAAATGTAAGCATCAGATGCCAAGGTCAACAATGACACACCTCCAAATTCGTGTATTCACATCCTTCCCCAAGCTCCCTCCCCCACCTGGGGGAGTATGGGATTTTATTTCCTATCCTCCCATTAATCGTTTTCCCCCACGTGGAAACGATTTCGGATGGGGGAAAAATCATATGGTTCCCCAAATCATTTTACTACTTATTTAAAAGTTTTGTTACAAAACAGTCATCGTATTTCGCATTACCCATTGCAGTAAAACGGCTCACTGCCGCTTGCCACTACGTGGACCATGGCTTGATGAGTGGCGTGGAGAACCTCATATACTAAGCCGCCTTTTTAGAGCACTTTGGATTTAATAGTTTCAGATGCGAATTAAGAATGTTTGTAGTAAGGGTTTAAGGTTCACTAATGTTTGACAAAAAACGTATGACAAATGATCATTTTACAAATTATTTTTGAAAAAGTAATCATTTGACAAACTTATCATTTACTAAAGTGATCGTTTTAAAAGTGATCATTTGACAAAAATCCATTTTATAAATATTTAACATAGCAAATGTTGTGAATGCTAAACCGTCATTTTGCAATTGATTAAATGACCAAAGTATTCCTTTTTCAAGGTCGCCATTAGACAAAATATTGGGTAAATAAGTGGGTATTTTATATGTATAATTGTTAATAAATGAACTTGCTTTTTGAATGCAAAAAAAAAAAAACCTAACATCGAAGTCTCTGGCTTGGAGCGAAGCGCAGCTTCGCTCCAAGCCAGAGACTTCTGAACCTAAACATCCGTGTCGGATCTGGTTAGAGAGTTGGTCGGGGTGTCCCTTCATTTGATAAAAAACAAATTACAAATTTATGTATAATTGTTAATAAATAAACTTGCTTTTTGAATACAAAAAAAAAAAAACCTAACATCGAAGTCTCTGGCTTGGAGCGAAGCTGCGCTTCGCTCCAAGCCAGAGCCTTCTGAACCTAAACATCCGTGTCGGATCTGGTTAGAGAGTTGGTCGGGGTGTCCCTTCATTTGATAAAAAACAAATTACAAATTTATGTATAATTGTTAATAAATGAACTTGCTTTTTGAATACAAAAAAAAACCTAACATCGAAGTCTCTGGCTTGGCGCTCCAAGCCAGAGCCTTCTGAACCTAAACATCCGTGTCGGATCTGGTTAGAGAGTTGTCGGGGTGTCCCTTCATTTGATAAAAAACAAATTACAATTACCAAACAGTGCATTTTGTCAAAGGTTTTTATGCCTTGCGTTGTTTTATCTATTAACGTATATAATAAGTGAATAGTTTGTTAAGTGATGTTTTGAAGAAAGAAACTTTGTCTCGTAATTGTTTTGTCAAATGAATTATTTATAGAACCATTACTTTGTACAAAGATGAACTTATGAATCATGATTTTGCCAAACGTTGTTTGTGAAATGAATGGTTTGTAATATGTTTTTTATCAAATGAAGGGACACCAAGGGTTTAAACTTATTTTTGATCGATATATTTACATTTTGAGATAACTTACTGTTGTTAGATTAGAACTCGTATAAATTGTGTCGGATTGCAATTTGAACGTATTGAGAATATCCAATGTCAACCAAACCTGTCCATTGAACTAACAATTCATTTTCATCTATTCCAGGTCAAAAAGACCCGAGCGAAGATCGGCCTCGGCGTGACTCTTTCCCTGGAATCAGACGGGGTGTGGCTTTACAACCGGAGCCAGGAGCCCGTCTTCGTCAGCTCGCCTGCCTTGGATGCGGCTGCAGCCAAGGCTTTGCTTGTTTGGCGGGTAGCTCCTGGGCACTGTCTGTGCGTCTTCGACCCTGCTGCTCCTCCTCCAGCTGTGTCCCTGCCTCATGTAGGGCCAGTGGACCCCAGGTCGGTGAGGATATCGTTTGCTAAGGGCTGGGGGCCTAAGTACTCGCGGCGGGATGTGACGGCGTGCCCGTGTTGGCTCGAGGTGCTTCTTGCGCCGCCGAGCTGACGCTCAAAGTAAGACTGTGTGAAGGTTTAGATCGTGAAATGGGTTTCACTTTTTTATTTAAAGGTGAATTTATAGTCAAGAATGTTCAGGGTTTAACGGAAAGGATAAACGGAAGGAAATAATTGAACAACTTTGTATAACGACTTTTTATACTGATCCAGCCGTAATGAAGAATTCCAACTCACGGTGGTCGGTTAGTATCTTTTGTTACTACTGTCCAGCCAGGTGGACTAGTTGGGTGGTTAGAAATATTTAGAAAAAGATCCGCCATCATTTTGGAATGGCGGATTGATTTTTTATTCATTTAATTTTCTATTTACAAGAATACTGTAAATAACTTGACATTGGCGAAATTATCTCTTGAATAAGAGTAGAAGCCATTCAAATAAAAATAGAATATAAATATTTAAGTATTTCTAACTGACCAAACAGGTGGACAACTTAGGTTGTCGGGTTTGACCCCTTTCCAATCGATCGATTATTTTGGTGACATCTGTTTAATTACTCTTTCCGTTACACCCTGTAAGTATAGTTAAGTTAGTGCTAAAAATGTGAAATCCATTTCATTATAACAAAACTTTGAACTTAAATAAAAGTGGAAAACGGACCAAAAGTGAAGTGAAGAAAAACATTTTGATATTCAAACAGACTATTGCAAATCTTTTTATTTACTTATTGTTGAAACTTTATATACTTACTTACCAATTATTGTACGCTTAGTGGCATGAAGAATCGCCTTAAAAATCTTTTTACCTGACCGTGGGTAATGTTTTTGTAACCTTTCTGTACCATTTTATAGAAATGTTCATAGTCGAGTCGATATTATTTGAATATATATTTTTGTGGGCAATTTTTCGTAGCTTCCGAGTGATTATCGTAAATGCAAATTGTAGATATCACTAACAAGGATACACCCATTCCACGAGAATGGTCCTGGAGCGAAGAGGAAATTTTGTGTTGGCATATATTTTTACTTAATATCTGTGGATATGCCATTTATGTTCTAATTTTATATATTATTATTGTGTCCATGCCGTATACTGTAGTGATATTTGCATATAAGTTAAGGGTAATGTTGGAAAGGGTGGCGCCTATTTATATTTAAAAAAGAATTTTGAAAACCTTAGTAGCAACCTCCGTCATACTAAATGAAATACTATAATTTATCTAAGCTTTTAATTGCTATTGTTTAAATTTTCGAAATTATAATATCTATGCAAAGTAGTATTTATCATGGTTTATTAAAATAAATGATACGATTTTTTTAAATTGCTGGCGCCATCTAACCATCCCTTAAACCGAAGAAGGGGAAAACAGAAATTACCACAGCGTACTAGATGGCGCTGGGTTAAGAAACTCGAATTAATTACTCCAGCGCCATCTAGCAGCGGCCATTTTGGGTTACCTTTTGTACGGACGACAGCAGATCAACGGTAGCACTTGCAGTACGATTTCAACTCTTACGACGCAGGTAATAAGAACGGTTCAAAGTGTTATACTTGATTTGCTTTGATGTGTACTATCTTAAATTGGTTTGTAATAAAAAAACTAGAAACGAAACCACACGTCCACACAATGAGAGGCCTTGTAACTTAGTGATTTGAGTAAAATGTGATTGGCGACAAGATTTCATATGAATTTATTAAATTAAATTTGACGTGCTTATAAATATTGAAGGGCAAGCGAAGGGCACTCGGAATCTTACTAATATATAAGGCACTACCGAGCCAGGTACGACATCAATCTTAAGAAAATATGTTTTCTAAATACTATTTTCAATACTCATTTAATTACGGTAAGCAATAGATATCATAATTTATTACAATCCATTGCATTTTAAAACGTGTCATGCATGATAGAGCCATGCAACAGTGTTTTTTTAATAGTACGTTTTTCGTTAGAAGATACTATTTTGTATGATTGTTGGTACCTGACCAGGATAACCTTATATTGTCATTATCATACATTTAGTATTAATTTAAGGCCCATGAATAGGAAACCAAAAATTGCCACTACGAACTAGATGGCACTGGATTATGCCTTTACGTCCACTAATTACTTTGATGTAACTTACAGACAGCAGTAAATAATCTCAAAATGTACGTAAATAGATCAAAAATATGTTAAAACCCTCGTATAATTCCACACACTACTAAATACAGAGAAATCGCTGGTTCCGTCACCTCTCATGTAGTTCGCAATGCTGTTTTTCGTTTCCTCTTCGTGGGCCTTACTTGAGCCATCGTAACCTTATCATCAAATCATTGTTGCACTCGCTCAGATTGGACCAGCCAATTTTGTAGTGGAGTACACCCTCGGAGGCTCAAAGTTACCCTTAAATATTTATTTGTCATGAGTATGAGGCCTTAGAGACTCAGCTGCCATATTGACCAGTCGTGATCGCAGAAATATCGTTAAAACAGTTTACCGATCGCAAGTGGTATAGTCATTTTTGATCTTTTTACCCGACTGCCAAGAAGAGTGCAATGTTTTTTACGAACTAAAATGACTGCAATTTGCGATCGGTAAATAGAGAGGGCATTTTTATTAGACTATCGGAAGTTTGGCTTTCTTTACCCTAAACATTTCGATGTATGTATCGTTAGGCTCGTTTTGATAGTGGACCTAATTTTAGGAAACATATAAGTGAGGTTTTAAAAATAACTTACTGTATTTCACCGATCACGGCTGGTCCTTATGGCTGCAGTATCAAATATACCTCGTCTATTGTAGGTATAGTCCTCTACGCAATTTTCTATATAATGGTATAAAAACTCGACTTTAAGACAACGCGAGACTGTATATATAAATATGTACTATAAATATTTGTAATTAACTATTTATAATTATGAACATATGCCTTACCTTAGTCTGTAAAGTTATTTAAGGGTACATTAGTTAGATGGCGACAACAATATTTTTCAATGGTGACGCCATCTAATTAGATACTCGATTAAGATTAGTGTATAGTTAAATTTCTTTTTGTACAAACATATAATTTGACACAATTTTGTATTGCGAGATGGTTTGAAGAAGGCTGTGTGAAAAGCATTTGTAACCGACTTCAATAAAGGCGTGTGCGTTACGCTAGCAACACCGGGCCCTCAGAGCTAGTTGCAACCAGGCCAGGAAATCTAATTTAAAAAAAGAGCTAGTTCGTGTAGATGCGCCATTTTGATCTTTTTTTTAGTCTTTGTAATTGAAAAAGATCTGCCAATATATTAAAATAGTTTTGTGTTAAAATAGGGCGTTCAAATCGTTTTCTCTTATTACAAGCTTAAGTACTACACTGAAAATTGCATGAAAAATTAACTTGACGGATGTTATAATTCGTTTCTTGTAACTTTTCTTCTTATTGTCTGCAACCTTATATGACTGACAGAAAAGGATGGAAGTAAAGGCAAAAGCGGTAAAGTTATCTTAAATTCGTGTTTCGTATGAAACATCGAAATATCCAGTGTAGTAATTAAGTTAAGGTCATGAAGAGGAATCCAAAAATGGCCACCACTTATTTACGGGTTTCATCACCCCATCGCCATCTTTTTTGGTTTCACCATCTTCGGCCTTGAAGCTTCTTGATTTTTATGAAATAGATAGGTGAAAAATGTCTAAAACAGATTATAAACATAGTGCCTTGCGTTGTATTCAAATATTATAATATAAAATAATCCAAAACTTATAATAGGGTAATTACAGTCAATTTCACTGGCCTATACGAGTAAGTATATACAATATGTTTATAATAGAAGCCTCGAATTTAAGGGTGTATCGCTTAGAGACAAAGTGAGTTGACAATAAGAATTCATTCTAGTCTTTACAAAAATCTTGCTTTGTCATTTTAACACTAGGTATCTCGGTAAATTAGTGAGTACGATACAAAAGGCCAGTTTATGTTGAACTTGGAGGCATATTCTATCTGCAGTTATGTCGGCAAACAGTACGATTACCGTGAATTACTGTAGTAATCCGCTCGTTAGTCGTTAGTGAGCACGTAATAAATAACCGAAGGTGGTTGGTGATTTTATAATTTTTGTTTGTGTCCGTAGCGGTCAGTCGCGGAAATAACGGTATCAATCACGAATGTTATAGCTACGGTTTTTAAGTACTCGCTAGCGAGCGAACTTAAATAATAATTCACGGCTCAGAATGGGGTATTTGACTTAGTTAATTGTTTTGCATCCATCAACTGACATGTAAATTCAACAAGCACAACATAATGACGTAGTAGGTTGTGTTATTCTAATAATTATTTTCGCGTATAGCAAGCGCGTGGGGAACTCTGGTGTAGTTCAACAGAGAGCCCAGAGTTCCCCACAATGCGCGGAGGAGGCCACCGTGGGGTCTTAGTCAGTGCGAGTCCAACATAATTCGTCGCTACCCCTGAGGTGGGGGGTATGCACAAGCATTTCTCCACGAAAAAAAGGTCGTGGTATTCTAATGCCGGTAGTTATAGATAGTTTTGAGCACAAACTCAGCGTGAGCTCGCACTTACGACTGTCAAAATTGTATGAAAACTAATAGTAGTAAAACCGAAATAAAACTCTCATTTATACTCGAAACTGTCTATGACTTACTGTCCAATTACTACCGTAAGAGTGCGCTTGACGCCTATTTTAATGGCGATTAAATTTAGCATGATACTCTAGAATCACACCAAAAATTCAATATTCGTCAAATACCCTATAGCTATAAAGTACTTAGGTAAGTTCCAGTCAAGTGCAGCTAATTTTTTTAAACAATACCATTGGCATTATATAGCAAGGACATGCCCAAATAACGACTAAATAATTTACGAAACTAACAGGACCAATCGTGAACTAAGTTGTAAATCGTCGAAGGGCATATCCTGTTGTATAATTCAATGGACATATGTAAAATAGGATTGAAACTGTGTTCTGTGTTCAGAAACCCTAATGTACTGAACTGAGTAACTTAATAAATAGGCATAGAATTGTACATAAAATAAAACTGAAATGCTGTCACAAAATGCAATCCAGCATAATTCCGTTACAATGTTATTTATTTGGAAAATTTTATTAAAACCATGCTATTTTAGTCATTGCATTAGACTGATGTAGCGCCTTAACAGAAAACATATTTTGAACAGTGTATAGATAGGTAAATCAATTAAGGGGGCGAAGAAGAAACAAAAAATGGCAACTACTAACTAGATGGCACTAGGTTAACCAAGAATTACATCATTAAATTCGGTGTGTAAAGATTTTTTTTGCTGAGATATCTCCAAAACCATTTCATTATTTTTCCATTTGGCCTTCAAGCTTTGAGATTATGTTTAACACTCCAAAAAACTTTACATACCTACCGAATTATCTCAAGATATAAATAAAATAATATCTAAAATGATCAAAAATCAATTTAAACTCTCGTTTTGTGCGCAACTGAAACTACTAGATTTTTTGGTTTCGTCACCTTAGCGCCATCTAAATAGATGGCAGTGGCCATTTTTGGTTTCCTCTTCGTAGGCCTTAAGTGGCAAGTCCTAGACGGCTGGCGCTACCAATTTTAAAGAAATCCTGTTTTCTAATGAAGTAGATTATTATTAGAAAAGTATTGTAGCAAATCTCTTATCAGAATACCATTAACGGGATAAACCGGGAACTACCGTGTGTGACATTGAAGATTGAGATCCCGGTATTTCGACGTTTTATCTCGATAATATTGATACAATCCGTATACGTTTTAAAAAAGCTTGAAATTTGTTTTCACGTGCAGTATCTAAGTAGATAGATATTTGCAAAAACGAAGTACTTACTTACCTAAGTTGTAAATGAATACATTTTATTTGGAGTTTTGTTACAATGATCTTCTCATATTAGAAAATAGGAAGGATACTTTGGTAGCGACATCTAGCTATGTTCTTTGACACTATTATGTTAAAAGAATTTTATACTTATACAAAATTTTCTAGCAATACCTACGAATTAATTCTTAATTGTAAAATCAACTTTAAATCCATTGTTGAATATGAAATGAAAATAATATACATTGTTAAAAATATGTTGGAGCAAATGTTATAATAAATTTTAAACATGTAGATAGTTATTACTTCGCGAGTCACCGGCCCGTGTATGTCCAGCCTGTCCCCGACTGTGTAACTATAGATGGCGATGGCAATAAAGTACATTTTTGATAACCATTGCTGGGTCGCTGTGCAAAAATTGTAATGTCATTTACTAAACCCAGCAACGGTTATCAAAAATACATTTAATTGCCATTACCATCTGTAACTTACATAGGTATGCTGGTCCGATAGACCATGGATGAGATTAGGATATGATAAATTATAAATAAATAAAGAAAGAGAATATTTTTAAAAATTTCTGTCTTTCATTTTTTCAGCGACCTCGTTCTTTTAATTTATTATAAAACAACAAAACATCTATATTATCGATCACATAAATTGTAATTTGGTGTGGACCTGCCACTGCCAATGTAACGTATTTCTAACTTATTATTTACAATGACTTAAAAATATAAAATGTCGGTGACGTATGAAACTATTCTAATTTCTTCAACGTAGTATTTGGCACAAGGAAACAAGCCAGGCCACAAGCTGAAAATAAAAAAAAGAAATTGCATTATTGATAATTGGATCCTTGCTTAATTATTTATACAGTTCTATTAAACTAAGTAAAAGTAATATAAAACATATAAGTTGTGTAATGGAGTGCCATCTATATTTTCCGTGGTAACCGTGGTGCCATCTATCAATGACTTAATTTATCAAATTGTTGGAGAATAAAGCACAACGCTTTGAAAATAGAGTCTCAATAACATGCAGTCCATCTGTGGGGCGAAACACCAGCGTCAAGTGTGGCTCCTTGGGAGAGGCTTACGTCTAGCAGTGGACTGATGATGAGAGAATTACCTGTCAAAACGACTGCGATGGTTATGAATGGCGGGTAGCATCCGAAGTCGATGAGTGCGGGGAAGGTGACCGTCCCAGTGATGGTGCCCAGGCGACCGGTCATCAGGAACGTAGCCATCGCCATCACCCTGGAGAACAAATAGGTACTAATTTACTACATCCGACACGATGGACCAAAAGAAACTTATGGGGTTTATTATTGTATTACAAATTATTTTGGAAAACTAGAAACTTAGTACAGCGCAGTAACAACTTATTTGGACTTAAGTATTTATTACACAAAGAAAGGCTGAACACTGTGCAGATGGAATTCTAGTGTCCGCGATAGGTTTCCCTGTGCTGCGGCTACCAGTGACTCCCGGTTACACCAGTGCGTATGTACATGCCAGTGCTTTTGGACCTATACTTGCTTAAGTTAGTATTGACACAGTTTACATTAAAGAAAATAATAGATATAATTGTATAGAATTGATGGCAACATACCTACACAAAACATTTCAAAAATCCACCAATAGGCTAGTTGACTAATTTTTATTATTATTGCATCACTCAACTTTCATGCTCCTGCTGAAGAGAACTGTGAAATCAGTTTTGCGATATCTCAATTAATACCGAAGATATTAAGCGATTAAGTCAAATGGGGGATGCTCCATCTCTTTGTAGCACAACGGTCTTTAGTATAAAGTTTGTATGGCGCTACCACGGTATGACGTCATACCGTGGTAGCTGTACAATACGTCGTGAACTGTTTCTGTCTCTTTCTAACACAACTTTTCTAAATGCCTGTAGTTACTTCATTTTTAACTAATTTCAATTTTGATTTCACAGTTGGCCATGAATTTGTGTCTGTTTTGTAATAATAATGAAAAACATTTAATTTTCGATACTTGTCAACTAGCCTATTCTCGCTGAGCCATTGTGGTGGATCATATACCAAGCTCCCTCGTAAGGAAAACTTGCCGTATCAATTAAAGTCAGAGGGCCTAGTCAAATAACATTATCTTTAGTTAAAACAGAAACAAAAATGTATAGGATTGACATTTGCTAATGAAAACCAAATGTCAACCCTATAGGTAGTTTTTTTTCTAGCGTTAACGTAAGTCAAAGTCACTTGCCTAGACCCTCACTGCGAAATTGTCTTAACTTCCCTGATCTAACGGTACCTATGGTAGGTAAGTACGCATATGGTGGTCTAGTTTACCGCAATGAAGTTGGGAACAGGTCCACAGTGATGCTGGACAGCGAAGCGCCGAGCAGTGAAGTGAGTGCCAGGGCGGTGGTCACCATGGCGACCACGGAGAAGGCGCCCGTGCCCAGGAACGGCATCATGATGATGATCACTGCACTCGCCACGCAGCAGAAACCTGCCACCAGCTTCTTGCCACATCTGAGGATTTAGAACTAGAGAAGTTTGATTCCATTGAAAGATTGCAGAGATTTAAAATATTCTCAAACCAAGGAAATAAGCTAAAAAACATCCAGTAGGCTGACCGCGACTTCTATCGTATTCATTGTTATCGTCTTCGAATGCGATAATACGTCATTCCGTACCGCCATCTTGTCTATGGGACACATTTGTCTATGGTTCAAAATGAATGCGAGAGGGAACACGAGAGGGCAAAAATGAACGAATGGTTTCTATACGTTTCTATACAAATGACGCAACTGACAGACCCTCTCGTCTATTTTCGTACCGCGAAATCGAAAATCGTTTTCAATTTAATTTTTTTTAAACGTTGAAAACCATCGCAAACGTCAAATGAAAAAGGTTGGCATTTAGCCACCTTTTTCATAGAAAGTACATTGTGAGAACACATTTTTGGTTGATTTTAGTGAATATTGTATTGCATTTATATTATTTCTTTGTACTTTTTAACTACATTTTAACGTTCCAAGGCTTGATTTTGGAAATCATGGCGGCTAGGGCGTTTTTAAGACTGTGTATATGTGACGTGATGTCGGTCTGTGGGTTTGTGTTAAGTATATCAACTCTAGGCCACAACCCACAACTACATCTTCCCGCGGAAGAAGAACGTTTGAAATGGCAGCTTATCAGAGCCAGAAGACTCCTCCGCGATCATAGTAACCCGCTTGAAATCCCAGAAGATTTATCGCATTGCAAATTATCGAGTTGACTTCGTTGACGAAGAGTTCTCTTCGTAGAGCTTTGTAATGAAATGAACAACTATGTCTCTTCCTTTCGGAGCAATGCAAGAGCCAAGAACTCATGGTAAGTTTACTATATTAAAAATACGAGGAAAGAGAGTAAAAAGCAAATATTTCGTTTTAAAATACTGATGTAGACTTCCCTACAAGTGCTATAATGGATGCATGATATAACAATAACATTCTTTGAATGTTCTACTAGTAAGTTATAATTGCCTAAACAAACCTCTCTAAACAAAATACTCTTAGGCCAATAGTCAAGGACAGTTTTGAGTTTGAGTGAAGTTTGAGTCTTACAACTGTCAGTTCACACAATATTGACAGACAAGTGCGAACTCATGCTGAGTTCATACTCAGAACTGTCTATGACTATTGGCCTTGGGAGTAAATAAGTGTATCACTGCTTCACTGCCGTTCATTACCAAATAAACCATAATGAGGAGTCTTAAGTGGGCATACTGACTGACTTGTTAGTTTATCTAGTATAGGTACTGTTTATTTATCTCTAGAACAATTGCATTTGTCTTCTTGCAGTATTTGCCTTATCTTTTCAGATTTGTGATGGCGACCTACAAATCCTTCACCTTGATGCATCTTTTGGAGGAGCGAGCAATTATTCTGATGTTTGGAATTGCCCAGTAAAGATTCACCTAGAAGTGCTGTATTAAGAGGATGACCCTTGCTGGCTTTTAGGTAGGTATACAATATTTATATTCTTTATCCGACTGCTACAAGGTAATTAATGTTTTGAGTATGTAGATATGTTCATTTTGTCGCTTCCTGTAGCCACTGCATGATCCAAATCCATCAAGACATGCATCCTACAACAGTCCCATGCTTTTACATAAGATGATAAACATGTTATTGCACGAAAAGGCAGTGTCTATATCGGAGAAATTAATACATACAATTTGTTCAAAGACGGCCTCACTCGCACGAAGCAATCTCTTCCAGGCAACCTCAGTCGTTCAAGCGTTTTCAGATAGTCTTTCTGATTGGCAGTGTAAATGGTTTGTGTGTAAAAGGTTTTTGATGATAGTGGATAACAGGATAAGATAGGTTAAATATTCTTTATTGCACAGAAAATATACTAAAATTGTACATCAAACGAAGAAGTCGGGTTTTACAATTTATTGGTTATTTCAGGTGATTCTGGATAGGCACAGCGCCCCAGAATGATGACTGGTGCTTAACGCAGCGTTTGGCTCACCAGAGGATCATTACACACGGAGGCATTGCAGAGCTTGCAGCACAGTCGAGCCGCATTATTAGGTAGGTGTAAGAATCCATCTATCGGTACACCTCTAAGAGTATGTATACATAGGCTGCTTGTGCTTATTGCTAAACATTTTGTGGATGTGTGGATTTATGGATAATGTACTGATTTGGTTCATGGCAAAATCTCCGACTAAGCTGTCCCAGTGGGTGTTTATTACTAACTTATTTATTTACTAATGCCTTTATCAATTCGTTTCAGGAAACGAGGAGCCGCAGCCGCCACTGCCCACCGCTGCCTGATACAACCGCCAGATTCTGGAGCACACTTCGTAAGACATAAATATTATAATGAAAACAAAATAATTTTAAAATTAATTTTGAGTTTGAGTGAAGTTTGAGTCTTACAACTGTCTTCACACAATTTTGACAGACAAGTGCGAACTCATGCTGAGTTCATACTCAAAACTGTCTATGACTTTGACTATTGGCCTTGGGAGTACATAAGTGTATCACTGCTTCACTGCCTTTCGTTACCAAATAAACCATAATGAGGAGTCTTAAGTGGGCATACTATAGGTACTGTTTATTTATCTCTAGAACAATTGCATTTGTCTTCCTGCAGTATTTGCCTTATCTTTTCAGATTTGTGATGGCGACCTACAAATCCTTCACCTTGATGCATCTTTTGGAGTAGCCAGCAATTATTCTCATGTTTGGAATTGCCCAGTAAAGATTCACCTAGAAGCGCTGTATTAAGAGGATGACCCTTGCTGGCTTTTAGGTAGGTATACAATATTTATATTCCTTATCGGACTGCTACAAGGTAATTAATGTTTTGAGTATGTAGATATGTTAATTTTGTTGTTTCCTGTAGCCGCTGCATGATCCAAATCCATCAAGACATGCATCCTACAACAGTCCCATGCTTTTACATAAGATGATAAACATGTTATTGCACGAAAAGGCAGTGTCTATATCGGAGAAATTAATACATACAATTTGTTCAAAGAAGGCCTCACTCGCACGAAGCAATCTCTTCCAGGCAACCTCAGTCGTTCAAGCGTTTTCAGATAGTCTTTCTGATTGGCAGTGTAAATGGTTTGTGTGTAAAAGGTTTTTGATGATAGTGGATAACAGGATAAGATAGGTTAAAAATTGTTTATTGCACAGAAAATATACTAAAATTGTACATCAAACGAAGAAGTCGGGTTTTACAATTTATTGGTTATTTCAGGTGATTCTGGATATGCACAGCGCCCCAGAATGATGACTGGTGCTCAACGCAGCGTCTGGCTCACCAGAGGATCATTACACACGGAGGCATTGCAGAGCTTGCAGTACAGTCGAGCCGCATTATTAGGTAGGTGTAAGAATCCATCTATCGGTACACCTCTAAGAGTATGTATACATAGGCTGCTTGTGCTTATTGCTAAACATTTTGTGGATTTATGGATAATGTTGTTGATTTGGTTCATGGCAAAATCTCCGACTAAGCTGTCCCAGTGGGTGTTTATTACTAACTTATTTATTTACTAATGCCTTTATCAATTCGTTTCAGGAAACGAGGAGCCGCAGCCGCCACCGCCCACCGCTGCCTGATACAGCCGCCAGATTCTGGAGCACACTTCGTCCGTAAGACACAAATATTACAATGAAAACAAAATAATGTTGAAAATATTGTTGGTGGTGATCTGCAGGCTACCAATGGGGTCACAGGTGGCAGATGGTGGGCCACCATCAACGTCAATTCCAGCATTACTATTAATCAAAAGCACACAAGCCATTTTAACCATCTTTGTTTTGTTTGCTTGTATAGTGCCCTTCTTCACAAAGGTGTTCTCTGTTCAGTGTTCACAGAACTCACAACACATCAACGTGGTCTATGATTCCACTGTATGCTGTAACAAGACTGACCCTGATGGATTTCTGCTAATCTCGTAGAACACACTGCACGCACGTATGACGATGCGGTAGGTATATTATTCTAATCAATCATATTCTGTTATATAAATAGTTGTAGGTAAATAATCATAATATATTATATAATATATATTGTATATTATACTTATTAAATAGATGGGAGATATATTTAGATTTTCGATTCGAAAAAAAGAATAATTAAAAATATTTATACATACAAAACTCACATTATATTATTTTGATTTGTTGTAGGTAGGAATAGCGTCGAATTACATACGAATCGAGTGTCAAGTTTGTATATGTATTTTATGAGAATTAATGTATTATGTTTTATATAAAACATAAAAACATAATTTATTCAAAAAAAACATAACCTTATTTTAAGTTCCTGTGACTCCACACTAGGATTCCCTGTGTTGTGGAGTCATGCTCTTTCAATTATACAATGTAAGTTGGTTGGTTGGTACGTGCTTAAAGTATAATAATATATAATAAACAATGAAAATAAAGATATGATAATATTATTGTTATATTACATTTTAGATTAATTTGTATGTGCTTGTAGCCAGATTGCGTAGTGTTTAATTTAGTTTAGTTTACGTATAGATATACTACCATACATGCATACACATATACATACTCCCCTACATATACATAGATACATATATACATACATACACCCATACATACATACATAATACCTACATACATACATACATACATAAAATCACACATATATATATATACATGTTTAATATATTTAACACACAGTTTGTACAATCAGTATGATTTTAATGTTTTTCTTTTTTAGTTTAGTTTATTCTTTTATTTTTAAAATATCTTCAGTGCCTTTATAGTCCAGTGAAGCTAGCCATGTCATTAGTTTCTTTCTACAAAAGGATCTCGTCAAACTCATCATATCATGCAGTTGGTTGATTTTAGTATATAAATAGGGACCTAGGAAATAAGAGAATCTTCGACTAAAACCTGTGTATGTTTTGAATATGTTATTAATATGGACTTGTTGTTTGGCTTCACAGATGGAATCCCGAACTTGTGGCGAGTAATGGGAACAGCTGTTTCGAGCGATGCCACCCACAGCACTCTGCTTACGGCGACTTTCGACCGTTGTCCAAGGAAAGAAAATGTAAATAAAAAAGAAAAGGCTCTTACCACTTGCATAAAATAATGTATACCGCCACCCAAATCAAGTGTCTTATTTTGTAAACAAATATGATAGTCTAATTACCTGTCGTAATGTAACGGTGAAGGAACTGATTGATTAAACCGACACTTGATTTGGACTGCTGTATAAGGTTGTTACATAAAATTAAACTGTACAAATTATGTAAAAAAACTTAATTAAATGGTATATTTATACAAATGCACTGTGTAAATTATTTATTAATGCCCCTTTAAAGAGCGGAGAGGCCAGCTATGCTCGCTCAGCTACTACCGTTCGTCTTGTTATCATGTTCGACTGAGTCGCTTAAAGTAGAATCGGAGACAATGTGGATGTGGCTGCGCCTCCTGATGGAACCATGGTGACGAAATTTGATCTCTCCCATCGGGTATCGATACAGTATTCGCGAGTTCTGTAAACAGAAGAACAAGTAAATGAAATATCTCACGCGCAACATTGATCGCGTGGGGGCTGCTTAATTTATACACGAACATGTAATGTTTACATGAATGAATCTTGTCTTAAAGTTCTTATTTGTTTATTTAATAGCCTGTAATGTCGCACTACTGGGCAGAGGCCTTTCTAAACCCTTCCACTCACCTCTATTGCTGGGGGCTCGTCGTTGAAAACGATCGTACAAGTTAAGCAACGCTGGGCGAGGTCAGTACCTGTATGGGTGACCGCTTGACACTCATCTGAGCCCCTCTGTGCCTCGGAAAGCACGTTAAACAGTTGGTCCCAGTTGTTGTCGCTTGACAGCAGTCGTTAGGTCACGTCAAAGGCCTACGGGCGGCCTAAATAACATTGACAAATAGGTTTGGTCACTTATAGGTTAGGTAAACCACACAAGAAGAAGAATCTCTATTGCACACACTCAGACCAACCTCAACTCTCGCCATCGTTTGCGGGGGCGGCCACGTGGCCTTTTCGCGTTGTTTGGGGTCCATTCGGTGGCGATTTCTGCCCCACAAATCGCTTGGCATCCGACAAACATTGCCCGCCTCCCGTCTTAAAGTTATTATTAGCACTTTATTGGATTATGGCCAAGAGGCCTCGGTCTGAGACGCTCCGTCGTCAGCACCCTGTTGGCCTCCATGAGGAGCAAACTCCTCCGGCCCGGGAGGATGAGGAACCATAGTCCCGGGCACTCGAAAATGGGTGTGAGATAAAGAATAACACAGTAATATCGGTAACCTCACTTCACACTGTCACTGAGTATCGTCTTATCAAGTAGGTAATGATTATTATGTAGTAATATATGTAAAAACATGTTATTTTATTGTTTTGTTTACGATAAAATAAACAACAAAACCTCAACCATGTTTTGAGCGAAATTTGTATCGAACACCACGAAAGAAGAGGCAGCAAGATAAAATGTATAGCGCTATCTCTTTTTCATGTCACATTTATCTTCACCTTGGAAAAAAAAAGCGCTGAAAGCCATCGTTCACTCTTGAATCCGAGAGGGCCGAATTTGAAAGCGATTGAGAGTCGCGGTACCGAATAAACCATTGATGGTTATCGTTATCGTTATGGTTATGGTCTATTGAAAGCCATAACCATAGAAGTGGCGGTCGGGGCCCAGGTCCATTGTTAACGTCCAAATAATGTCCAATAAAGCCAATGACATTCCATTCATCCGCTTGGACTTTCTTTGCGCTCGGACATTTTTAGAAGGCTGACTGTGTATCTAGTTGTTTATAGGAGATCAATGGCCTTTGGGCCATTAAATAACTTGCGTGATTTGTTCTGCTGCAGCACCGGCTTTGTTCCGGGCAACCGTCCAGAAGGACATTATCAAATCTTCGCTGAGGAACGTGAATAACCTGTTAATAAGTGCTCCTCCTATCCCATAAGTGAGCACGGAGCCAGCTCCGACTATAGCGCTCTGCAGATACGTCAGCATGTCCGTCTGGATGGGCAGGCACACGTCTGTGTCCACGACTGGCGCGCGCGACGGAGCGATGGCCGAGCACAGGCTCTCGTTGGAGTCGGAGCCGATCATGGCGGCCAGCTGCGGGTACCAGAGGCGAAGGGTGTTGGACCTGAAATTAGAAAGGGTTTGATACTTCATCTGAGCTCAGTGGTTAGGTCAATGGACTTGCAATACGGAGGTCCCAGGTTCGATTCCCAGCCAGGGCAGCCATGTACCAATGAGTTATCGTCGGTTTTTTCGACGGAAAAACTTACGTACATTTACCGAGTGCTCTCAAAACGGTGAAGGAAAACATCGTGATGAAACCTACATGCTGTAGAAGAAGAAGAAAAATCTAAGGCATGTGAAATCCGCTAACCCGCAGTGGGCCTGCGTGGTGGATCATGGCCCCAGCTCCCTCGATGTAAGGGAAGGTCTGTGCCCGAGCAGTGGGGCAATATAAATAGACTGATGATGATGATACTTCATTATACTAATTTGAGAGCAACTACTAAACTAAACTATAAAGGATGTGGACATAGGTTTGGATGCGGGAGAAAAAGTTTGTATACGACAGATACTAATTAATTTAAGAAACTAAAAAACCAAGACTGCCTAAAATTTTAGCCGCTTTGATTAAATTTTTATAGCTAATTGTAACTCCCACAATCAAGACGAATCTAACGACACCTCATATGTTACAATCCATCAAGCCGTTTAGGATGTAGGGCGGGACAAAGAATTAGACATACATACTTAAACAGAAGCCCAAATCAAGTGTCTTATTTTGTAAACAAAAACTACCCCATCCTGCTAACATTTTAAGCTATTCTGTGATTAGTGCATAGTTATTTTCACATTATTAGATCGGATCACTTTATTTTCACAATGATGAACAGGTTCGATCAATCAGTTCCTTCAGTGTTACATCACAACAGGTAATTAGACGATCATATTTGTTTACAAAATAAGACACTTGATTTGGGCTGCGGTATACAGTCAAAAAACATAACCTTCCTTCTTGCGCAGTCGGGTAAAAATGATACCGTACCAGCATTTTGAAAATTCACTAAACAGTTTGATAAGATAACAGATTTTCTCAGGATAGGATAGAAAGAAAATAAGAAAAAATTCGCTACCAAATTATGGTGGAATACCTATATCACAAGCCAATATTCAAAAAGCCGAAAATCCTGTAGTTTGTCGCGCTTTGGGAGAGGTTGCGTCTAGCAGTGCACTGTCACGGTCTGATAATGATGGTGATAATATCACACGAAGAAGGAGCCTGGAGGAAGCTTAATTAAGGCTAAAGGAGGAGTAGACGATGCTCGTTTACTGATCTTTGGGGATATGAGCAAGTATGAATCAAGAGAAGTTCTAGGAAAGGGTATTCTCTAAAATATGGAGTGTCAGCTCACCCAAACATGGCGCCAGCATGTATGATACACATGAGCAATAACCAGGGTCCGTGTGGAACCTTGAAGAGGGGAATGAGCTGCGCCCAGCCGCCGCGCAGTGCACTGATCCCGCGGCCCTGCTGTTCAGACTTCTCTTCCACTAGGGTTGATATCTGAAATATTAAAGACGACAAGGAGGGTAAGATTTGTATCCTTTCTCTCCTAACTGAGTCTGCTCAAGCAAAATTCTGGTTTCAAGTTTATCTGCACTTGTTTTTAGGTAGATTTTGGGTATTTGGATAGTAAACCTAATCGGATTAGAAACTGAAGATATATAATAATATATATATTTAACTTCATGGACTAATCCAATGGTGCTCATTATCGTCTGCACTCACGCAATATCGGAGGAGCTGCTGTTTCGCTGCCAACATTGGAGACAGCTCTGCTCTTTTTTTAAAGTATTTAATAGCATAACAGTGACCTTCCTATGTTACCCCCAGTAGCACATAGGGCGTCCACAGTATTCCAGCCGTCCCTATCCTGGGAATCACGCTTAAATGTCATTCCACGTCCTGCCCATGTCATTCACTTCTGCTAGCCACATATAGTGTGCCACCACCCCATATCATAGCTTTATGGATAGACACCGGGTGCAGATCCCTTACACACGTTGCCCGTTACGCAGCCAGAAAGTTCGCGTCAATCTTGCAATGGTCAACAGAACGCGTAGACGAATCAAACTTACCGGATAATCCTCCCGCGGCTTTCTGGTATTCATGGCGTATATCTTTCGGAACACCTCCATGGCCTCCTCGTTCCTTCCCCTGGACATGAGGAACTTGGGGCTCTCCGGCAGCAGGATGGCAGCGAGCCCGGTCAGCAGGGGCACCAGGGCAGTCGCCAACAAGAATAGGTTCCATGAGTGGATCACTGTTGGAAGATACAGTTTCTGAAAGTCCTTTATCAGTTTGGCGTTAAAGGGTTCAATACACGCCTATTAACTACCTATAGTTCTTAAGAGTCAGGGGTTCGTACGCGTTGGCCCAGCGAGTCGTGCAAGCATTTCATAGAACCGGGTTATTGAACCCGTGAAACCTTGAAAGATACCAAAAATAATCTTATACAAAGTAAGGATTTATTTCCACAAAATAAGGAGTTGCAACACCAAATATCAAACAAGATAGCATTGGCAGAGTCTTTCAAAGGCATTGTAATTTAGAGATCTCTCTCACTCATGTCTCAGACTTATGTATATCTCCAAATGCCCTAGAAGCTTTTGGAGATAAACATTCGCCTGAATCCATGAAGTACATGTGTGATGTGACTATAACTCACTGGCTAGAAAGCGGAGTCTTCTGGGTCAGCCTATAGGGAGCCAGAAGATTACAGACTTTCCATGATCTGCATAGCGGACATCTTGAGGGATGAGGAAGGAATAAAGAGGCACAAAATATACCAATGGGTCGAATTGAAACACTTGCACCTCTATCAGGATAAGATATCTCACCAAATTTCTCCCCAAACACGTAGAAGTCCAAGTCCTTGGTGAGCAGAGACCAGGCGAGCAGAGGCAGCGTGGTGCTGGCGATGGTATAGAACAGGCTGGTGAGGAGGATGACGCGAGCCCTCAGCTCTGTGCGGTGGAGCTCGGCGATGTAGGAGATCATGACGGCGAAGGGGCCATTGAAACTGGAAATAGGAGTGATGTCGTAATGTAAGGCGAAGAAGGGAAGTGTGGTCATGATGAAGTGTCATAATATTGAAGGTAGTTGACAGAAACTTGATGCAAATATATCAGAATCGTCTTGAATGTCGCGCTTTGGAAGATTACTTCCAGCAGTGGACTGATACGGGCTGATGAGAATGATGTGAATACGAAAGTTTACTCACAGGAACCCACTGGCGAACCTGGTGACCAGCAGCATGGCGAAGTTCTGGCTCATGGCCGAGGATATCTCCAGCAGTCCCGTGCAGAAGAACCCCCACACCATGATGCGGCGCCGGCCAAGCGTGTCTGACAGGAAACCCCATATCATGGCCGAGGAGATCATACCTGATGGAAGATTTACAAGTAACATAGGCCTTAGACTTATAGATCACAGAATGCGTTGAGAAATCCCCGGGATGGAGGGGATTAAGGTAATCTCAACGTGGAATTGTTTCTAGCAATGTCTACCTGCTGGCTTGAACCAGTTTAAACTTCCAAACCTGTTGTAAGGGTAGGCTAAGATTCACAGAAAATCTTGAGCTCCCTCTTAAAACTGTCAGAATTCATAGCATTTAGAGCTCAAGCGTATGCTCAAAATTGACAATGAATCTTGGTTTCTCTATGATTGAGGTAAGTCCGGATCGGCGCGTATTCATAAGTGTGATTTAAAGTTACGCCACCGTTTAGGCCTGTCCCCTTCTATCTTAACCTTTTTTGAAAGGGATAGCAACACGATTGAAAGGCGCTTCTCACCGGGAGCATTCGCGTGTAATGTAACGTTACAGATTCGAGCATTACGTCAGTGAGGGAGAAAAACAGCGTCAGTCAGGGAGGTAGTATTGTAATGTAGTGCTCAAAGTCGAATCTGTAACGTTACATTACACGCGAATGCTCCCGGTGAGGGAGCACCTCAATGCTCGAATCTGCAACGTTACATTAGACGCGAATGCTCCCGGTGAGGGAGCACCTTGCTCGAATCTGTAACGTTACATTACACGCGAATGCTCCCGGTGAGGGAGCGCCTTTATGTAGTGCTCAAAGTCGAATCTGTAACGTTACATTACACGCGAATGCTCCCGGTGAGGGAGCACCTTGCTCGAATCTGTAACGTTACATTACACGCGAATGCTCCCGGTGAGGGAGCACCTTGCTCGAATCTGTAACGTTACATTACACGCGAATGCTCCCGGTGAGGGAGCGCCTTTATGTAGTGCTCAAAGTCGAATCTGTAACGTTACATTACACGCGAATGCTCCCGGTGAGGGAGCACCTTGCTCGAATCTGTAACGTTACATTACACGCGAATGCTCCCGGTGAGGGAGCACCTTGCTCGAATCTGTAACGTTACATTACACGCGAATGCTCCCGGTGAGGGAGCACCTTGCTCGAATCTGTAACGTTACATTACACGCGAATGCTCCCGGTGAGGGAGCACCTTGCTCGAATCTGTAACGTTACATTACACGCGAATGCTCCCGGTGAGGGAGCACCTTGCTCGAATCTGTAACGTTACATTACACGCGAATGCTCCCGGTGAGGCGCCTTAATGGAAGTGAGGTTTAACTAGGTTTATGAATAACAGCTTTAAGGATATAAATAGTAGAGCTAGAGACACGACACGGGTCATATGTTGCATTCACATTGCACTGTTTATGCAATATTTGTAATATTATCTAAGTACAATGAAATGTAGATTCTTTGATATCACAAACAAAGAACTAAGAAACACAAATATGTACGACAGTTATTTACCCAGTAAATTATGTGGAAATTAATTATTTTTAGTCATCAACCGTTACGATTACGAAATGATACTGTTTAAATATGAAATGTTATCTAGGCTAAATATGGAGTCAGTTGTTGTAAGCAAATCTAAGGTTGTCTGGTGAATTACAAGAAATACACAATATAAGTACATATGCAAATAATAATTGAACCGAAGAAAAACCCAGGACGATGCATAAGAGTAATTGGTAAGAGAAAGCTACTGCGGAACAAAGAGAAAATTGTACTGAGACGATATTCAAAAAAGTCTTTCGCCAATTTTTTAAATTCTTACAAAATTACTTTTTTATATTTTTTTTATAATCTCACGCCTGATTCCCGTAGAGGCAGAGATGATGGACTTCTATCTGCTGCAATCCTGGCATATATCCTCCTCCACATTCATCAATCTCTTCATGCATGCTCGTCGGTTTGTAGTAGACCGTACTTGGCCCTTTTTCTAGACATCGCCAATTTGCTCGACGTACGTACAAGTTAATCAAATTAAATTCAAATTAATAACCGATATTAATAAGATGATAAAATAAGCTGTACTATGAAAACCAATGAAAAAGATCAAGTAACGTAAGGTAACGAATTCCTAATATGAATGGTCACAGGTCAGTGATGAAAATAATGAAAATCACGATGAAAATCAAACTTGCTGATTCTGAGTCATTAGCTAGTATGAGTAACACGTGATCATGATAACTCCTGGGAGTCATGTTGTAGTGTGCCGAAGGATTAATATCAATCGCTAGACGAGGTAAGATAAAGAATCCTAGTAAAATTCGTGACATCCTACGAAGGCATTTATCATAGCTTTAATATCATAAATTCATAAATACAAATATTTAATACTAATATGGATAAAAAGTTGGAACTCTTAAAGGAAGTCAAGCGACGGAAGCGCCAATATTTCGGTCACATTATGCGGAACCCCCGATATAACCTGCTGCAGTTGATAATCCAAGATCCGTGATAAGAGGAGCGTTGGCAGGAGGAGACACTCTTTTCTAAAGAATTTACGTGATTGGTTCGGCTGCAGCGCCGGTTCCTTGTTCCGGGCAGCCGGACAGAGGGTGAAAATTGCCATGATGTCCAACCTTCGATGAGAAGAGGAACGTTGAGAAGAAGAAGAATACTAATAAGAGAGGTAACCAAACATTTTTATGGTCTTTGATTGATGGTAGGCTATCGACACACTTAATCGATGATTTAATAGATTTAAACAGTCGAAACTGGTAAATTTAATGAAAATATTCACAGGTTCGGGCGAGAGACTTTGCACCGACGCCATGAAGGTGGTAGTTTTGTGCATTTCCCCCGTGCCGTCAGCTCAACCACCCCAGCTCAGTAAAGTAGCGCAGCAGGGTTGCCGGCTGACACCTACACTGTTGCATGCTATCTAATAGGAAAGGCTTGTTGTTTGTAAAACATCGACAAGGCAGCCTTCTAGCAGTGGCGTAACTACACTGTCGGGGGCCCGTGGCAAATTAATGGAATGGGGCCCTTCCTCATTAAAAAAAACAATGTTCTAAAAATATCAATAAATTCTAAAGTCTTTTCTAATAAATTGGCGTCATTTAAATTTAACAAATGACATTGCCACATTTTAATGGAGCTTTGCCCCACCTACAAAACTACGTGACCATTTAAGCTGTACCTATCATTTTGTTGGGGACTTATTACAGGTTTCATACTGCATAATCATAATTAGTATCATTTTCTACTACTCTCGCAACTCCTATAGAAGAATAACAAAAACAATTAATAATTCGCTTCGATTTCTTACTATTTTCTGAATTCTTAATTAAGCTGTTTTTTTCGACTCGCAACTTGTACATAACTTTAATTTAAACCGATAATTTTAATAAAAAACGGAGATACTTTTACATTATTCGTTATCTTGTACAACTTGCGGTTGATGGTGGGGCAGAATCTGGCATTGTCATTTGCAGGTTGCAAGATACTGAAATTGGGAACAATTACATTCATTCCATGGAAACGCGATTTCTAAAACTGAGCGAAGTTTTCTTATTTCATTTCATTTATTTGCCTTCAATTGCAGGTTATTATTATATACAGAGATTTTATACATATATTTAATAAAGTGCCGATACAATTTTACCCAATCTTGGGTGTAGCAAAATAAAACTTACTTAACAAAATGAATTATGCTTCTGAATGTGTTCAAATCGCGATACATTTTTAGTTAGCTTACTAACAAAATTTTGAAATAATACAATTTTAGGTTCCTTCTTCTGTTCATGGCCCTCTGGGGGCCCTCTCAGGCCCGGGGCCCGTGGCATTTTGCCCGTCATGCCACCCTATTGTTACGCCACTGCCTTCTAGTCTACAGCCGCAATTAGATCATTTTGTTACATCCCATGGGTCGGTTCTTTGCCTGTTTCTCTGTTCGTACATCCAGCCGTAACCTAGTTTGTATTCTGTACCTTATATTACTGTAAATTATTATATTATGTATGACATAACCAAGTGTTCCCTAGAGCTCCTAAGGTTGAATAAATGAAGTACTGAAGTACTTGTATTCGTTCGGTCGGACCTCTTCGGCAGTGGGACTGTTGAGCAGTACGTGCTCCATCGCTTCATCATTGGCAAACGCCGATAGTCATATACAGTTTTGAGCACAAACTCAGCGTGTACCTAAGACCGAACTCAAACTCCACTCTTACTCAAAACTGTCTATGAGTGCCTAAGCAACCTGCAAACGCAACTGCACAAAGGACTATCTATTTCTGTTCTGTAACTCCAAATCTTTAATCATCATCAGTCCATTTAATGTCTCCAACTTTAGGATCAATATGTCTTCCCTAACATCAAGGGAGGACTGGGCCATGATACTCCACGCGGCCCCAGTGCGGATTCATCATCATCAGCCCGTATCAGTCCACTGCTAGCAGCAAAAGCACGCCACTCAGCCCGATTATCGGTCTTTTGCATCCAATCTCCGCCAGCCTGCACAGGTCATCCCTCTATCTGGTCAGAGGGCGTCCCACACTTCGTTACCAGTTCGTGGCCCACATTCGAGAATCCGTCCACCCAACCGGTTATCGGTTCTACGACAGATATGGCCAGCACACTGACACTTCGGTTTGCGGATTCTTTGAGCAACATCAACTACTTTTGTTCTCTGGTGTATACTCTTACAGAGTCTTTAATAAAAAAATTTAAGTAAGTGGAACCGCTGAAGTGCTCTTACCTCCGTAAGTGATGGCATTCACTGTACCCATGTCGAGCAGACTGAGCTGCATATGGCACTGGGCGCGCGTGAAGATGTAGGACACGGAGCTGGTGACGGAGACGGCACTCCAGAAGGCAGGCAGGGTGATCAGCATGAGGAGGATGTTGAACCGACCGTACCCAGTCGCAGCGATGGCGTCTTCGAAGTCAGCGGGCTCCGGTTCTGAGGAACATAAATTTTAATAATGTTTGAGAGTAGGTAATATGTCATGGTGTCCTAAGGCTGAAACTTACTAAAAACCGAATGTTGATATATATAGAGCGAATGTTGACGTTGTCGACCAATTTGGCGATGTATTAAAAAAGGGTAAACGCGGTCTACTACAAACTGATGGGGCGTGCATGGAGTGATTGATGAATGTGAAGGAAACGAGATTGGTGTACCAGGATCTCAGTAATCCAAAGTGGATCTGCTGCACTCCTTTACACAGCAATGTCAATGCTATTCTTTATTACACCGTACTGAGCAAACAAATGGTTCATCGTCAATTCTCCGAAACGTTAATTATTTTGCAGAAATGATCACCATTCTTATTCTTAGGTCCGTGAGAGACTCTGCACCGACTCCATGAAGGTTGTAGCTTTGTGCATTTTCCCTGAGCTGTCAGCTCGACCACCCTAGCTCACTGCAGGAGCGCAGCAGGGTTGCCGGCTGACACCTATACTGTTTTGGTTTACACTACAAATATTTTGTTTCTTTGCACTAAACAGATTAAGTTGGTATTACCTAATGCTATAGAGCCTGTGTGTCCGAATAAATTCAAAGGCATTCTGTCGTTCTCGCTTTCTGGCGTCCGTTTAGATCACTCCGAACTTGCCCATCGTGAAAGATGAAGTGGATCTCGACAGGTTTAACACAGGATTATCATGACGTAGGTTTCACATATCAATGCGTCACAAAGATTAAAATTCGTAAGCTTCTCAATGAAAGAACGTAAGCCTCAATGAAAGGATGTAGTTTGACGTCAGTAGCCTTGATTAGGGCCAATGGTTTAATAGATCAGTTACTGAAAATATTCACAGTATTCTCTAAATTGAAGGCCAAATATGGAAACAGATTTGAAATCTGTTATGTATAGAATAAGAAGGTATCTGCGCATACTGATTGAGGGTAGGTTTATATACCAATAAAATTAGTGCGATACGGACTACCGGCGGTTTCACTTGTCCTTTGCAATTGTTCCCTATGTACTGGCTGTACATATCTATCAGTGGCGACGAGTTATATACTTACGCGTGTAAAAATACGTGGAAATGTTGGCATCAACAAATAGTGGTGTTTGGTCAAGTTTTGATCACGGACATCAAGATTGGTCAACATTTATCAAGAAACTTAAGCAAGGGTTTATTGCGGGTGGACTCGATGAGTCATCGGACAAAGCCGGGGTCAAACGACGAGCAGTTTTGCTCAGCGCACTCAGCGACGGCACCTATCAGTTGGCCAGCAACCTCGCGCTGCCCCAGGAACTGGAGACCAAGTCGTTCGACGACATCGAGGCGCTCCTGAGCGGGCACTTCACGCCGAAGCGCTGCGGGTTCGCCGAGCGATACCACTTCTACGCGGCGGCGCAGCGGCCGGACGAAGCGCCCGCGCAGTGGGCCGCGCGGCTGAGAGGACTCGCCGCGCACTGCAAGTTCAAGCACGTGGAGGACTCGCTGCTGGACAAGTTCGTGATGGGCCTGCTGCCGGGACACGAGCGGGACAAAGTGTTCGCCATGGACATGGCCGAACTCACGCTGGCGAAGGCGGTCGACCTCGCGGAGAGCGTGCGGTGCGCGCGCGCGGCCGCGGCCACAGGGCCGGCCGGCGGCGCAGGCCCGGGCGCGGGCGGCGGCAGGGACGTCGTGTACAAGTTGGACGATTCGACAAAACAGGGAGCGGTGCGTTCGGATAACAAGAAGTGTTCCGTGTGTGGTCGCACAAATCATGTCTCTCAACAGTGTCGTTTTGCAAATTATAAGTGTGGCAAGTGCAAGGTGAAAGGTCACCTGCGTAAAATGTGCAAAGCTAACGTTAAATACGTGGAGGCGGGCGAGGTGAGCGAGGGCGACGACGGTGAGTTATATAATATTCGTAGTATCGACGGTGCACCGATGACCGATTTAATTACGATCGGTGGGTCGCATGTACGTTTCGAAATCGACAGTGGTTCGGCCGTTACTGTGATATCCGAAAACACCTACAAAACGATCCTCCATAGTGTGCCATTGTCGCGTACGAACAAAAAATTATTAAATTATACGGGCGGTAGTATCGAGTGTGTAGGTATCGCGCGCACGCCGGTGACGTACGCGGGCCGCACGCAGGCGCTCGACGTGTTCGTGGTGCGCGGCGGAGGGCCGCCGCTGCTGGGACGCGATTTCATTTCGATGTTTGGATTGGAATTGTCTTCCACGGCGACTTCTATTAATTTTTGCGAGCGCTTTTCATCTGATAGTGAATTAGTTAAGCGATTAATGACAGAATTTGCAGATGTATTCACGGACAAATTGGGCTGTTTTAATAAATATAAAGTTAAATTGCCGTTAAAAGAAAACGCGAAGCCAATTTTTATTAAGGCGAGGCCTGTTGCGTTCACTCTCAGAGATAAGGTCGACGCAGAAATTGATAGATTAGTGGAGTTAGGTATTTTGGTGCCGATCGAGCATTCGGACTATGCGTCGCCCGTGGTGCCTGTACTAAAGAAAAATGGTTCAGTTCGATTGTGTGCCGACTATTCACAGACAGTGAATAAACAACTGCTGATCGAAACGTATCCCTTACCCACGGTAGAGGAACTTTTTTCAAAATTACATGGCGGTACTCAGTACTCCAAGGTCGACATGTCGATGGCGTACAACCAGTTCCAAATAGATGACCCGCTCAATGTCACCTGTATTAACACGCGTCGTGGTCTTTTCAAGTTCACCAGAATGGTTTTCGGTCTATCGTCAGCCCCAGCCATTTTTCAACGTGCAATTTCATGTGTTCTCGCTGGCTTAGAAGGAGTGCAATGCTTCCTAGATGATATATTAATCACGGCTCAAAATAAGGAAGAACACGTGAAAAGACTACGATTGGTGTTACAGCGACTAAGAGACGCAGGGCTGACCTTACAAGTAGAGAAATGTTCGTTTTTCCAGGACGAAATTACATACCTCGGATACGTAATTAACAAAACTGGTATAAAAAAGTCCCCCGAAAAAGTAAAGGCAATACTAGGTGCCCCTCCCCCCAAAAACTTAACAGAGCTTCAGTCCTTTCTAGGACTTGTCAATTATTATAGGAACTTCGTTCAAGGGGCATCAGCTATACTGTGCCCACTTTACAATTTATTAAAGAAAGGCGTGAAGTGGTCTTGGACAAAAGACCATGAGGCGGCATTTAATAATGTAAAAGGTATTTTAGCTTCTGATAGGGTTTTAGTGCACTTCAACCCTAAAGCTAAACATATTTTAACCGTAGATGCTTCACCGATGGGCTTATCGGCGATTTTATCACAGGTAGATAGGAACGGGTGCGAAAGGCCTATTTCGTATGCGTCGCGAACCTTAAACGCGGCTGAAAAAAATTACTCGCAGATCCAAAAAGAGGCCACGGCCATCGTGTTTGGGGTTAGGCGGTATCATCAATATTTGTACGGAAGGGCCGAGCCTTTCGTGTTAAGATCGGACCATAAGCCACTAATATCAATTTTTGGACAGAGACGCGGCATTCCGGAAGTCTCGGCAAATAGGTTACAACGTTATGCAATGTTTTTAGCTGCGTATAACTATAATATTGAGTACGTTCGCAGCGCAAACAATAGTGCCGACTTTCTGTCTCGCGCGACGCTGCCGCCGCCGAACGAGCGCGACTGTACGAGCGCGCACGAGTGGCGTACAGACGCGGCCGCGGGCGAGGAGCTAGCGGCATATGTAAACTTTGTGGTAGACGGTACGCTACCGGTCACACTCGATCAGCTGCGCGACGAAACAAAGAGCGACGCGGTTCTATCTCAAGTCGTCCAATACATTAGACAGGGATGGCCGCGTAAAGTTAATGAAGCATCTTTAAAACCTTACCACTCGTGTAGATTACAACTGGAATACGAAAAGGGATGTGTAATGCGCGGCCATAAGGTCGTAATTCCGTTGGCTTTACAGGATAAGGTTCTTGCACAAATTCATTCGTCGCATATGGGGATCGTTAAGAGTAAGGCTGAAATCCGAGCAAGATTTTGGTTTCCGGGTGTAGATAAAGCGGTCGAGCGACTGATAGGTGCATGCCAGGTGTGTATTAAGTTGCGTCCGTCGCCCCCCCGCGCGCGGCTCGCGCCCTGGGCTTTCCCACGCGAACCATTTCACAGAATTCACTGTGACTTGCTCGGGCCGATTAATGCACATATGTATTTAGTAATCGTGGACGCACATACGAAATGGGTAGAATGCTACGACATGAAAAATACTACTACTAGTGGCATGGTAATAGCAAAGTTGTATGAGTTTATGTCTCGGTTTGGCATTCCACACTCGTTGGTGAGCGACAATGGCACGTGTTTCACGTCGGGCGAGTTTCAGGAGTTCTGTAAGGTGAACGGTATAGCACACGTGACGTCACCGGTTTACCATCCGGTTAGCAACGGTCAGGCGGAGAGCTATGTTAAGATAGTTAAACGTGGCCTTAAAGGAGCACTGATTACATGTAATAATCAATACGACATGAATATTAAATTGCTTAAGTATTTATTCGATTATCGTAATTCAATTCACACTACGACGGGCTCTTCGCCTGCACAGTTGGTTTTCGGGCGGCAACTAAGGTCGGTGTTAGATTTATGCAACCCGAGCTCACAACCGTCGTCGTCCGCGATCACCGACCTCACTAACACAGTTGAAGGGAAGCAGTCCTTGCAGATTAAACAGTATGGTGGCGTAGTGAGAGCAGAGTACATACCTGGAGATGAAATAAATTACAAGAAATATATTACAAAAGATAAGTTCATATGGATGCGAGGAACGGTGATGGAAAAATTAGGCAAAGTCATGTACTTGATTATGGATTTCTTAGATAATGGGTTAAGAGTGAAGAGACACAAAGACCAGATAATTACATTTGTACCACCTAGCACCGCCGTCGAGCAGGAAAAAACCTCCTCTGGTTCTAGAAGCGTCTACACTCCTAGAATGTTTTCTCTTCCATTCGGACTAAACCTGGCGCAGGTGGAATCGGTGAGCGATAAGGTGGGGGAAGGAGTAGGTGCGCAGCAAAATGAGCAAGCCGTGGAGGCAGCCCCGAGCGCGGGCACGAGCGCGGCCGCGCCGGAGCCCGACGGCGACGCGGGCGACGCGGATACAGGGCCGAACGGTACGACAGGGACCGCCGCAGGTGCGGGGGCACCAGCTACCGACCCACCGGTGGCTATACCACCAAAAATACGATGGACCCGGCGAGAGCGCCAAGATCACAATTATAGATTATAAGAAACTTACGTCGTGTCGGTTGTTAGTTAAGGAATTTGGTAAATTAGGTGGAGGGATTGTTATGTATAGAATAAGAAGGTATCTGCGCATACTGATTGAGGGTAGGTTTATATACCAATAAAATTAGTGCGATACGGACTACCGGCGGTTTCACTTGTCCTTTGCAATTGTTCCCTATGTACTGGCTGTACATATCTATCAAAATCATTTGAAAATTAGCATGCAATTGAAAAGTATTCTTTTCCATTCCATGCAAATTGTTAGCTTTGTTAAAAAAGAATGAAGCACAACTTTAACCATTAATATCTCTGGAAGCAATTGGAGTATCGAAACTCTAATGTTATTTATATGTATGTGTATGTATACCTATATATATATATTATTACTTATATATTTACATTTATATATTATATTTATTAATAGTATTTAATAAAGTATTATATTCTTACAAGTATATATTATATTGGTATATAATAGATATAATTTACATGTTTAAGTATCGTAAATTGTGTTACCTATCTAAAGTAGATATTACTATTTATTATATTTACATACTATGCACTTCTACCTCTTTCTGATATATTTTTATAATATCCTCTGCAGTTGGTTGTCTGGAAGAAATCGCTTTTAGCGATAAGACCGCCAAAATTGTACATGCTTCTCATTTATGTAATGAATACTGTATTATGGTGCAATAAAGTGTATTTATCTTATTTATCTTATCTAATTTACGACGTATTCCCAACATAATTACGTGAATTGAATTGTTGGAATGAGGACGAATTATGAATATCACTCAAAATATTCATCATGATCATCAGCCCCTATCAGTCCACTGCTTCTCCCAAGGTGCGCCATAAAATATGTTATTTTATTTATTTATTATTTTATTAATGGACTCGACAGTTCGTCATTTGCCAATGTCATGTTACATAATATTCAAAATATCATATCGTCTTCCCTTCATCCGGGGGAGTCGCCGTAGCGTCGTCACCCTGGGTAGCCGCGTCTTCTTGTCTTCATACAGAGGAGTCGCCGTAGCGTCGTCACTCTGGACGAAGCAGCTCGACAGTCACGCTCACTCCCGAGCTCGTAGTGGTACTCTTGATAATTGCTTGAAACTTCAGATCTTGCATGAATTATCTAATAACTTCACCACACTGTCATTCGCGAACATTTTCTGATTAATTCAACGTGATATTAAATACAAAACAACCACTGTAGACATTAAACTGTAAATTATCAAATAATTTCGCATTGTTTATCACCATTTTCAAAAGTAACAACAAAGTATGTTATTCATATCATAATACAAAATTGGAGTAAACCCTATAAAATAGCACGTACCTTGAGCCAATTTCTCCAAATTGGTCGACGACAGTCCTGTCACTTTGAACAGGTGGTCATGTGGTATCGCCTCCTTCACCGTCGGGGCCTCTGCGTCACTCCTAATATTCACCATTCTTCAGGAGGTCAAAGATCTTACAATTTTGGATACCGATTATCCAATATTAGAATTGTATTGAGAATTATATGACACTCCACTGGCATTTCGGGTGCGGTGGTTGTGAGATAACGGTTGTGTTACTATAGCTATTTTATTGTAGTTAAAATGTGCGTGTAAAAAATTGCCAAGTGCCTCGGTACTGTAAAGTCTAGCGATAAACGCCTTGGGTGTCATATTTTGTCATGAATACGTTGATGACAATAGTTTCTGATCATGAAATATGTTCTTATGATGACGAAAATAACAATGAAAGTAAAGTACACAAATTCAATGATCAAATTACTTTCGAAATAATGTCTATCCAATAATAATAATACTTATATGATGGTATCCAATAATAATAATACTTATATGATGGTTAGTAAATGTGGGGAGCAGTGCCTTAAGGGCCTGATACGAGCCAACTAGCGCCGCTAATCTTGA
This sequence comes from Tachystola acroxantha, assembly GCA_963506565.1. Classification (NCBI taxonomy): domain Eukaryota; kingdom Metazoa; phylum Arthropoda; class Insecta; order Lepidoptera; family Oecophoridae; genus Tachystola; species Tachystola acroxantha. The sequence continues at coordinate 13,845,757 of OY735879.1, forward strand.
AAAAATAATATCTTCCAATTTAATCAATTTGATTAAAAAAGCTATTTACAAAATGTTTATTGTGATAAATACTATGTTTTAAATGCTTATTTATAACGTGATTCAATTTCGGTAAGTTGTAGTTCACATAATTGCGAAAAACGGCCGTTTTTGGCACATTTGTGAACTACATCTTAGCTTGTCGCAATTATGCCATGTATTGTATATTGAAAAATAGTATTCATCCTAATAAACATTTTGTAAATAGCTTTTTTAATAGAATTGATTAAATTGGAAGATATTATTTTTTCAAGATTGGCGGCGCTAGTTGGCTCATATCAGGCCCTTCTAAAATATAATCGGCACTGCGAGGTATCCAACTCCAAGCGATGTAGCATAGATTGACTTGCCCTTAGGTTGAGGCTTATTGGCGGTCACCATAGAATCACAACAAGATATTTTTTCAACCGTACGACATTAGAATCCAATCTTCATTTATTTTGCTTTGAATAAACTATTTTTAAGGCAGATGTACACACAATTTTATTTATTCCGTTCTATATCGTTAAATAACATTTAAGTTACGTTTTACTGAGCAGAAAATTTAATATCTCACAAGATATAAAGTAGGCTGGTTGCAGAACTTGGCGCTTGTTACTGCGGGCCGATATCGGTGAAGTTTGCTTTGGGATCAGCGGCTGAGTTGCGCAAACATGTGCGCAGTATTCCTCCGGTTGGCGGATCTGTGCGCAAACACTGGTCTAACAGTGAGGGTACACAACAATATGTACAGCTGGTGACAGGGCGACGTGGCACTGTCTTAAGGGAAAGACGTGTGCTTTAAAAACTAATTAACTCTTCTATTTCAAAAATACCAGGCAGGTAATGGACTTTTACCTTTGGGGATATCTCAAAAGTAAAGTTTACATCAGCAACCCAGTGTCTATTGAGGAATTAAAAGAAAATATACGCGAGGAAATGCAGAACATTTCACTTGTCGGGCGGTCATGCAAAATTTCCGTTCCCGGTTACAGGTGTGCCAGGATGAACAAGGGTCACATTTGAATGATGTTATTTTTAAAAAGTGAAATCCTAATTTGTCTACTTTATTATTAAATAAACAGTTTTTCACTAAAGTAGCATTTGTATTTTTATAACCATTTTAAATGTTAACGGACTTTTGGTCCACCCTGTACATAGCTTTCTTAGTAAAAGGCATTTATTAAATATCAAGTCAAATATATTTTGCAATAACCACAAAAAAGTTTGGGGTGCTAACTTCACGGTCGATTGTATCCTCACTATTTTATTTATATTTATTTCACAACTGTCTCTGGAGACTAAACCTCTTTACAAATGTATTACCTAAATAGAGAAAAATGATTATCATTCATTAGGAACATAAGTTCCTCATGAATGATAACATGAAACGTTAATTTAGGAGGAGGAGGAGGAGGAGGAACTTATGTTCCTCATGAATGATAACATGAAACGTTAATTTAGGAGGAGGAGGAGGAACTTATGTTCCTCATAAATGATAACATGAAACGTTAATTTAGGAGGAGGAGGAGGAACTTATGTTCCTCATGAATGATAACATGAAACGTTAATTTAGGAGGAGGAGGAGGAGGAACTTATGTTCCTCATGAATGATAATATGAAACGTTAATTTAGGAGGAGGAGGAGGAACTTATGTTCCTCATGAATGATAATATGAAACGTTAATTTAGGAGGAGGAGGAGGAACTTATGTTCCTCATGAATGATAATATGAAACGTTAATTTAGGAGGAGGAGGAGGAACTTATGTTCCTCATGAATGATAACATGAAACGTTAATTTAGGAGGAGGAGGAGGAACTTATGTTCCTCATGAATGATAACATGAAACGTTAATTTAGGAGGAGGAGGAGGAACTTATGTTCCTCATGAATGATAACATGAAACGTTAATTTAGGAGGAGGAGGAGGAACTTATGTTCCTCATGAATGATAATATGAAACGTTAATTTAGGAGGAGGAGGAGGAACTTATGTTCCTCATGAATGATAACATGAAACGTTAATTTAGGAGGAGGAGGAGGAACTTATGTTCCTCATGAATGATAATATGAAACGTTAATTTAGGAGGAGGAGGAGGAACTTATGTTCCTCATGAATGATAACATGAAACGTTAATTTAGGAGGAGGAGGAGGAACTTATGTTCCTCATGAATGATAATATGAAACGTTAATTTAGGAGGAGGAGGAGGAACTTATGTTCCTCATGAATGATAACATGAAACGTTAATTTAGGAGGAGGAGGAGGAACTTATGTTCCTCATGAATGATAACATGAAACGTTAATTTAGAAGGAGGAGGAGGAACTTATGTTCCTCATGAATGATAACATGAAACGTGGTCTGTTAAGGGTTATCCCTTAACAGACCACGTCGACATATCACAGAGTATCGTACTACATTATTTTCATAAAAGGTTATATGATGCCACTAAAAATAGCTTTATGAAAAGGAGAGTTGGCAGGAGTTATTGTTACCTCATGCTTATTTATAGGTGATAAATAAACCAACCATGGTTTGTCACGAATGAGACCAGAGATATATCTATACCGAAGCTCAAATCAAGTGCCTTATTTTGTAAACAAAAACTACTAACAATTTCAAGCTTTTCTGTGATGATTGCATACCTACTTATTTTCACAATGATGAACTTGGTTCAATCAATCAGTTCCTTCAGTGTTACATCACAAAAGGTAATAGACGCTCATTTGTTTACAAAATAAGACACTTGATTTGGACTTCGGTTATACATAAAATACGTACAAAAAGAGAATATAAAAGCTCACCCCAAAAAGCTGGTGAACAGACTTATGAAGACACTATGACATGTAGAATACCGGAGGACAACTTCATCAGCTCGTATCAGTCCACTGCTGGACGCAGGCCTCTCCCAAAGCACGCCACTCAACCCTACTCTCGGCCCTCTGCATCCAGTCCCTGCCAGCCATCTTGCGAGGTCATCCCTCCATCTGGTCCCACACTACGTTTACCCGTTCGTGGCCTCCATTCGAGAACTCGTCTCCCCCATCGGTTATCGGTTCTACGACAGATGTGACCAGCCCACTGACACTTCAGTTTACTGATTCTATGAGCAATGTCAATCACTTTTGTCTCCTGGCGGATATACTCGTTTCTTATTCTATCTAACAGAGAAATGCCAAGCATAGCTCTTTCCATAGGTCTATCTGTCGCCATCGTGCGAGGTCATCCCTCCATCTGGTCCCACACTACGTTTACCCGTTCGTGGCCTCCATTCGAGAACTCGTCTACCCCATCGGTTATCGGTTCTACGACAGATGTACAATTTACTCCGAGACAATTGACCCATTCCTATCCGTCGCTGGTCGGCTTTGGACTCGGGCACCGACAAATCTGCAATTAAATGTCTCTGGAGACAGATCGTGGAAAAAAGTGGAGACCCAAAAATATACTTATTTAAGTGCTCCCTCACCGGGAGCATTCGCGTGTAATGTAACGTTGCAGATTCGAGCATTACATCAGTGAGGGAGAAAAACAGCGTCAGTCAGGGAAGTAGTATTGTAATGTAATGCTCAAAGTCGAATCTGCAACGTTACATTACACGCGAATGCTCCCAGGTGAGGGAGCACCTTTAGATAAGAAGAGTTCCGTAGCTCGTAATTTGGACAAGGACTTCCTTTACAGAGGACCGGGTTAGAATACCATCCATTTCCCCAGACATTCTATAACGCCAGTAGAATAGAAACAAAAATGTAGGTAGGTATCTTGTCGACATTTTCGTTAGCAATTATCAATCTTAAACATGGTTCTTTCTAATTCTACGAGCGTTAACGAAAGTCAAAAAGGCTAGGTGGCAGGACTGACATAGATGGATTCAGGGGGGTAACCGCGACTTCAATCGTTTTCGTCATCGTTTTCAATTTGACTCTTGAACTATATACATTGCTGCGTTTCGTTGTCGTTTGTTAAAACTTGCAAAAACATAGCAGCAACGTCCATGTGTCGAATTGAAAGCGATTATGATAACGATTGGAAATCGCGGTCACCCCACAAAAACGCTGAAATGCCACAATATTGGCGTGGTCGTGGAAATTCCGGCCACTGATTGGATGGCGTGAAAATTGTGCCTTGAAAATGGGGTTTGGTCGAGATTCTGAATCTAGCTTTATGCCAAAGCTTTCGACACACACACATGCATACACCATTACACATACACATTCGCACACCACACTCGAGTACACCATCATTGTCGCCATCGTCCGTGCAGTCACTATGGGGTCAGCTGAAAACCAGCGCTGCGTCCTGTTATGTCAGGCCGCAGCACTATGCTGAGCTGATGCCCATTTAACACCACAACAAAGCTATATTTGTACCACCTATTTGTATTTGTACTTGTTCTTCTTCTGTTAATGCACTTCTGTAATTTAAACCACGTTAAATAAATCTGTTTTCTTTCTTTCTTTCAACAGAAAATATATCGGGGCTTTTTGAAAATGGCGGGAAACGACGGTTACGAAATTATTTAATAATTTTCAGTTTAATGTCTACAGTGGGTGTTTTGTGTTTAATACCACGTTAAATTAATCAGAAAATGTCCGCGAATGACAGTATGGTGAAGTTATTGGAGAATTCAAGCAGGATCTGAAGTTTGGCGCCATGGTCAAGATTCCCACTACGAGCTCGGGAGTGAACGTGACTGTCGAGCTGCTTCGTCCACAGTGATTGACGCTACGGCGTCTCCTGTGGATGAAGACATGAAGACGCGGCTACCCAGGGTGAAGACGCTGCTGCGACTCCCCTGGAGGATAGAAGACTATTATTATACATTGAATTTTCTGTAACATGACATTGGCAAATGACGAACTGTCGAGTCCATTAATAAAATAAATAAATAAATAAAATATATCGGTATTTTTTTGGTAGTATTATTCAATATATTCTAGGACTTCTAGGAAGGTAGATGCTCCATGTATACTTAGCAAATATTGACAACACCTATAACTGTATGTTTGTTTGTGTGTCATTCGAATCAAATACAATCAGAGTTTACTTTGGGGTATCTTTAGTCATTGCTATTTATTATGTGTTTACCGAAACCTGAGTAAATATTTGAATGGTTATTTTTATTTGACGAGTGTTCTCATTAACTCATATTTACAGACAACACGACCTTGATGACTTTCACGATGTTTCAGACGTAATGGGCGAGTGATGACGCTACGGCGACTGCTCTGGATGAAGACATGAAGACGCGGCTACCCAGGGTGAAGACGCTACTGCGACTCCCCTGGAGGAAGATTTTTTTTAATTTTTATTTTATTAGGAAAACATACAGCTAAAACAACACATATAGATTAAACAACTAAGCAATACAGAAGCCAGTGAAGTTTTCACAACTAACTTTAACTAATCGAGTTAAAAACATTAAGTCGCTTCGCTTGATAAATTAAAGCTATCAATTACGCTTTTGATTGCAGAATATGTCCACCTGGTCTGCACTCTTGTTATATTTGTCACACACACTTACAAGAAAGCGGTTTCTTGCGTATTTAGTCCTACAAAGCGGAACCAAAAATAATCTATTATGACGGAGTGATCGAATGTTGGGGCAGTTAAAAGAAATTTTATTTAATAAATATGGGGAATCTACTGAATTGTTAAGAATTTTCGACAAAAATGTTTGATCTCTATGTGCTCTGCGTGTCTCCAAAGTTCGCACGTCATCTCTGCTGAAATTACTAAATTTATACTCAAGTCGCCTGTGGAACTTCTTCTGAATTGCCTCTACAGCATTTATATGGACAGAATACTGAGGGTTCCATACGAAGATAGAAGACTATTGAATTTTCTGTAACATGATATTGGCAAATGACGAACTGTCGAGTCCATTAATAAAATAAATAAAGGAATGAAATTGAATTTGTTTTGGTTGTACAATGACATAGCCCGCCATCTATCGAATATCAGCGCCATGAACGAAGTTTGTACTTCACTATTAATACTGGTGTGTTAGTGTAGTTGGTCTATAAAGGTTTGTTCGAAAGGTATTTCACACTTTGTATAGATGTCGACACTTGGTAGTAGCTTAGTTTGGTAAGACAACAAGTTTACTTCGTTTCGTTGTGAAGATCCAATTTAATTTAATTATTTTATTAATGGACTCGACAGTTCGTCATTTGCCAATGTCATGTTACAGAAAAATTCAGAAAATTCAATATATTCAATAGTCTTCTATCTTCGTCCAGGGGAGCCGCAGCAGCGTCTTCACCCTGGGTAGCCGCGTCTTCATGTCTTCATCCAGAGCAGTCGCCGTAGCGTCATCACTCTGGACGAAGCAGCTCGACAGTCACGTTCACTCCCGAGCTTGTAGCGGGAACTCTTGATAAAAGCTTGAAACTTCAGATCTTGCATAAATAATCCAATAACTTCACCATACTGTCATTCGCGAACATTTTCTGATTAATTTAACGTGATATTAAACACAAAATAGCCACTGTAGACATTAAAAGGAAAATTATTAAATAATTTCGCAACCGTCGTTTCCCGCCATTTTCAAAAGAACCGAGGTCCAATATTCTTTTCTCAGTTCATGGCTTATACAGGGTGTCCCTCGGATAGACGCCGTTACGTAAGTAGGCCGAAGCGAATTTTTTGAAAGGAGATTTGTCAAATGTGTCCTAGTCCAGCACCAAAAAACTTATCTCATAAAGGATATAATAATTATCATGTAAGTATAATAATTTTAATTAGTCCATATATCCAAGATTTGTGGCTAACATATTAATATTGCCTAGTGTTTCTAGTATAGAGAAATTAATATCTAATTTAAGGGCGACATGAGCGAACTAGCGCCGCCAATCATAAAAAAAATAATATCTTTCAAATTAATAAATTTTATCAAAAAAAGCAACATTGTACATAACAAAATATTTAATACGATTAATACTATTTTAAATGCTTATTTATAACGTTTCGGTAAGTTGTTGTTCGCATAATTGCGAATAACGGCCGTTTTTGGCACATTTGAGAACTACAACTTAGCTTGCCGCAATTATGCCATCTATTGTACTTATATTAAAAAATAGTGTTAATCCTAATAAAAAAATTATACATAGCTTGTTTAATAAAATTGATTAATTTGAAAGATAATGTTTTTTTTTAAGATTGTCGGCGCTAGTTGCGTCAATATGATGCTGAAAATAATTTCTTTGGGTGTGCAATTATTATTTTGGACTGGAAACTAGCATATCTTTTATCTAACTAATAGCAATGTTCTTATGTGAGATTAAATACTGTCCAATTTATAGAGATCAAAACAAAATACGTCTCAAAGCGGTCTGGTTTTAACCGCACTCTTGGACCGTCGCCAATATTTGACAACCGGCGAATGTCACTCGGGTTTACGATGGCGAATACCTCGGGTCGCCATTTTAATGTTGTTTTTGAGATTATCTGAGAATGTGTGTGATTCAGCTGCCCTTGAGATGATTTAATTATCAAAACAACGAAGGAGCGATATCCGACTTTTTAAGAAGGCGACTATGATAAATGACCATCTATTCTAAATGCATACCTAAATACTAGGTACCTTGTATGTTTAAATAGAATTATTCAGATTCACATAGGTACAGAACGGGTACAGAACAACACCATAATAATGAGGGGTATTCAAAGTGACATTTCAAAGGAAAAAAAGTAGCTTTTTAAGTCGATAATAGATGGCTTGGTAGAAGTAAGTAAAAAATACACATGGACCACAAAAGAAATGTTGTTAATATTAGCTGAATAATTTATTTTTGGGTTTTGAGTAATTTTAATAATTTTAATACCAACCACACAAAAATAGACATTTAATTAATAAACAAGGTTAGCCCGTGCATTGATGCTCTTTAATACTGAGGTGCGAAGTCGAGGAATCAGTGCCATCTACCCGAGCTAGCGGTACTATTTTTGTTTCTTAAATGTCACTTTGAAACCCCTCGTTACTGTCGTCCACGACATGACGACACAGATATAATATTATAGATGTCGTGATAACGGGAATAACTGGAACTGTCGTTCAGCGGTAAAAGTAAACGACTTAGAGCCTTAAGGGGCTTCGTGGAGCCAAACTACAGTCTTTGAAGACTAACAACTCTTTTGTAGCAGCACCTAGAGCCTTGCAAAAAATATATGTGATTTAGCGACATTTCATCTATAATGTGTAAATATATTTTCTTTCTAGCCTTTACCAAATCCACATAAAAAAATTCCGAAGTGGCCTCTGTTTCAACACATTTTATGAATAAAGTCTTTATTTGGAAGCCTATTTTACAAAAGTCCTGTCCCTAAAATGGGCAGAGACACTCTAAAATTCTGAACTACAACTTTTCGCTGGTATAAGGCTCTTAAAGCTGAGATTTTCTCTAAAAGCATGTATTTATTCTTTATAATTACACAACTTAACTTCACAAACAATAATAATAAAAAGTACCTATTTACAAAATATTTACATTATAAACATATCGTCTACGTCGCCCCCATGCGGCAGTCTCAGGATGCTGGCGGCATTACCTCGCTGAACGGCTATACTCAGCCGTTGAGCGAAGTAAGCGCCAGCCCTGAGATCCCCTGTTGCGAGGACCAGTCGTGTGGATATATTCTTTATTATCAGTAAAGTAATTTCTCTAAAAGTACTTTACTGATAAGGAAAATTTGAACCTTATTTATTTATTCAATATATAACTGACTGGTTTACAGATATCACCAAAGCACCGAGTCAGTGGATACAATATAATAATAATTCTTAAAATAATAACAATAATAATAGAAACGAGTATATCCGCCAGAAGACAAAAGTGGTTGACATTGCTCATAGAATCAGTAAACTGAAGTGGCAGTGGGCTGGTCACATCTGTCGTAGAACCGATAACCGATGGGGGAGACGAGTTCTCGAATGGAGGCCACGAACGGGTAAACGTAGTGTGGGACGCCCCCCGACCAGATGGAGGGATGGCCTTCGCAAAATGGCTGGCAGGGACTGGATGCAGAGGGCCGAGAGTAGGGTTGATTGGCGCGCTTTGGGAGAGGCCTACGTCCAGCAGTGGACTGATACGGGCTGATGATGATGAAAATAATTAATTATACAGTAAAATTAGTGTAAATTAGAGTTAGTATTAAGATAGATATATATATTTTTATACAGAGAACACAAACAACAAACAAAAAGAAAAACAGCAGCATATTTTATATTATAGTCCCCCTGTATTTTTTCTGTTTTCGACTGTACCTATTGGATTGGCGAGAGTCTGCAGTTAAGTCTCAAGATAAGGGACCGACGACCCCCAGCGCGTCGCCGAGTAAAGTGACCTTGTCGCGAGCGACGGCCTTTCCTTTTAAGGCATTATCTAATTTGATGCAATAACATTGTTATGTAGTAGTATTTAACAGAGATGATGTCTGTTTCGCTTATTCCGTTAAATTTTTACGTTAAATTAATCAGAAAATGTTCGCTTACACACGTAGAATTAATTTAAATTTTTACACATATACAATAGCTCGATTACTACTGACTCACTCACTCACTCACTGATTGACCGTCCCGTTTAGTCCCGTTAGAGGTGAAAGTGATGTAGGGGGGAGTTGTATAGTTTAGTGATTGGACCCGAGGAAGGGAAGTGAAAAAAACAAGATGGCGGCGGGTCACGTGATGTCATCGCCGCCATTTTCCAACCGATTTCGTTCAAATTTTATGAGCTTAAGCTGATCTGTGATTATTGCAAAGCTATTTTCAAATTATTAGATCGGATTATTTTCTTTTCACAATGATGAACAGTTTCGAGCAATCAGTTCCTTCAGTGTTACATCACAACCGGTAATTAGACGATCATATTTGTTTACAAAATAAGACACTTGATTTGGGCTGCGGTATAGGTAGATTCAGATAAACGGAATTATCGGCCTGCGTTTTCACGCCAATATTGTGTCATAGTTTTTTTTAGATATGAACCGTGAATCCATCCCTTTCATTCATTCAGAATCTCAAAAAACGCTGATATACCTACCACGATATTGGCGTGAAAACTAGGATTTTGGCTAATAATTCTGACTGCAGCTGTATCATGATCCGTATCACAATAAATATTGATGTGTATCGTCCGCCTATGGGGCTACGTGTTATAAAGAAGCCTTAGTTACTCTTTGAGATTGAACCTTGTACCACATAACGCTAGACACTGCTCGTCCATTAACAAAGCGCATGAATGAAAGAATACTTTGGACTCGGGGACAAAGTTTTGTTACAGTTAAGGGTTGGCAATGAGGCAAAGTGACAGTTGTAAGAAAAAATACCAAGCTTTTTAAGTTGATAATAGATGGCGTTGCACCAAAGTGCGATATCATCGTAAAAAACACAGCACCATGAAAAAAATTTCAATGTCAGCTGAATAATTTATTATTATTGGTTTATTCGTGTAATTTAAACAATACAGTACAAATTAATACTAGGTATGAAAGAGCTCCCGCTACAAGCTCGGGAGTGAACGTGACTGTCGAGCTGCTTCGTCCAGAGTGATGACGCTACGGCGTCTCCTCTGGATGAAGACATGAAGACGCGGCTACCCAGGGTGAAGACGCTACTGCGACTCCCCTGGAGGAAGATAGGAGACTATTGAATATATTGAATTCTCTGTAACATGACATTGGCAAATGACGAACTGTCGAGTCCATTAATAAAATAAATAAATAAACAAGGTTAGCCCGTGCATTGATGCTCTTTAATTTTGAGGTGAGAAGTCGAGGAATCAGTGCCATCTACCCGAGCTCAAGGTACTATTTTTGTTTCTTAAATGTCACTTTGAAAACTCCTCATTGCAAATGTATAAAAATTATATTATCATGTTCACCCCTAGTTTGAGGAAAGTTTGTGCTAGAAGCCTCCTAACAGCTGATTGGTTCTGTGACCACGTAATAGTCACGTGATCGGCTTGTGGGGTTTACTGTACGTACGTACGTTATATTGCAGTGATATTTCAGGGTTTATATCTGATCTGAGGTTTATATGATGAGCACTACTATACCTAGTACAGGGTGGCCTTGAATTCATTCGACAAAATTAAGTGGATGTTTAGGCTTGTGACATACATTTACTTTTATTAATGGACTCGACAGTTCGTCATTTGCCAATGTCATGTTACAGAAAATTCAATGTGTAATAGTTTTCTATCTTCCTCCAGGGGAGTCGCCGTAGCGTCATCACCCTGGGTAGCCGCGTCTTCATGTCTTCATACAGAGGAGTCGCCGTAGCGTCATCACTCTGGACGAAGCAGCTCGACAGTCACGTTCACTCCCGAGCTCGTAGCGGGAATCTTGACCATGGCGCTAAACTTCAGATCCTGCTTGAATTCTCCAATAACTTCACCATACTGTCATTCGCGAACATTTTTTGATTAATTTAACGTGATATTAAACACAAAACACCCACTGTAGACATTAAACTGAAAATTATTAAATAATTTCGCAACCGTCGCTTCCCGCCATTTTCAAAAAGCCCGTGACATACATGTAAGTACATTAATTAATCTGCACAGCGTTTAAGGGCCTTCATAGAGCCAACTAGCGCCGCCAATCTTAAAAAAATAATATCTTCCAATAAAATCTATTTTATTAAAAAAGCCATTTACGAAATGTTTATTATGATAAATACTATTTTATAACGTTAAATGCTTTTTATAACGTGATTCAATGTCGGTAAGTTGTAGTTCGCATAATTGCGAAAAACGGCCGTTTTTGGCACATTTGTGAACTACAACTTAGCTTGTCGCAATTGTGCCATGTATTGTAATTGAAAAATAGTATTTATCGTAATAAACATTTTGTAAATAGCTTTTTTAATAAAATTTTATAAATTGGAACATATTAAGTAAATTAAACAATTTGGAGTAAAATAATTATTTACTATATATTCAACTATCAAAAAAATGTTAATTTGATGTAGGTACAGCTAACAGCAGATCAAGTGTAACACTTTGGACCGTTCTAATCACTTTGGACCGTTATCTGCGCCGTAAGAGTTGAAATCGTACTGCACGTGTTACCATTGATCTGCTGTTGTCCGTAAATCGTTAATGTGCTTTAGAGTTTTTATATTTTTTTAAATATAAAAACCTTAAAAGGTATTTTTAATTTATTATAATGATTTCTTTCACTGGAATTTGACCTAATGGTCGTTTTTAAGGTCATTTGTGTCTTGTGACGTAATTAGTTCATTTTTTGCAGTTTTCTTTTACTAAAAAAACCTTACGCAATCGCAAACATACCCTTTCCATGTTTTTTTTTTAAAATGAAAATTATGTCTAAACCAAAATAGTTATTCACACAAAATATATGTCAAAATGTAGGGTACTGTAAACACGAGAGCTTGTTTAATTATTTTTTTTTCGTATTTTTATTTCGCTGCCAAAATTCATAAAAATACGAATATCGAGACACCGCGCCGCTGCGGGGCATCTTGTGTCTCACTCTTGCTTTTGACAACCAATAGCGCCTTAAGATTCAAACATATCCAATTCCAATAACAAGTTACATACAGCAGCGCATCTCCGTCCCCCAACAAGGTATTGTTTGCAGTATAAGTACTAATAATAATCCATTTTTCAGCTGAAACTTGTTTATATGTCTGTTCGCACCTGCTCGCTAACTCGGCTTTGTACAGACGGCATCTTATTACAACACTGCAATACATTCTAGGAAATTAACACGTCTATGGAAACATTGAGATCTGGGATTATCGGAATTTTATTGAAGTTTATATACAGGGTGGGTTCTCTTTTTTTATAATAATTTTCATTTCATTTCATTTATTTAATTCCATGTATAATTATTACTGTGTCGGAAATCAATTAGTAACTAAAATTTATAATTAACAAGGCTACCTATTTAAATATTATACAATGTCAATATCTCAAATTTAGCGTCTACTTATAGTTATTTATATAATATGTATTCAATATCATATTTACAATTAAATTAGACAAATCCGGCGCTCGCTTAGAGGTCCCGAGCTGTAAGGCGTCTCGTCCAGTGTTCCGAGGCGCCTTAAGGTACGGCGAGCTGTCAAACTCGAGCGCGAGACAGAAGATGTCCCGTAGCGGCGGAGTGAAGAGCACGGCACAGTGACTCCATATTTGTATTTTTATGAATTTTGGCAGGGAAATTAAAATACGCCAATAAAAATGATTTTTTTAAAACAAACTCTCGTAATTATAGTACCCTACATTTTGATATATATTTCGTATGAATAACTATTTCGGTTTAGACATAATTTTAATTTTAAATGACGGAAGGGAGTATGTTTGCGATTTTTTTCTATCGAGCGAAGTTTGTCCAATCGTGTATCGGTATTCATCAGTCCCTAAATATACACCTCAAGATTGCTATATATTTTTTTCAGACGTCTAATTTTAGTAGTTAGTGCCGTAGCCTTCATCGAAAAACTGAAAATACGCGCATACGAGGCCTTAAGCGGAGGTATAGGGGTAGACCCCCGAGAAGGGCCCCCGAGGGCGGCCGCGGACGAGGTTGTGGTATTTGGCGCTGCGTTCCCACAACCTCGTTCCAAACGCGATGCGTTGAACACCTTGGGTTTTAGTGGGTATAGGACCGTATTGTGACGGGAGTCCCACATACTCACCGCGCGCCCCTCCTCATTGGCGCGGTGAGATGCGAAAAGCATTTCCCCAAGTAAAAAAAAAGGGTGGGTTCTCTTGAAAACGGATATTACTCACTTATATTGTTGAAGTCAATAGTAGTGCGCGAAGAAACGTCACCGGCGACGCGGGCGTGGCGCGCTCACCTTGAGAAAGACCGTCGAAATCGGTCGAAACTGTCGGTCTAATTGCCGTGTAATATAAGTATATATCTGTTTTTTTTGTTAACCTATAAATTGTCCCACTGCTGGGCATAGGTCTCCCCCCTCCTCTTCCATCCATCCCTGTCCTGAGCCTCTGCCAGCCACCCATCCCTGTATCTAACGATATCGTCTCTCCACCTACGATATATAATATATCTGTTTATATATAATAATTTGTATAGTGTCCGACCGAATTTTCGGTTTCGGCCTAGTTTCGGCGAAATAACGGGTTTCAGCTGCCATCCGGCCGAAACTACCCTTAAAACCGAAACTGAGTTCGAGAGCCTATAATAAGCATATAACGTTATAATATTAAAAGCGTAAATAATTTATTTGAAATAAGGGAGTGATAATATGTAGTGCTTAAGGATTACTTCAAATATCAGAGACTGAAATGTTTAATATGTGATTTATAAATAAAAACTAACTGATTATAATTGCTTAATTATTTTTTCCACGAAAAAATTACCTTATATAGAAGTTTCGGTTTCGGCCCTAAAACCTAGTTTCGGTCGGACACTAAATGACAATGCCAGATTCTGTCCCACCATCAACCGCATGATGAACAAGATAACGAATAAATGTAAAAATATCCTCGTTTTTTATTAAAATTATTGGTTTAAAATAAAGTTTTGTACAACATGCGAGTCAAAAAAACAGCTTAATTAAGAATTCAGAAAATAGTCGAAGCGAATTATTCATCGTCTTTGTTATCATTTTCTACTACTCTCGCAACTCCTACTGATTATGATTATGCAATATGAATCCTAATAAGTTCCCAACAAAATGATAGGTACAGCTTCAATGGTAACGTAGTTTTGTAGGTGGGGCAAAGCTCCATTGAAATGTGGCAATGACATTTGTAGTAATGGCTCACTATAGTTTTAATACTAAAACTACATCCTGTAGTTACTTGATACATAGGGTGAAACTAATTCAGGCCGTTACAATGCCGTTACTGAAATTGCACGTGTGCTAATTTTTTTATAAACGAAAGAGTCATGGTCAGATAGCTATAAATAATAATATATTTAGGTACATAAGCTATGTTGTTTGTCAATCTACAATCAGAAATCACTACTTTTGGAATCCAGCTAGAACCCTTTTTAGTAATAGTGGGTTCCGCATGTCATTTTGTTAATAATGAGACGACATCATTGATCTCCTATAAACAACTAGATACACAGTCTGCCTTCTAAAAATGTCCGAGCGCAAAGAAGGTCCAAACGGATGAATGGACCCTCATTTGCTTTATTGGACATTATTTGGACGTTAAGAATGGACCCTTATTCGAACGTTTTTTAAATTGTTTTAGTAAGACCTTTGTGTATCTAGTTGTTTATACGGACGACATCAATCGGTCAAACAACATTTCAAAAAGTATCTTCGTATAGAAAAAAACCTAGATAGACCTATGGAAAGAGCTATGCTTGGCATTTCTCTGTTAGATAGAATAAGAAACGAGTATATCCGCCAGAAGACAAAAGTGGTTGACATTGCTCATAGAATCAGCAAACTGAAGTGTCAGTGGGCAGGTCACATCTGTCGTAGAACCGATAACCGATGGGGGAGACGAGTTCTTGAATGGAGGCCACGAACGGGTAAACGTAGTGTGGGACCAGATGGAGGGATGACCTTCGCAAGATGGCTGGCAGGGACTGGATGCAGAGGGCCGAGAGTAGGGTTGATTGGCGTGCTTTGGAAGAGGCCTGCGTCCAGCAGTGGACTGATGATGATGATGAGGTACATAATTACATTTAATCATCTGAACATTGATTGTACAGCTAACAGCAGATCAAGTGTAACACTTTGGACTTTGGAACGTTCTTATTATCTGCGTCGTAAGATTTAAAATCGTACTGCAAGTGTAACCATTGATCTGGTGTTGTCCGTACATTATATAAATTATAACTTATTTATAAATAATAACTTATTTATAAATAATAACTTAGGTATTTATAAATAATAAATTAAATTTTTTTTTTACTATTAATGAATTTATTATGTGAAAGAAACAGAATTTGTAAAATTATAACTTAAATTGTTACAGATTTAAGTTATTGTTTTTCAGATCTTTATTACTCTCGTATTTATATTCTAACTAATGTCGGTAATTCTCACTAATTAAAAACAAAGACCTACTTTAAATTACTTTTAATATACTAATTACTATTAGGTTAGGTTAGTTACTGAAATGTTTTCTAAATTTGTTGAATTTTATTTTTATTGTTAAGATCGATATAACATTGTAACCTTTTCCTTGGATTTCTAAGCATGCCGTTGTTGCCTATAATTGGGGTGACACTTAGCATAATTATTTGGTGGACTGTTAAGCCAATGATACACTAGGGGACAAATGTCCTACGACATGTATCGGCGACATGTCAAGCGAAGCCGGCCGATTTCGCCTGACATGTCTGGCGACATCGCGCGACTTATGTCCAGAGCGACCAGAGCTTGCCAGACATGTCGCGCGAAGTCCGGCAACGTCGCGCTAATTCACCCGACGTCCCTGGCGACACGTGTCGCAGGACATTTGTCCCCTAATGTATCCTTGGCTTACACTGTACCTACTTGTTTTGGTGTACACCCTGTAGAAAACCTATTTCATAAAATAAAATAAATTACTATTAGAAAATGGGCATTGCGTAAGATATCCAATAAAATTTATTCACTTGACAACAGGACCCTAATTTATTAATCACAAATTAAAATACAATTGTCTCGTAAATCTTGATGAATTACTTGTAACGACTTAACACAAAACGATAAGATTGCACGGATTAATTTCCTTTACCTAGATTTAACAATGAAAAAAAAAATGATTCTATATCTTGCCTTTTCCGGTTCGGCGCCGGCGTCACAGAGGAACGCTTGGCAAAAAGTAGCTTTGAATTAATTAAATTAAGCTTTTAAAAAGCTATTTAGTATTTGATAATCATTGATAATGTCAACATATTAGGTGACTTTTCAGCTTTACAAATCAATCAATCAAATCAAATACACTTTATTTGCACACAAATGAAAATACATCAGTTACATATAAAACCAAAGTTAGCTAGTGTACAGACGTGACAATGCCAGATTCTGCCCCACCATCAACCGCATGATGTACAAGATAACGAATAAATGTAAAAATATCTCCGTTTTTTATTAAAATTATTGGTTTAAAATAAAGTTTTGTACAAGTTGCGAGTCAAAAAAACAGCTTAATTAAGAATTCAGAAAATAGTAAGAAATCGAAGCGAATTCATTCGAAGTCAATTCATCTTTGTTATCATTTTCTACTACTTTCGCAACTCCTACTGATTATGATTATGCAATATGAAACCTGTAATAAGTCCCCAACATTCATATATCATTTTGATATATGAGCTTCAATGGTCACGTAGGGGACCAAAGGTGGGGCAAAGCTCCATTAAAATGTGGCAATGTCATTTTTCATATAGGTACCTAATGTTGGACTAAACAAGTGTCCCATTAAATGAGCATTTGCGCTTAAATATCACCTTTTTGCAACTGAAAGTTTAGTAGCATTTTCAGTGCCTTGGTCAGCGATCGAAGTGACACTGACGCCAATCAGGGTCTTGGACATTGGCCACTGCTGGTCGGTCAGTTACAGAGTAGACGCCGCCCGCGCCACACGCCCGCCCAAACCGATACAATCAGACGCAAATGACGCCAAGATTTCGCTCGCGGGTAAAATTAAAGTAACTCCACAGACTTTTGCAATCGGAAACAAATGGGATAAAAAGGAATTCAAATTAAAAAAAAAGACAATTTATAAAACAAAAAATAGACAATTAGTGAAATTTTACATACAAATAGATTTTTTCGTGTGATACTAGCTTCTAGGTTAGATAAGTTTTGAAAGTAATTAGATTACAGTGATTAGTGACAAGACTTTGTGTAGTGGTTGAAGATGGCTGAAAATGGAGGTAATTATGAGTTTTAGTTTTATGTGGTTTTGTTTTTTATTTATTTGGATAGGTAAATTGTGATATTTGTTTATTTAAGACAACATTGTCATAGCATTACAGTCACTTAACCAATGCGCTGTGCAATCATCTTATTGTATTATACATCACTAGCCTAATTCAATCTTCTATACATATAATAAGACTGTAAAAAAGTTGTGTCTGTACATTGGATATTTTTTGAAAAGAATAATTGTAATGTGTTTTAGGATCGATACTGATGCCAAAACACTAATTTTTTTAAATTTTTGTCTGTGACTTTGTGCAAGTATCACGCCATAACTACTGAAGGGATTTTGATGGGAGTTTCACTAGGAGATAGCTGAAATATCCGGACAGCTCATAGGTTATAAGCCATGGCGGTGATGATGTGGAAACAAGGATACAGAGAGGAAGATCTGCCTCCTGATCTCCTCCATCCTCCTCTACGCAAACGAAGTTGCGGGGTACAGCTAGTTATTAATATACTTAGTCGACTTAATTAAATGATTATTATTAGATATGTCAATAATTATTATTCTTTAAGCATTCATTACATTGCAATATTCATAATTTCTTATCATTATTACAATTAAGACACACTTCATCCATCTTTCTAACATAACACCATAGGTTTTATAGTAAAACTTGGAGTATTTCTTATAAATATAAAATTTATGTAATTTATGTAATTTTGGCGAGTAAATGCAAAACAAGCGGGTTATTCGATTAATAAACTTCATGGTTTTTTACATAACACCATAGGTTTTATAGTAAAACTTGGAGTATTTCTTATAAATATCAAATACGATGCCATTTATGTAATTTTGGCGAGTAAATGCAAAACAAGCGGGTTATTCGATTAATAAACTTCATGGATTTTTGGTTAATGATTTTGAGTCAATTATATTGTATTAGGTAATTTGAAATAATATTTAATAGCCATAGGTATTTAGATTACAATGAACGATATTTGGTACATAGGTTTTCTAATGAAATTATTATGCCAAAAATGAAAAATTCGATTCAGACCGTTTATTGCAAGTTTGTGTATACTTTTGCACGTAATTTGTTTATTAGACATAGTTAAGTACTTATAAATATTTTTATTTATTGTAAAATATTAGGACAATTATGAATTTCGTTACTTAAAAATCATTTTAGATCATCATCTTCTTACATAGAATCAAGTACACTGTTTTTATCATTATACTTTTTACAGAAATAAGTAAGTAGGTACTGATACTTACCTAGGTAGGTACGGACAACAGCAGATCAATGGTAACTAGAGAATACAATCCCGAGCATTATTTTTAATCCCGGGATTACGGAGTTTTTGACGCGTAATCCCGGGATTATAAATACAGTCCCGGGATTTTCAGGGCCAAAAAGCGGCCGGGATCCCGAGATACCGGGATTCAGCATCCCGGGGTTGTATTATCTAATGGTAACACTTGCAGTACGAATTTAACTCTTATGACACAGATAATAAGAACGGTCCAAAGTGTTGCACTTGATCTGCTGTTAGCAGTACCTATAAGTATACAAATTAATATCTTTTCATTTTCTACCAGGTAACCTTTTGTCATGAGAAAAGCTCATTTATAATTTACAACTATTATATTATATGTATAGGTACTTATATTATAATAACTTAATAAAAATCTGTAGGTACAGTCAACAAAACTTGCAGTACGATTTCAAGTCTTACGACGCAAATAATAAGAACTGTCAAAAGTAAAAAGTGTTACCATTGATCTGCTGTCGAATGTACGTTATATTCTTTCAAAAAATTCTACTATCTATTCAGATTTTTTAAATATTATTTTGTTGATTAATCGATGTTTCGTGTTCGTATAAAAACATTTTGCAAATATGATTCTATTCTATTCTATTTTTATTTGAATGGCTTCTACTCTTATTCAAGAGATTTCGCCAATGTCAAGTTTTTTAGAGTATTCATGTAAATAGAAAATTAAACAAATAAAAAATCAATCCGCCATTCCAAAATGATGTCGGATCCTTGCAAATATGATTCAATTTATGTTTAAACTTTAAATTAAATGACTGTAGGACAGTTTATCAGTCGAACGAGAAATTAATTTCTTAGAGATGTAAGTAAATAAGGCAATGGCAATGTATGTCGTCAATTCGTCATCCATCACTATACGACAGACGATAGATAACTGGGCACGTAAATAGAATTAAATGCTCATTTTTATTAAAATTCTTCTTGGGGAAATAGCTTCATAATAAGTTGGCGAAAAAACATGGAGGAAAGAATCGCCGCGCTCCATAGAGAGAGTCTAAACTTAAAGTCGTACAGTCGAAGACAGAGATAAGTAAACAGGGGGCCTCAATAAGGTTGAGATTTTCACAAAAACTACTGGACCGAATTAAATAATTATTTTACAGTACATAGTTTAAACTTTTATCTATCAACCAGTGAAAGAATTTGTGCAATAGGTCAAGTAGTTTTTGAGAAAATCTCAGCCTTAAAAACTCTCCTGTACACCTTTCTCTGTTTTCCACCGTACCTATAATCTATGCGAGCAGGTCTCCGCCCTTGTTGCCATTTGCACTCACATACGTCAGAATGAGATATTTCTAGCTGTTTTTATATTTTCGACAAAATTATTATATATAAACGGATATCACTCACATATATGGTTGAAGTCGGCTTTTAGACCGACAGTGTCGACCGATTTCGACGGTAACTTTACAAACAAAATACTCATACTAAATATATATCAAAACGTAGGGTACTATAAATACGAGAGCTTGTTTTAAAAAAAATCAGATTTTTGTTGGCGTATTTTTATTTCTCTGCCAAAATTCATAAAAATACGAATATCGAGGCACTGCGCCGTGCTCTTCACTCCGCCGCTGCGGTCTTGTGTCTCACTCTTGCTTTTGACAACCATATAGCGCCGTAATGAATAAATTACCCCGGGTGAATACAGCCCCGAAAATTCAAAAAATGGAAAAAAAGGGAGTGGTAGTTGTCATGCAAGAGCGGTGTCTGCGATGTAAATATGGCTTGCTCCATAGTTTCCTTGCTCCATGGTCACGACGTATTCCAGAGATGAAAATTTAATTTTTTTAATTAAAGAAACGTTTTAAAGCTCATTACAGAATAGCAGCTCTTAGCCATGAACGTAGTTTAGATCATAATAGCTATATTCGAAGAGTTTTAGAAACTGTTATACAGGGTGTAACGTAATTTTTTTGACTTTTCATACATTTACATTTCGTATCGGTCAGCTGATCGATTTGTATGAAACATTAATTTATTTTTATTTTTTTATTCGAAAAGTCGTAGAACAAAAGTTGTTCAGTTAACGATACTGAACACCCTCCCTTCGTTTTCATATTTTCTTGCATATATATGCGCTATGCCAAACGAAAATCCAAATGATAAATGGAGAAAATTTTTCATCACGACTGGGATTCGAACCCGGGAGCTCGCCATTCCATGGCACGCTCTATTCCAACAGAGCCATCGTGATCCAGATCGTGAATTTTGTCTCCATAAAATGAAAAATTGTCTAACGTGAAATTTGTCGAATCCCGGTCGTGATGAAATTCCCTTTACTTTAAATACTTTATTGTACACGAAAAAAAAAATCACACAGACACAATATTACAAGAAAGCAGATGTACAGCAGTCGAGCTTATCTCTAATAAAGAGATTTCTTCCAGCCTGGCCTGTTCGGGATAGAGAATGTTTATATATTGCAGTATAGACACATACGTACATGTACAATATGAGCTATAAATATCAAATTACCTACACATTAAATAATATACTTAATTACTACATCAAATAAACAAAAATAAACATATTAAAAAAAAAGAAAGACAATATTGTTTTTACATATATGGGTACATATATATAAATACATACCTACTAAACCCTTCGGTTTCATATACCCCTTCCGTTACACCCTGTATGATCAAATGGTACCTCCTTTTCCGTCCTACCCTTCTTTTTCCGTGAGTCGGGTAAAGGACGCAATGTGTATGCTACATGACTCACGCGGGAAATTCCATGTCGACGTCTGGAAGGTTCTATACGCAATTGTAGACACCGAATCGAAATCGCTGCATCACCTTCAGGTTCGAATCCCGGTCGAGACGAAATGACATTGCCACATTTCAATGGAGCTTTGCCCCACCTACAAAACTACGTGACCATTTAAGCTGTACCTATCATTTTGTTGGGGACTTATTACAGGTTTCATATTGCATAACCATAATTAGTATCATTTTCTACTACTCTCGCAACTCCTATAGAAGAATAACAAAAACAATGAATAATTCGCTTCGATTTCTTACTATTTTCTGAATTCTTAATTAAGCTGTTTTTTTCGACTCGCAACTGGTACAAAACTTTATTTTAAACCAATATTTTTTTTAAAAAACGGAGATATTTTTACATTTATTCGTTATCTTGTACATCATGCGGTTGATGGTGGGGCAGAATCTGGCATTGTCATTTTTACTCTGTTTAATATTTATACAGGGTGTGGTTTTGATCAACGATCAAATACAGGGTGACAATATACACGATATGCTGATACCAAAAAAATAATTAAAATATGAACTTATTATTATTTATTTATAAACTCACGCCTGATTCCCGTAGGGGTAGGTAGAGATGATAGACTTCCATGTGCTGCGATCCTGGCACAGAACCCTTGCCTCCACATTCATCAATCTCTTCATGCATGCTCGTCGGTTTGTAGCAGACCGTACTTGGCCCTTTTTCAAGACATCGCCAATTTGGTCGCCTAATTTGACTTAGGTGGCAACTCGACCACACAAATCTCGGCCGATGGTCGAGTAGCCACCTTTCGAAAAAAGGTAGGTGTCAAGTCGACCACTCGACCACTAATATCTCGGCCGATGTCCGAGTGGACAACTTACCTGAACTGTTAGTGGTCGAGTCGACCAAAAGCCCGAGGGGTTGACGATCTGGTTACCCTACGCCTTATTGACAAGAACTGTCAAACTGACAACTGTCAAAAATGTAGGAACTCACTGTGAAAATTTTAGTATGAGTTCCAGATTTTAACAAACAGTTAAGCCGATATTTATACACAGTTTTGAGCAAGAGCTCACCCTTACAACTGGAAAATATCTATTGGAATTTGACATATATAATAGCGAGTTCACGCTAAGGTTTTGCTCAAAACTATCAATTTTTTTAGGTGTCCTGTTGGGGCCGCCCAATACATCGCATCAGGAATGTTCCTGGAACGCTCAGCAACTGTTTTAATAACCAAATATGCAAAAGAATATCATGAATAACCAATTGAGAGGCACCCCAACAGCCTCTTGAAATTAATAGATAGTTAAAATTAATAGATACCTAAAAAAAATAGATAGTTTTGAGCAAAACCTTAGCGTGAACTCGCTATTATATATGTCAAATTCCAATAGATATTTTCCAGTTGTAAGGGTGAGCTCTTGCTCAAAACTCTGTATAAATATCGGCTTAACTGTTTGTTAAAATCTGGAACTCATACTAAAATTTTTACAGTGAGTTCCTACATTTTTGACAGTTATTGTAATTTTTGACAGTTGTCAGTTTGACAGTTCTTGTCAATAAGGCGTAGGGTAACCAGATCGTCAACCCCTCGGGCTTTTGGTCGACTCGACCACTAACAGTTCAGGTAAGTTGTCCACTCGGACATCGGCCGAGATATTTGTGGTCGAGTGGTCGACTTGACACCTACCTTTTTTCGAAAGGTGGCTACTCGACCATCGGCCGAGATTTGTGTGGTCGAGTTGCCACCTAAGTCCCAAGTTTAACTATAATTCAGTACTAATGCGAATCATTCTGCCGCGGGAAAACAACCACTAATATTTCCCGTTGTATAGGTACGCCCTTGTGATCTTATCAATACGCGTATACCACATTACTCATTAGCAGATTAGCAGTCATCCATCACTCATTGACAGTCCGCAAATAAGGTCAGCAGTGGGAAGTAGCGCTGGGCTAGCGTATCATTAACAATCGCTGATAAATTACAATACTACGAAGTTTAATTCATGTAGGTACATTTTTACAATAACTGTCTAATCTACCTACATACCTTAACATACCATAAGTTGGTCAGTTATTAAGGCGCTATGTGGTTGTGAAAAGCAAGAGTGAGACACAAGATGCCCCGCAGCGACGGAGTGAAGAGCACGGCACAATGCCTCGATATTCGTATTTTTATGAATTTTGGCGGAGAAATAAAAATACGCCAACAATCTTTTTTATACACTCTTTATTATAGTACCCTACATTTTGTATGAATAACTATTTCGGTTGAGATATAATTTTCATTTTAAAAGACATGGAAATGCTTGCGATTTTTTTTCTATCGAGCGAAGTTTGTCCAATCGTGTATCGGTATTCACCAGTCTCTGAATTAACACCCCAAGATTGCTGTATATTTTTTTCAGACGTTTAATTTTAGTAGTTAATGCCATGCCTCCGTAGAAAAACTGAAAATACGCGCATACGAAGCTTTACCCAATACTCAGGTCTGCAACCTCATGCAGCCGTGAAAAATATACATTTTTACAATTATAACTATCTAATGTACCTACCCTACATACCTTAACATACCATAAGTTGGTCAGTTATTAAAAAAATATCCTAAAAATTAGAATCACAGATTTCTTCGGTTATTTTCGAAGGAAAATTTACCGAATGCTTTCAAAAACGCTTAAAGAAAACATCGTGTAGTTCCTCAAATCGTCACACTTGCAAGCCTGTGAATATAAAAAAAAATTGCATGTGCCAAGCCGCCACCAGCCTAGTGGTGGATTTTGGCCCAAGATATAAGGTCTGTGCCCAATTACAGCGGCATAAAAATAGGCTGATGATGATGATATTGATAGATACAATCTATTTCGGTTGTGTGTGATGTTCTTTCAATTCTCAATGGCTGAGCCATAACTTAGTTTAACCAAAGATTTAAATCGTCAGATGGGTCCGCCATACATCGGCCGCGTGCAGTCGTCTTTCAAAAACAGTCCGCCTCCGTGTCAACTAATGTATGGAATTTACACACACCGACTGCGCGCAGCCAATGTATGGCACGGGCCCATCTAACGAATTAGACTATGTCTTAAACCATGTTTTATTTATGTTCTCTTTAAAATGGCGGGAAACGACGGTTGCGAAATTATTTGATAATTTCCATTTTAATGTCTACAGTGGTTATTTTGTGTTTAATATCGCGTTAAATTAATCAGAAAAATATGTTCGCGAATGACAGAATGGTGGATTTATTGGATAATTTGAGCAAGATCTGAAGTTTCAAGCAATTATCAAGAGTCCCGCTACAAGCTCGGGAGTGAACGTGACTGTCGAGCTGCTTCGCCCAGAGTGACGACGCTACGGCGACTCCTCTGGATGAAGGCAAGAAGACGCGGCTACCCAGGGTGATGACGCTACGGCGACTCTCCTGGAAGAAGATAGAAAACTATTATACATTGAATTTTCTGTAACATGACATTGGCAAATGACGAACTGTCGAGTCCATTAACAAAATAAATAAAATAACAGATTGCATTCCTCGCTATAAGACATACTGACTGGCCAATAACCCTGTCTATTCGATAACAGTCGAAAAGTCACCCAAACACCTATTAGCGCACGTGAGATGCGCCGGCGCACGGGTGACTGACACGACGACCTGTCAACTAACACAATTGTGGCAAACGAGAACGATAATTAATTAATGTTACTTATTACATTTGTTGACTATTTAATTGTTACGAAACTTAACTTATCCATTTTTATTCCAGAAGAACTCATGGACAGTCTTGAGCACGAGTTTAGCGTCAACGCGTTCTTACAACTGTCAAACGTCTATGGAACTTGACGTTTGTAAGAGTGCGTTCATGCTAAGCTTGAGCTCAAAAGGTCATGCTATAAATAAAGTATTTTCTTATACAATTTATAGCACAAGTTTTAGTAGACAGTTACTTGATTTGGTATTGAGATTGTACACATACCTACCCACATAACTCGTAGGCTACTGCACATTAACTATTAAAATTACTTAAGCTATATTTAGTATCAAATCCGTACATATGTCAAATATTATATGTATAACCAACTTATTGTATATCTGAAAGAGCATGACTCCACAACACAGGGAATCCTAGTGTGGAGTCACAGGAACTTAGATTAAGGTTATTTTCTCTTGAATAAATTATCTTTATCTTATCTTTATCTTTATCAATACCAAATCAAGTAACAGATTCAAAGTTCAGATAATCTAGGATTATGGGAAACATTACATTTTTATACTATTATAATTTCATGCAAATGAGGAAGTAGTAGACATAGCATAGAACCGGATTATTCCTCTCTGTCCCCCTATTCTGTCCCCTCGAGAACCGGTAACCGATGGGGCTCTTATAGGAGACCATGAAAGAGCAAACGTAATAAAACGTAAATGGATCATGCCCCCAGCTGCATCGATTTAAGGAAAGGCCAGTGCCCCAAAGTACAGACCGCCAGGGGTCTTTTGGCACGGGGATGACATTGAAATACACTGTTTGCAACAAAAGGTGACGTTTCACGAGACGACGGCATTGGTTCTGATTTTTGCCACGTGCCATATTAAGATCCTTGTCTTATAATAAGTAGACAGAATATAATTACTGCACATAGATTGCGGTCCGGACATATTCCATCAAAATCTTTTGCATTCTTAATGCGCCAAGTTGATTCTCCCAACTGCGAAGATTGTGGGACCAAGGAAGACTTGCAACATATTGTGATGGAATGTGTCCGGTACGCGACTAAAAGAGAGCATGTTATCAATAGTTCAGGTTTATGCAAATTTAGATGTATGTATGTTCCACGGCATTTTAGCTGAGCCAACTTCAGGCCCAGCTAAAATGCTGTTCTCGATCTTTTATAAAATTTAAGTTAATATAGAATAGGTACGATGGGATTGGCATCGTCACTTTATGTGTACAAAAATCCCTAAACAATTATAGATTACAAAAAAAGATCCTTGTCGGTCTGCAGGGACATACAAATAGCCTGATGATGATGTAGATCTACGGGAGGTGTGTGCTCTCGAGCGAGGACATACTGGCAGATACATCGTTATCTCGTCCCTTTTTTCCAATTTGAACGTCGAACTAATCCATTGACACGAGCCCCTCATGTTATTATGCAGGCTTAGCTCTCGATAGCGTGGAGTGCGCGCGATATTAAATAGATAAAGATCGCAACGTATCGCGTACGGACAACAGCAGATCAATGGTAACACGTGCAGAACGAATTCAACTCTTACGACGCAGATAATAAGAACGGTCCAAAGTCCAAATTGTTACACTTGATTTGCTGCCGGCGTACAACGAGACTAGCTTATCTGTCGGTTCTACCTTCATTACATAATGAGTTCGGTCACTCTGCTGGTTCAGCGACCTGAACTTGATCTTTGTGACCATTCAGCTCACATTTTGAATGGCAGAAGGAGGCCACGGGCTTTAGCTGCCAATGCATCGTAAGTTCTCTCGCTAGCGATGCTCGGACTTGTGATTCACCTCTAGCGGCCACCAGGGTCGGACTGAGCCGGAAGGGCCCTGGTGGCTCCCCACAAACCCGGGGCCCGAGACTGTATTATGCTATAATGATACACGTCAAAATAAGTTGATTCGGTCAAAAGTTATCGCCGGTTTTAAGGATGGCCTGCTCAGATTCAACCATTTTTCGAATTTTTCTATTTCATTTCTCTTTAATTTTATCAGCGAACTATATGGTCTGGTTTACATTTAGGTCGCAAGGAGCTTGCCGCAATAGGTAGGATAGGGGGCCCGCGCAGGCTGGGGCCCGGCTGGCAAATGCCACCTCGACTATATGGCCAGTCCGACGCTGGCGGCCACCAGCGAACTTAAGTCCCACCAATCCCGCCAGTCTCAGCGAAGGTATTACCGCCTCGAGAGCACTCCAAGAGATATTATTTTTTTTTTTTATTTTTTATTTTTTTTTTATTTTTTTTAGAAATGGTATATCAGGAGCGCTTGAGCCGGATTCTGCTTTTCATGTGGTTTAGTGACCAAATCAATTGTCAGAGTTATTGAAGCTGCCCGAAGGCCTCTGGCAAACCGGGACCGACTGCATGACCTACGTCTCGAGGCACTGATGCCACCTTGAAAAACTGGCTATGGCTGTGTTGACAGATCCTGCCTCTGACTACCGACGCTTGAAGTGGAATCCTAGAATGAGAATGCAAAATACAACAGATCGTGACGAAGTAGAAACACGAAAGAAACCTCAGCGACCTATAGTGGATCTTGCCGCTGATGTTTGAAAGTTTATTTCTCTCTGTAACGACCTGGGAATCCTTCTGCACCTCGTCGGCCTACCTCCTCTTCCATCGTATCCGCATAACCAAGCCAGAGCTGGTTAACTTATCGCAATTATGTTACGCTGGGTTACTATTTCTTCGATTTTCTAATCCTCCATCTCTGCAGACGCAAAGGTAGGACATCTTTGCGTCTGCAGAGATTGAGCGCTAAATTAAAGAAGTTAATTTTGACCATATATCTGTCATCTTTGAAAATTAAACGTTGTGGGCTGTGAGAAAAGATGAAGTGCCTACAATATAAAAACACACACCAATAAGAATTAAAAGCAACAAATGAGGTCAACTGACTTCATCCAGATATCACCGACTGAACCAACTTCAGAAATCATTTTCGATGTGCACCAGTTCAATCCAGTTATTACCGGTTTTAACCCAAAAATGCCGGATATTTATAGCCCAGGAGGCGTGTCATCCGCGTCGTTAGCGCAAACTGGTGGCGGGATAGATTACAATGAAAACAAATGGGTGTTGACGGATGAGTTCGAGATTAAAGATTGCCGCTCATGAGATAATTGTGGCTACATTGTTTCCAATTGTCATCAGCGATTAGAGGACTGTTGTTTGTTGTCGCAGATGCTATCCTAGGAGGTGGATGTCAAGGTTTGGGAATTGAATGACAACTTGATGGACATTGCTATTTATATCTTCTCACAGCAACAACTGGTATATCTCTCAATCTCAATTGGGACTCAGTTAACTGTGGGTTCATTCAAGGAAGACCAAGTGTAATGTCCGGGCTATTTTAGATTTTTTTCTTAATCACAATAGATAAGTATACTTAATCTCTCATCTGTTTCTTGTAGATATAATCTGAATTATACCACTCCAACTGCAATTTTGGCCCACTATACTTTTACCTGAAATACAAAAGCTGATGCATCCTATTCCATAACATCATCATCAGTCTCTTTATATTGCCCCACTGCTCGGGCACATACCTTCCATTACAGCTAGGGAGCTGGGGCATGGTCCACCACGCGGGCCCAGTGAGGATTGGCGGATTTCACATGCCTTAGACTTTTCTTTTTCTTCTACGGCATGCAGGTTTCATCACGTTTTCCTTCACTGTTTTGAGAGCACTCGGTATGTACCTAAGTTTTTCCGTCGAAAAAAACCGAGGATAACTCATTGGTACATTGCTTCCCTGGCTGGGTATCGAACCTGGAGGTATTGCAAGTCCATTGACCCAACCATTGAGTCACCGAGCTCCCATAACATCACCAACAATATTTTTAATGCTGTTAGTTGATGTTATGGGATGCCATACTTTAACACTTCTATAAACAAGCAAATCTCCCGGCGCCTGGTCGAGGCCACGCGTGACCAAAAGGCTGGCGGCTACTTTACCCAACGTGTTAGCCTCGCTATACAGCGGGGCAACGCCGCCAGCCTTTTGGGCACATTGCCAATTGTGGGGGACTTGGCGCAGGTTTTTTATTTATAATTTTTACACGTTAGGTAGGTTTAGATAGTTTAGATTTAATTTGTATTTATTTGTAAATATTATTTCCTAATTTTGAATAAATAAAAATAATACCTTAAAAAAAATGTTAGAAAAGGGACAGAAGACCTAAACCGTGGATTAACTTTAAATCAAGTTTATGGCTACCTGTCTATAATAATATGTTAAACCGGCGTTTGAAATCGATATCTTCTGATAGTATAAGACCGATGATGACACGTTATTGTTTGATGTGTACGTTGTACTATAGGTATAGTATAGTGAGGAAACTTCTAGACAATTCCCTTTGAAGACCAGAGGAAACCACTATGCGCCGGCGCAGCGCGGTAGACACAACATTTCAGCTTGACGATGAATTGTTTTCAAACACGTCATGCCATTCGCGAATCGTAGCTCGTGTCACGTGTTGTGTAGAGAGTGCTACGCAATATCTACGGTTCATGTGCCGTAGCGCCCGTAGCAACACAGCCTGCAGGGTTGTCACAATGTTTTTTTCTAATTCGAAACAATGGGGTGATTGGTTCTCTTGAAAATGGCGGGAAACGACGGTTGCGAAATTATTTGATAATTTTCCTTTTAATGTCTACAGGGACTATTTTGTGTTTAATATCACGTTAAATTAATCAGAAAATGTTCGCGAATGACAGTACGGTGAAGTTATTGGATTATTTATGCAAGATTAATTGCCGTTGGTTTTCCAATAAATTAAAAATAAATAAATAAATAAATAAATAAGATCTGAAGTTTCAAGCTTTTATCAAGAGTTCCCGCTACAAGCTCGGGAGTGAACGTGACTGTCGAGCTGCTTCGTCCAGAGTGATGACGCTACGGCGACTCCTCTGGATGAAGATAGAAGACTATTGAATATATTGAATTTTCTGTAACATGACATTGGCAAATGTCGAACAGTCGAGTCCATTAATAAAATAAATAAAATTGGGTGATTCCATCGTGGCCGCCAAATCTAATCCTAAACGGGTAATTCTACGAACGTGCTATTTTTGTGTTTGCGCGAAATAACTTCAAAAAGGATTCTTACACCAGCTGTATATTTATATATGCATGCAATAAGATATCATAGTCTACATTCACAGACCACTTACCCCATAGACATGAAATCGGTACCTTGCAAGCGAAAAATTCTGTCAACGATGAGCGCATAGAGACGAAGCGGGGGACAGAGGTGCCGTGTTAAAGAGATGCGTTCATTTCGATAATATCTCTAGCGGGCAGACACGGGAGCCCTCCTATCATGGTGGCACTTCACTTGGCTATTCGTATTTGTCATAATTGCCATGTGTGGTTGGTATGCTTGACAAAATATTCGTCTTATTTGTATGTCAAGTATTTGGCAAATACGACAAATACCTAATAGCGAATACGAATAACCGAGTGAAGTGCCAGCAATACATGTCTATGGGGTAAGTGGTCTGTGTCTACAAGTGAGTTAAAGAAATACATGCATAGACATTATCCGGCAGTACTGTCACTCTGTCGACTGTTAGCAATCACAACATCCTTATTAATTAATCCCACGTCATTTTTCAATATCAATCTTTAATTTTCACAAATGCAATCCTGGTCACGTGAACCAAATGTAACACCCTAAAATCGGCGACATTGTATCCGCATGCGAGACGCCAGTAGACTCGGCCGCATAGTGGGCGAGCTATTTCGAACCTGTCGCCGCACTCAATGGCGACTGTCTAGGTCACCAGCTGAGCTCATAGGTGCTCGTTCAACGAACCTCGGGCGTCTTGTGGACTGTATACGTCATACTATTAGTGAAGATTGCGAATTCTAACAATATTTTGAAAATAATATGCCTTATCAAGCTCCCTCGATGTAAGGGAAGGTCTGTGCCCGAGCAGTGGGGCAATATAAATAGACTGATGATGATGATCATGCCTTAATGATAAATGGAGATTTTTTTATCGCGACCGGGATTCGAACCCGGGACTTCGCCATTCCGTGGCACACTCTATTCCAACAGAGGGACGGCAGTCCCTCAGACGAGAATATGGAGACAAAATTTCACGCTCTGGATACGAATCACGATGGCTCTGTTGGATGGAATAGAGCGTGCCACGAAATGGCGAGGTCCAGGGTTCGAATCCCGGTCGTGATGAAATTTTTTCTCCTTTTATCATTTAGATTTTCGTTTCGCATAGCGCATATGCAAGAAAATATCAAAACATGATCATGCCTTATCAAAGGCTAGCGCCTAAAGAGTGATAGGCGTTACCTATCTTGCATGTGGGTTGAGTTTGGCACAAATACAGGGTGGCCTTGAATTCATTCGACAAAATGAAATGGATGGTTAGGCTTGTGACGTACATTAATTCAGCACAGCGTTTAAGTAAATTAAACAATTTGGGGAATAAAAAATTTTTTTTTTCAATAAATTCAACTATAATTTGTTTTAACTTGATGTGCATCGTTACGGTGCTTTGGAGTTTTTTTTACATATTAAAGTATTTTTAATTTATTGCAACGATTTCATTCACTGGATTTTGACATAATGGTCATTTCTAACGTCATTGAGTGATTTGTGACGTAATTAGTTATTTTTTACCGTTTTTATAGAAACGTAAACAAAAAATGATCTTCATTAAAACGTTTACTTACGAAGATTATAATTTCCTCAAATGATTACGAAATGTCGGTTACGTAGAGGGCTGAAACGGTACAAATCCTAATACATTAATGACACAAGGACATGACTTCCATTTAAGGCGCTACTAGCTGTCAAACTCAAGTGCGAGATAGAAGATGTCCCGCAGTCTCTAAATAGACCCCCGAAAATTGCTATATATTTTTTTCAGACGTTTAATTATAGTAGTTAGACATAGACATCTTTATTGGTAATATTCATTACACGTCATATAAATTTACAAGTAAAGGGTATATGAAGCCGAAGGGAGGGTGTTAAGTATCGGTAACTGAACAACTTTTGTTCTACGACTTTTCGAATAAATAATAAAAATAAATCAATGTCTCATACAAATCGGTCAGCTGGCTGGTACGAAATGTATGAAAAGTCAAAAAAGAAATTGGCAACAATCGAAAAGTCGTAGAACAAAAGTTGTTCAGTTACTGATACTGAACACCCTCCCTTCGGCTTCATATACCCTTTACGTTACACCCTGTAGTATAATATATTAGTATTTCATTATAATTATTCATTTCAATTTAATATAATATTTGTATTTCATTCATTGGTATTTAGTTACATTTATAATTAGTGCCGTAGCCTTCATAGAAATACTGTAAATCTGCGCATACGAAGCCTAGCGCATACAGTGATTCTTTTAGAATTAGTAAGTCCTATAAAATCCTCCAGCTAATACATATTGATTAGTTACTGTTAATGTTAATCCAATTACTGACGCGTCCCCTATTTCCTGTCCACAGATGCAAAGCAGCGATTGGAAGACGAGCCACTGGAAACTCCACTGCACCCCCCCGGTATGTTTACGTATTTATTCTGAGAGAACCTTGAAAATTACCACAAAATCAGGGACTTTAATTCATATTTAGTTGAGATCGGAAAAACGGCAGTTAGGCCGATAGTCACAGGTTTAAGCACGAACTCTGACTGTTGTAAGACCGAACTCAAACTCCACTCACACTCAAAACTGTCAATGAATCTCGGCCTAACCCATGGCCTAATTTTGGAATAAAATATCGCCAAATCCAGATGAAGGATTAAGTTTGGATTGTTAGTATTAATTATTTAAACATGATGAAAAATTTCTTGCCGTGGCAATTGGATGAGATATTTTTACATTTATTCGTTATCTTGTTCATCGTGCGGTTGATGGTGGGGCAGAATCTGGCATTGTCATTTTTCATCATGTTTTTTGTTCACCGAGCATGGATAATGCGTAAGAATGAGTATTAATTTTTATTAATTTACCTAATTGATATTATTTTAAAAGAAGTTTGAAGGTTTTTTGCCACTTTTTCCCCAAAGCGTTGGCACCTTTTCCTTGCAAAGTGGTGTAAATGTAAATTCCCCTAGTAGTCAACATCGACTTGCAATATTATCAAAACCTATTTACTTGTAATAAACAGATTGATTCTAACAGACAACACAATCACTTCCTCATCATTTGATTGTAATTCTAAAGTCCGTCGCATAGAGTTCAGTGTCGAGTGTTGGCGTGAGCTTGGCATTGCGTGCGTTCTAATGTTAGCTCGTGTGTTGGCAGACACCAAGGAGCGGCTGCAGCGGGCGCCGTTCGAGACAGCCCTACATCACGCGGGTGAGTTCATACTTTGTTGATATATTTTGGGTTCTCTTGAAAATGGCGGGAAACGACGGTTGCGAAATTATTTGATAATTTTCCTTTTAACGTCTACAGGGACTATTTTGTGTTTAATATCACGTTAAATTAATCAGAAAATGTTCGCGAATGACAGTATGGTGAAGTTATTGAATTATTTATGCAAGATCTGAAGTTTGAAGCTTTTATCAAGAGTTCCCGCTACAAGCTCGGGAGTGAGCGTGACTGTCGAGCTGCTTCGTCCAGAGTGACGACGCTACGGCGTCTCCTCTGGAGGAAGATAGAAGACTATTGAATATATTGAATATTCTGTAACATGACATTGGCAAATGACGAACTGTCGAGTCCATTAATAAAATAAATAAAAATAAATTGATATATTTTATTTAGGGTTTATCAATGGATTGATGGAGGTCCCAGGTTCGATTCCCAGCCAGGGCAGCCATGTACCAATGAGTTATCCTCGGTTTTTTCGATGGAAAAACTTACGTACATTTACCGAGTGCTCTCAAAACGGTGAAGGAAAACATCGTGATGAAACCTGCATGTCGTAGAAGAAGAAAAAATCTATGGCATGTGAAATCCGCCCGGGAAACGGGCCCGCGTGGTGGATCATGGCCCCAGCTCTCTCGATGTAAGGGAAGGTCTGTACCCGAGCAGTGGGGCAATATAAATAGACTGATGATGATGAATGGATTCGACAATTCAATACTCAATTCTCAATATATTTATTGCATTCCATAAGTTATAATACAGATGTTTCACATACTTAACAATAAAATGTTACAATGTTCTTTATGGACCTTGTTTAGGCACAGCAATACAAGAGAGAGACGACATTTATTGTTCAAATATAATGTAATTTGTAGTAACTAAGAAGTAGTAGGTAGCGATTGTTTATTATATTTTCTCAATTAGAAATTCATCTACTCTGTAATAGCATTTAGCATGTAGGTGTTGTTTTAGCAGTCGTGTGAATGTTTTTTCATTTGTTGCATTTTTTATTTCGTTTGGAAGATGATTATATATTTTTATGGACATGTTCAATTGACAAGTACTTGTTATTCATAAACCTAGTTAAACCTCGCTTCCCTTAAATCGTGTTGCTATCCCTTTCACACTTCGTTAACAAAGGTTAAGATAGAAAGGGACAGGGGGGCTAAACGGTGGCGTAACTTTAAATCACGTTTATGAATACCCGCCTAAGTCTAAAAACTATCAACACTCTAAAAGAAAATTAACCATTTTCAATATTTTGTCTTTCAGAATAGGTGGATTTATTGATTTTTGTTCAGAATTTGTTCAAAGGAAAAAAAATGTTTTGGTGTAAAATAGGCATTCCGGGATTCTCTTGAAAATGTCGGGAAACGACGGTTGCGAAATTATTTGTATATTTTCATTTTAATTGTGTTTAATATCACGTTAAATTAATCAGAAAATGTAAAATGACAGTATGGTGAATTTATTGGATAATTGTAGCAAGATCTGAAGTTTCAAGCTTTTATCAAGAGTTCCCGCTACAAGCTCGGGAGTGAACGTGACTGTCGAGCTGCTTCGTCCAGAGTGATGACGCTACGGCGACTCCTCTGGAGGAAGAGCAGACAACGATATCTTGAATATTCTGTACATGACATTGGCTAATGACGAACTGTCGATTCCATTAATGAAATAAATATATAGTTTGATTCCCCATTAAATTGTTAATTAATTAATAAACTGCGTAGTTAACCTTGCGTTAAACTAAGTGTGTCTGTTTGTCAAACTGTGGCCTACAATCGAAGGCCGGGGCGCGCCCTGACAGCCTGTGACGCTATCCCTAACCTAAATATACATTTTGCAAAGGTCAATTATCTTCTCGATTATACACCATCTACCATAAACTGGCAAAGAATCGGGTCAGCAATTTTCATACTCAAATTACCATTAAGTATGTTTAACCACTGATAAATTAAAAGATGTTGCTACTGAAAGTTTTTGCCACTTTTTCTCCTCAGCGTTGGCATCTTTTCCTTGCAAAGTGGTGTAAATGTAAATTCTATTATCTAATTTTTTTTGAATTAAAACTATAGTGAGCGTATATCACTCACTTATATTGTTGAAGTCGGCAATTAGACCGACAGTTTCGACCTATTCCGACGGTCTTTTTCAAGGTGAGCGCGCCACGCCCGCGCGCAACAAACATAAAAAACGTCACCGGCGACGCGGGCGTGGCGCGCTCACCTTGAAAAAGGCCGTCGAAATAGGTCGAAACTGTCGGTCTAATTGCCGACTTCAACAATATAAGTGAGTGATATCCGCTTATATATAATAATTCTAAAAATATTGACGTCAAAAATGTACACAACGACCTGCTTACTTGCAATAAAGTGATTTGTTTTGATAACAACAAAGTTTTAAATCGTGATGGGCCCGTGCCATTACATCGGCCGTGTGCAGTCGTAGTGTGTGAATTTCAAACATCAGTGCAGTCGTCCGTTAATCGATGTATGGAATTCACACACAACGACTGTGCACGGTAGATTTGTGGCACGGGCCTATCTAACGATATAAATCTTTGACTTTTTCGATCGACAGTTTCGATCGATTTCTATTTGATTTTTCTCCAGTTTGAAAGTTTCTTCAAATAGAAAGTTTTTCTATTTCATTTTACTCCTCAGCGTTGGTCCCTTTTTCTTGCAAAGTGGTGTCAAATTTCAATTGAAAAATTTTGACGTGCAAAAATGCACAACGTGCTTACTTGCAATAAAGAGATTTGATTTAATTTGATATCTAATATTTTAGCGTTAACAAAAGTAAATGCCACTTGGTTAGGGGGGCTGTTCAATTAGGTATCGATAATTAGATACCGAAAACCTCCCTTTGGCTTCCGAACACCTTCCCCTTTCCCTTAAGGTGCTCCCTCACCGGGAGCATTCGCGTGTAATGTAACGTTACAAACTCAAGCATTACATCAGCGAGGGAGAAATACAGCGTCAGTCAGGGAGGTAGTATTGTAATGTAATGCTCAAAGTCGAATCTATAACGTTACATTACACGCGAATGCTCCCGGTGAGGGAGCTCCTTTACATCCCGACCC
The DNA here is from genome assembly GCA_963506565.1 of Tachystola acroxantha. Taxonomy (NCBI): domain Eukaryota; kingdom Metazoa; phylum Arthropoda; class Insecta; order Lepidoptera; family Oecophoridae; genus Tachystola; species Tachystola acroxantha. Next base: position 13,882,837 of record OY735879.1, read on the forward strand.
CCGTATCTTTTGTTATGTAATTTAAGTCTAATTTTGTAACGAAAACTCACGACAAAGCGCTCTGAGAATAATTTAATGTCTGTTTAACACACCATTACCCGAGAAACAGTCTAGCTCACAACACAGGAGCCAAAACTCAAAAATAGCATTTTTATTTCATTCTTGCTTACACGCAAATATTTCGAAGTACCCACTTGTACTGAAAAATATGCTCAAATAAATATTGCTCTAGTTCTCTGAATTCTTCGAGAAAATTCTTAGAATAGGCTAGTTTGACAAGTATCGAAAATTAAATGTTTTTCATTATTATTACAAAATAGACACAAATTCATGGTCGACTGTGAAATCAAAATCAAAATTAGTTTAAATATGAAGTAACTACAGGCATTTAGAAAAGTTGTGTAAGAAAGAGACAGAAACAGTACACGACGTATTGTACCGCTACCACGGTATGACGTCATGCCGTGGTAGCGCCATACAAACTTCATACTAAAAGACCGTTTTGCTAAAAAGAGATGGAGCATCCCCACTTGACTTAATCGCTTAATATCTTCGGTATTAATTGAGATATCGCAAAACTGATTTCACAGTTCTCTTCAGCAGGAGCATGAGAGTCGATTGATGCAATAAAAAAATGAGTCAACTAGCCTGTCGATGTCGATCAATGTGACACAGGCCTATCTGACAATTTAATATAATCTTTGTCCGGAACCAACTTGTCAAAACATAGGAAGGACACGAGGAAATTATTCGCAAAACAAAGAGTTTAATTTTCTTTCCCAATGCCAAAGCGATAAAATCCGGACTCAAAATTAGCGTGCCGTTCATTAGTCATGGGTTCTGTATATAAACGGTTGAGAATACTCAGCCCCCTAGCCAAGATGGCTTTGACTTTCGGTAACGCTAGTAGAATAGAAATAGTTTATGGGATTGACTTTTGCGTTTTCGTTAGTAAATGTTCGAACTGACACCGCGGCCCAATTCAAGTGTCTTATTTTGTAAACAAAAGTCGTCTAATTACCTGTTGTGATGTAATACTGAAGGAACTGATTGATCGTACCAGTTCATCATTGTGAGAATAAAGTGATCCCATCTAATAATGTGAAAATCACTATGCAATAATCACAGATAATTTAAACACGATGAAAAACTTCTAACTCTTCTTCTTGTCGCGGAATGACAAGGTCGCAGGTTCAAGTCCTGCCCACGGCTAGAAATTTTTCATCATGTTTTTGTTCGCCGAACATGTCATAATGCAAACAATTTATGTTTAAACGGGTTATGTTTTTCGAGTGTATGTAAGTATGTACGTATGTATGTCTAATTCTTTGGTACGCCCTATAGCCTAAACGGCTTGATGGATTTTAACATAATGAGGTGTCATTAGATTCGTCTTGATTGTAGAAGTGACATATGCTATAAAAATTTAATCAAATAAAACAAATTCTATATTAATTAGATAAAAACGGGAATTACCGTGTTAAACATTTATTATTGATGTCTCGATATTTCGACAGCATTGCAGCCATCATGGTCACGAGTAGACTGAAGTCGGTGAGTGTTAAACGTCAGAAGGGTGACACAAAACAAATTCTGCATCACAGAAAAGCTTAAAATGTTACAGGTTTTTGTTTACAAAATGAGACACTTGATTTGTGCTTCGGTTTTAGGATTTGATTTTGGATTCCCGGATTTTGGTATTCCCGTCGTCGGAGATCTAATTTGGCAACGGATCTCTGAAAAGCACAAAGGCTTTGAATAGCTCTCGGTCTGTAAATAGACAGTCGTAAAAGACATGCTAGTGATGTGATGAGCCGACAAACACGTGTTGCGTCGACATAACACGTGTAAGTCTGTCTTTAATTGTCTATGGTCTATGCCAGGGTTTCTCAAAGTGGGGTGCGCGAATCCTTAGGGGTTCGCCATTCGACGCTAGGTTCGCGACAAGATTTACGTAATGGTGGCTGTATGAGTGGTCCAAAATGGTTCAGGCGCATAATGTACAAAGCGCAAAATGTCCAAAGCGCAAAACGTCCAAAATTCCTATTAGGTAGGTACACCTGTAACTAAATTGTCATGTCATAACTTGTACAGTCAAAACCAAGGATTGAAATCGTCAGATGGCCCGTGCCATACCATAAATACTTATACATAGGTAAGCATGGGCGTTCTGGTTCTGGGCCGGGGGGGGGGGGGGGGGGGGGGCATTTTTTTATAAGCCAGGTGCTTATAGAAAGAACGAACGCACCGCGTAATTTTTAGTTGTAAAAATATTGTATTGCAAACAAATGGCAAAAAATTCGTTTTCTTAATTTTTAGTAGGGGCGTCAACATTATCGAGGGGGAGGGGGCAGCATCTATTATATTAATTGTATTCTATTTTGAAATAAAGAATTTTCATCTTTAAATCTACATTGACAACCATTGATCTCCTGTAAACAACTAGATACACAAAGGTCTTACTATCCAAAGGATCCATTGTTACCGTCCAAATAATGTCCAATCTGTGTGTCCAATAAAGCAAATGAGGGTCCATTCATCCGTTTGGACATTTTTAGAAGGCAGACTGCGTACTAGTTGTTTATAGGAGATCAATGTTGACAACGCATAAAATTGGATAAAAAATAAGTCACCACTTGTATTTGAGCACGGTAATTTATCAATCTGAAGCATCATCGCATTTTTCATCTCTACAACCATTATACAAAGATCAAAAACCACATTTCACAAAAATAATTGAGAAGTCAAATTGATTTAGAGCGCGAATAGTGCGCGTGCGCAGGCCAAACAAACGGCTGCGAAATGCTTCAAAAGAAGCTATAAAGGATTGTCTTTGATGGTGTTTGCTTTTAAAAACATTATTTTGGTTGAAAAGTGCTTAATGTTTGCATAAAAGTATATTGTTTTAAAGGTATTGTCATCGCAAATAAGTGATAATCCATAAAGTCCATGCATCAAGTATTCCTTATTTAAAAATTAAGTTAGGATCGTGAAACTTAAATAGTAAGTGATGACGTCATCTTACTGAAATAGTGTCGTTCCAAAATCGGTCAATATCCATGTTTCGAATGTTTTCGGTGTTTGTAAGAGTGTGTTCATTGACATTTTTCTTGAGGACTCGCCAAATATGATTCTGACTACCTAGACAGCATTGAAAAAGTGTTACAAACAGAAATACAATGTATTGCTTGGCTGTATGGGTTAGATTACCTTTGACTACTACGTCAGAGCCACAGTACTTGCGGAATGCACAAAACATTTATTTCTCGGAATTTATCTACGAAAAAATAATAATAAAATATTCAACGTATTCAGAGATACAAAATCTTGATTACGATTTTTCTTTTAGAATGTTAATAATTTTTTGGCAGAATTTTCAAAGAGGGATACTTAAGCCCCTTCCATGAGCCAACTAGCGCCGCCAATCTTGAAAAAATAATATTTCCAAATTTAATCAATTTTATTAAAAAAGCTATTTACAAAATGTTTATTAGGATGAATACTATTTTTCAATATACAATACATGGCATAATTGCGACAAGCTAAGTTGTAGTCCACAAATGTGCCAAAAACGGCCGTTTTTCGCAATTATGCGAACTACAACTTACCGAAATAGAATCACGTTATAAATAAGCATTTAAAAAATAGTATTATCGTAATAAACATTTTGTAAATAGCTTTTTTAATAAAATTGAATTGGAAGATATTATTTTTTTAAGATTGGCGGCGCTAGTTGGCTTATGGAAGGCTCTTGATAAACAAATAAATAGGTAAATAATTTATTTTATATAATTCTTCTCATACAATATTGTAGTTCACAGAGGATATGTCTAAAAACACTTTCAGACGTTGGCTTGTTCAACCAGAAAATAATATACCCGGTACTCACTAAAATTATATTAATAGCTAATAAATGCCTAGCCGTAATATCTTTAAGTTAGCCAATTATGTCCTACCTCGATATAAGTAGCTCAGAAGAGGGCGGTGACATTATCAGAATACAGGAACAAATAGAAGACGCAAGCGATCCTATTTCTTTTTTCGATTACGTTTTTACATATACTTGCACGTACGGAAGGATTGAAGCAAAGTATACCGCAGCCCAAATCAAGTGTCTTATTTTGTAAACAAATATGATCGTCTAATTACGTCCCCGTGACGTCAGAGGCATACAGACGGCCTGAATGACTGACAATTGGTTTAGTTTTTATTTTAGTTTAGTTATATTTTAGTAAGTATTTTTATTTTTAGTTTAATATTGTAGTTTAGTAAGTTAGTTTATATTTTTAGACAGAATAAACGTTTAATCAAGTTTAGTCACCACACGAGAAGAGACCGATTTAGATTTATTTTATTTCATCTTTAGATAATGTTCTTACAAAAGTATAATGTATTTGTAAGGATGATGATATTTTAAAATATGTTGTTTATTAACAACATATTTTAAAATATTATAATATCATAATAGCATTAACATTACACTAGATTAGTAGACGATCTACTGAATATAATATTAAGTAATGGTAAACAAATATTAATTCAAAAAACAAAAAACCCGACTGCAAAAAACTATCCCCTTTTGATTAATTTTTTTATACCCTATGACACTCCCGTAATCGCACCTACAACACAGGTTTCCCTAGTGTAGGTACAGCCGCGACACCTGCTACAAGGCCTGATCGCATCAAATATTGTAACTACACTAAATAATGTACTGTAATAGTACAGTCGAAGACAGAGATAAGTATCCAGGGTGCCTCAATAAGGTTGAGATTTTGTCAAGAACTACTGGACTAAATTTAATAAATCTTTTACATCACATAGTTTTAACTTTTATCTATCTAACTGTGAAATAATTATTGAAATATATCAAGTAGTTTGTGAGAAAATTTCATCCTTAAAAACTCTACTGTACACCTTTCTCTGGCGTCGACCGTACCTATAGATAATCTTTAGTATTAGGTTATAACTTCTTTTTGTTTTTGCTAAATAAATACATTATTATTATTATTATAATCAGACGAATCTAACGATACCTCATACTGTATGAGTCATACATCAAAATCCATCAAGCCATTCAGGCTACAGGATGGCAGGAAGTACATACATACATACACCCGGAAAACATTACCCACCTTCTGGGACAGTCGGGTAAATATATTGAGATTCAATGTCAACAATAAGAGAGACCATGCCACTTCTGCATTGTTCCATATTCTGTGACCATTAGACTAATCCCCCGGCGGCTTTTAGCTAACGAAGGGCGTCGGCCGTGACGTCACGAAGGTTAGCCTGTGTTTGTCTTCGGGCGGCGCCTAATGAGGCCCTGGTACCTGCAATGTCGAGAAACTAGGTGCCAATTTTTATCAAGAGTCCCGCTACGAGCTCGGGAGTGAAAATGACTGTCGAGCTGCTTCGTCCAGAGTGACGACGCTACGGCGACTCCTCTGGATGAAGACATGAAGACGCGGCTACCCAGGGTGAAGACGCTACGGCGACTCCTCTGGATGAAGACATGAAGACGCGGCTACCCAGGGTGACGACGCTACGGCGACTCCTCTGGATGAAGACATGAAGACGCGGCTACCCAGGGTGAAGACGCTACTGCGACTCCTTTGGATGAAGACATGAAGACGCGGCTACCCAGGGTGATGACGCTCGCTACGGCGACTCCTCTGGATGAAGACATGAAGACGCGGCTACACAGAGTGACGACGCTACGGCGACTCCTCTGGATGAAGACATGAAGACGCGGCTACACAGAGTGACGACGCTACGGCGACTCCTCTGGATGACGTCAAGAAGACGCGGATTTTCAGGGTGATGACGCTACTGCGACTCCTCTGGATGAAGACAAGAAGACGCGGATTTCCAGGGTGATGACGCTACTGCGACTCCTCAGGAGAAAGAGAAGACAGTAATATCTCTAATATTCTGTACATAACATTGGCAAATGACGAATTGTCGAGTCCATTAATAAAATAAATAAAATAGGTGTAAATTTTCACTTAGATTTAGTTCCCATTTCCACATCTTTCTTCCTATTATTAGGTTTCCTTTATCCTTTTATTAGGTTAGTAAGTAAATCTAGTACATCATCATCAGCCCGTATCAGTCCACTGCTGGAGATAGGCCTCTCCCAAAGCGCGCCACTCAACACTAATTCTCGATCCCTCTAATTTGTTGCAAACCACCTCTAGTATCACCCCTTTCAAGGAATGTATTGAATTTCCAATCACTCTGTATAAGACGAATATTTTGTCAAGCATACCAACCACACATGGCAATTATGACAAATAGGCAAATACGAATAGCCAAGTGGAATGCCACCATAAGGTATGTCGCCTATAGGGGGGAAACATTACCCCCTTTATTTTTACAGTAGAGTGAAAAACAAAAACATTGAACATTCACCTACTTATGGCTTAGATAAATATTTTCAATGAAATAAATGTACAGTCGATAGCAGATCAACCTAAAGTATTACATACTGAGCTGTATTACTATCGCGTAAGGTACCTGTTACACTTGATGAGTTGTTTACACTATTTATTTATTTATTTTATTAATGGACTCGACAGTTCGTCATTTGCCAATGTCATGTTACAGAAAATTCAATATATTCAAGTCTTCTATCTTCCTCCAGGGGAGTCGCAGTAGCGTCTTCACCCTGGGTAGCCGCGTCTTCATGTCTTCATCCAGAGGAGTCGCCGTAGCGTCATCACTCTGGACGAAGCAGCTCGACAGTCACGTTCACTCCCGAGCTTGTAGCGGGAACTCTTGATAAAAGCTTGAAACTTCAGATCTTGCTCAAATAATCCAATAACTTCACCGTACTGTCATTCGCGAACATTTTCTGATTAATTTAACGTGATATTAAACACAAAATAGTCCCTGTAGACGTTAAAAGGAAAATTATCAAATAATTTCGCAACCGTCGTTTCCCGCCATTTTCAAGAGAACCTCTGTTTACACTATATTACGGCGATCGATGAGTCCAGGGTAGGATTCAGGACATAGGGATATAAAGAAAGACCAATTTAACCGGTAATAATAAGTTAAGGGTGTGGAAATGACAATGCCAGATTCTGCCCCACCATCGACCGCAAGTTGTACAAGATAACGAATAAATGTAAAAATATCTCCGATTTTTTTTAAAATCATTGGTTTAAAACAAAGTTTTGTACAAGTTGCAAGTCGAAAGAAACAGCTTAATTAAGAATTCAGAAAATAGTAAGAAATCGAAGCGAATTATTCATTGTTTTTGTTATTATTGTATAGGAGTTGCGAGAGCAGTAGAAAATGATACTGATTATGATTATGCGATATGAAACCTGTAATAAGTCCCCAACAAAATGATAGGTACAGCTTAAATGGTCACGTAGTTTTGTAGGTGGGGTAATTTCATTCCATTGAAAAGTGGCAATGTCTTTTAAAGTTCTAAAAGTCAAAAAAGGCTGCGTGGTTCAAGATACTAGGCTTGATTCTGTCGTGGTCACGAAATCTAAACCTAAACTAAAACACAATGCATGTGCTGCATCTTGTAAGCAGGACGCCTCGAATAAATAAAATATAAATAAAAAAGGCACTAACAGAATTAAAAATAATTGAATTAAGATTAGAGATGGGCCGAATATATGTATAACCTGCCGAATACGAATATTCGGCCGAATGTTCGGTTCAAAATGTACCGAACCGAATATTCGGCCGAATTATTCGGTTTATTTTCGCAATTGAATTTATAAGATCTAATAACCCATTGGTGCGATTATTTTCGAATTTCTAAGATCTAATAACCCATTGGTGCGATTTTCTAGCCACTAGGCCGGCAAACTGACCCGATGTTGATCACTGTTTAGGTCAAATTCATGGTCAATTTTAAATTCGGTAATTATTCGGCAATTTTACCGAATATTCGGCCGAATACGCCGAATACCGAATAATTACCGAATGTTCGGCCCATCTCTAGTTAAGATGTAATTGTCGTATCAAATTATTAATATCATAAATAACTAAGTAAATTCATTTATGATACTGATTGCTAAACAGTGGCTTATTTTGGCAGCTGCTAAACCACCGATTTTGTTACTAAATCACCGAAATCCTTAAATCGTCGCTTAAAACCACCGACTAACTCTAAATCACGTTTATAGCTAAGAGCTTTACGCTAAGCTCACGCTCATATTCATTTATTTTTACGATAAATACTATTTTTTAAATGCTTATTTATAACTTGATTCAATTTCTCTAAGTTGTAGTTCGCATAACTGTGAAAAACGGCCGTTTTTGGCACATTTGTGAACTACAACTTAGCTTGTCGCAATTATGCCATGTATTGTATATTGAAAAATAGTATTTATCCTAATAAAGATTGTGTACATAGCTTTTTTTTAAAAAGTGATTAATTTGGAAGATATTTTTTTTTAAGATTGGCGCCGCTAGTTGGCTTCATGTAAGGCATAATGTCATTAAAAGTAAAATTCTTATTAATAATTAATTAAAATATTATTATTCTAACAATTGTCTCCGAATGCCTCCCCTACCCGTAGACATGGTGTATGTAATGGCGTAGTATGTACCTATGTCCCGTCATGGGGCGGTATCGACGGGCTTGCGGCCACGGGGCGGCCTCATGGCGCCTCGCTCGGGTTTCCCATGTGGAAAATACCCATACTTCTCGCCTGTAATTGCTTTAAATATATTTAATACTTTTTAAAGAGAAGTTTTAGATTTTTCTGGAATAATAAAATAGGATGCACTAATATAAATGCTTGGGCGATGAAAACAATTGGTTTCAAGGTAGGTACGCCCGGTTTTGCATAGTTTTAGATTTTAAAATAAGTTTTATGTAGCAAGGAGTAGTGTGAAGAGACAAATAGACGGACATACAGACGGATAACAAAGTTCCTTTTTTCCTCTTGAGGTACGGAACCCTAAAAAATAATCCTTATTAATTATTATTATTATGGTTATGAGGGCTTTTGAAAATGGCGGGAAACGACGGTTGCGAAATTCTCTTCTTACCCGTGGTACTACCGGTGGTCCTACTGGTAGTACCACGGGAAATATTTTTTGCCCTTAGTACTACTAAACAATTTAGTAGTACCACGGGAGATTTATTTTACCTCTGGCACTACTTACTTATAAGTCGAAACACTATCAATATTAAGCGAACAATGTTTATTTCATTTCAAGTTACTATTGGTAAGTAACAAAATCCCAAAAAAAATCACAAAGAAATAAAAGAAATCACATCTAATTTTGGAAAATTAAAAACTTACGCAATTTTTCTAATGCTAGCTCCAACGAAACATCGTTATTTATAAGTTGCATTTGTATCCGTCTGATACCGTCGTCAATTTTAATATACTGCAGTCTTCTTTTACTTGATAATTTGGATAAAACTTTTGTCGTTGACTGGTCTTCTAAGGTTTCTAATAGTCTCATAAGTGTCACCGGACTTTTTTTCAAAATTTTGTTTATTTTAGAATGCCATGATTCAATAACATTATTTGTTCGGTGGCGTTTACCAAACACACTTATTATTCCTGTCATGTGTCCTTTCATCCACGTCCGTTCTACATACTGTAGCAATTTCTTTACTTCGAAGAACTCGCTCTCAGTCTTTACGTAATCATATCCTTCCATTATTCTTTCAGCTGGTAATAATGCTAACGCTGCGACTAATGCCACAATGCGGTTTTCGGGCTTTTTGTCACATTTAAGTGCTTTTCCTTTTCTCATGACACATCTGTGCCAGTGATAATAACATCCAATGATACTAACTCCTGGGAAAACACTTAAAATTGCATTAATCGCAGCAACCTCAAAGTCACAGTGAAAATGGATACAAATGCAACTTATAAATAACGATGTTTCGTTGGAGCTAGCATTAGAAAAATTGCGTAGTTTTTAATTTTTCAAAATTAGATGTGATTTCTTTTATTTCTTTGTTATTTTTTTGGGATTTTGTTACTTACCAATAGTAACTTGAAATGAAATAAACATTGTTCGCTTAATATTGATAGTGTTTCGACTTATAAGTAAGTAGTGCCAGAGGTAAAATAAATCTCCCGTGGTACTACTAGATTGTTTAGTAGTACTAAGGGCAAAAAATATTTCCCGTGGTACTACCAGTAGGACCACCGGTAGTACCACGGGTAAGAAGCGGCGAAATTATTTGATAATTTTCCTTTTAACGTCTACAGGGACTATTTTGTGTTTAATATCACGTTAAATTAATCAGAAAATGTTCGCGAATGACAGTATGGTGATTTTGTTGGATAATTTGAGCAATAATGACAGAACAGCTTAAGGCGCTATATCGTTGTCAAAAGCAAGAGTGAGACACAAGATGCCCCGGAGCGGTAGAGTGAAGAGCACGGCGCAGTGCATCGATATTCGTATTTTTATGAATTTTGGATGAATTTTGTCAGGGAAATAAAAATACGCTGACAAAAATCAGATTTTTTTAACAAGCTCTCGTATTTATGGTACTGTAACGATCACGTCTTTAAATCAATTTCAAGACATGGTAAAATTTTGCTAAAATAACTAAATTATAACGCAATCTTTTTAAGTAAGAAAAACTCTTTACGTAATTTAATTACAAACCAAAAATTATGACAATGACCAGAAAATCAAAATCTGACAAGAGAACGAAAATTGCAGAAATATGGCAGACGTAAAAAATTGTGAAAATAATTATAAATACAATAAATAATAATGATTCAAGAAGAAATCATATTGAAATAGATTTACAAGTTTACATTTACTGGATTAGGTGTTCCTGTAGTTTAGTTTACAGGTTTTCAGGTATTTGGTTCCTCTTTACTATCTCAATAGAAACATCAAGTTACTATGGGAGGAGACGCCATTGCTATCGTAATAGATTGGAAAGGAAACTTTTACAAGATCATAACAGAGTCTGGAGTGGATCCTTAAAGGTAAAGAGGAACTGAAGAGAACTGTGAGTGTTTAAACAGATAATTTATAGGACTGTTTCAATGATCAGACTACTATTTTAGGAGACATTTAAGTAAAACCAGATAGGGTGACAGCTTTCTACTGTCTGACAAGATCAGCTATTTTGAGAGGATCCTTTGACGTTTCAAAATATGTAAACAAAGATTATATTTACGAATTATTATTTTAATATTTTATCGAACATTTCGCGAGTGAGTTCTTGAGTTTGTGACTTAGTGAGTTGGTGTTTGATACTGAATAGTTTCCTTTCAAGTGGATTATACATTGAATTATAGAACTATTTAAATGTGTGGTGATTCTAGTTGGAGCTACAATCTTACAAGAGCTTGGTGTTGCATTGAGGACTTCATCAAGACTTCATCCTTCATTGTTCCTGATTTCTACATGAAGCTGCTGTATTGTGACTCTTATTTACAATTGTTAATTACTCTAAGGAAGACTCTAATAAAGAAATACTTTACGAAACTCTGCTTTGATTCATCTCTCTGATTAAATGAACTACATCCAACTTCCTGATTGTCTAATTGTACTTTTAGAATCTTCCAATACTAACCAAGTTCCTTTCCAGACTAATAATAATGTTTTGTGAGTAAACCAATCTTTATTTATTAGTAGAGAAAGATATAAGTAGAAGGAACCTTAGTTTCCAAGTTGAGAAGACTATCCATTACATAGATCTGAATATCTGTACTTAAATACATTAAACCTAACGTCCGTCATGTGTGTACATTGACTGTACAACATATTTATCTTCATTTTACTAATCTTAATCGATTAACCAATAAAACAAATAATTTTATTAATAAATTACAATCATACTAATACGGCTAGACTAAGATCATTTTCTAGGATAGGCCATATAGGTTCATGGTTTATTAATGATGTTAGAGAACACTATTATCACATACGTTATTCTAGTTAAGTTAGAAATTATGAGAAACCCGTTTCGTAGGAAAAGGTTCTATTTTATTTTATTAGGAAACCCGAGTCGTAGTGATGGGTTCTAATTTAAATTACTAGACGGTCATCTAGTAAGGCTTCTGTGCCATTTTATTTTAGGTTTATTTAGGTTCTAAATTCATTGGTGAAGTATTGTGTCAGTGTCTTTGCACATAATTCTGACATATTCTAAGATTCGAATTCTGAACTTCGTATACCGTTTCGGAATACATTCAAACAGAATATCGATCTACTTTTGTTTATCGAGAGAGTTGGTTCGAGATTGTGAAGAGAGACAGATGTGTCTTTTCAATATAATACAAATAGGAATCCAAGATCCAAGGAAAGAGGAGAAGGATTCTAGTATTATGATTCCAACTACCTATGACGTCCACTGGAATCTGGTGATATTCTTCTAATTACATTAACCATTATTTTATAGATTCATCCGTTGGATTCTTTGATTACAAATTATACATGCGCTTCACAAATTTATTAAATACTACTTATTCACGGGGTTTACTACGTTACTACAATTTATTCGTGGACTACTACTATTGCTAATATTTACTACATCCAACAAATACTCTATGAATACAACGTTATGACTTCAATATGGAATATATGTTATAGAAATAGGATTGTATTTCTAAAACAGAAGTACGTAGTACCTTTTCGGCAACTAACTTCTAAATTATATTCTTCCTAAAATTCATTTATCGAAGGAACTATTTCTTTGTCTTTTCTTCTGTGATCTATTATATTCGGCCAAACATTTTAATAATACGAGATGTATTGACACAACTGTAATCCCAATATTCTGGATTACTCTAATTATTAATTAAATTGGGATTCACTCCTAGTCACAAATAGAAGTCAATCTTATCAGGTTTAATAATAATTTTGGGGTCGTTCTGCGAGCATCTACACTTACCCGTGCAACTTACAGACTCTACTTAGATTATCAAGTGTCACTATTTGGAATTAACAATGCAAAATTAACATTATTATAATGTTGTCATACTCCTTGCAATAGAGCGGTCTTTGGGGTGCATTTCACCTCTTTCCTCCTAATCGGTCATGGGCGAAGGTCTATTCCGGTGGCTTGACTCCATGGTACTCTAGACGAGGCCTGGCCAAGTCCATGTGCAACAAAGCCGAGGATCGGACGATATGTGGTATGTTCAAGCCTAAGGAGTTCTGTAAATTGTTAGGAGTGATTATTTCGGAAGTTGTACGAGTGTATCATTTGGTAGTCGCCCCCTCACAACAACCTGCGCGACCTACAATTATGTCAAAGTCAACATCTCAATCTAAATTAATAAGCAACGCTTATAGCGACAGTTATGGATCCAGGATGATGAGATAGAGTTTAGTTTCCTTAATATCCAACCTGCAGACGATGTCTTGCAAAGGTTGTTCTCCACGTCTCATTCAAGCTTTGCTTGTGATGAGATTATAAAGGTCTCCCGAGTAACACTCAATCTGAGATCTAGATCCTTTTACTGCGTAATACTTCTAGTTCGTGTTTACGAACTTAGGGGGTTCGTTAGGTCGTTCTTGGTTGCAGGGCCGTGAGATCGGGACTGTTGTGGTGTCTATAACGATCTGCGGTAGGCTCCGAGGTTTTGGGCGTAGGGGGCTCGGAGGTGAAAACCATTTTAATAAAAATACTAATATATTAAATTATCCCCACTTTTGGAATCTTCACCGAGTTTACCACAACAACTACAAAAACTCTCAAAATTATCCTTTTCTCTTCTTCATAAAGTTTATCTAATTATAAGAACTTGTTTTGTGTCATTTAGTCAGATTGCCGTTTTCCAGCTTTACTCCTTAGACAGAATTACCTCGGAAAGAACAAGGGTTATAAACACAACGTAAGTAGGGTCCGCCACTAGACGAATTGCCAATATAATCACGTGCCAAAACTCATTAAGTTTACTTAATGTTTTAAGTATAATTTTAATAATGTAATAATAAGGTCAGCCAAAAGGGTCGATCGTTACAATGGTGCCTTAGGTCCAGGATTTCCAGGTCTCAAAATTCTTGTTTGAGGAGTGTTAATAAGCTGGAGTGGTGTCTGACTTTATGGTGTAATTCAAAGTTCTTCAATTATAATACAAAACTTTTCGGTTACATAGATACCCTGTATGGTGTATGACAAAGGTTTAGGGGAAGTTAGATAAAATATTTTCATAATTATAGGAGGATAGTTTTAAAAGAAATTTCGTAGATTATTTGAAGGATTGTTTAGATTTTCTTCTTTTATGAGATTGATTGGTTTGATTGACCTACTGATTAGTAAGAATGGTACGAGAGGACGTAATAGACAGATGGATTGGTTTGATTGAGTTATTGATTAGTAAAAATGTAATGTGGAGAAATAATATAAAGATGGATTGGTTTGATTGATCTATTGATTAGTAAGAATGTGACATAACTATGAAAAAAATGAATTGGTTTGATGGAGCTTTTGATTAGTGAGTTTGTGTCGTAATGAACATCCCACGTTGTTGATTTTGAAATGAACCTTCCATTTTACGGATCATTTAAAAAAAAAAAATCTTCACGAATTATATTTGCATTACTTTGTGAAGTGTATACATAAATGCATAACAGGATGCCTGTATATCACGGGGAATTCACATCCATGTATACTTTTGATAGGATTCTAAAACCAAACATAACTATGTATGTAGTGTAAGATGTAACACATTAATTTTATTTGAACATTAGTACAGTTCACATTTGGTTTCACTTATGTATTAAGTTTACAGTAACGACATTCGCGACTAACATTTTTTTTTTTGAATAAACATAAAGTGTGTTTTTGTATTTGAGGCAGAGAGCTCTAAATATGGCCATCGACCATTAAATTGAATGTATTGAATTAGGAAAAGTAACAATATTCTATTTTTGTAAATCAGAGTTGTTTACAAATTATAGATTTTGAATGTAGGAAAGTATAGATCCTATTATCAGATGGATTCTAACAATATGTGTTAACAATTAATTAATTACTGAATAATAGTAAATTAATTCCCTAAATTGCGATGATAGATAGGTAATTATATTGTTACGGATTTATACGTAAATAATAAATTAAAAGTCTATTGACATAATCTTATTTGTGACTTTGGCTTGATCATCATTTGTGACAATTGCCTACACAAGTTTGAATAATTCAGTTATTATTGTTATTATTATTTTCTGAATTAATTTTAATCGATAGATGTATCGAGTTTATGAACAACAATAAATAAATCAATGAAATTAAGAAAGTTTGGTTAGCTGTATTACAAGGATTTTTTTTTATTTGTTCAGTTAAACATATGTATTACTCAGAATTTGTTTTAAGCATTATGCAAATTAAAGATATTAGGTGTTATATAAATTAAACTTAATAGCAGTACATATGCGAAATGTGAGACATTCATTAGACACAAATAGTTATTTCGTTTTGATGATAATTGGATATCTCATGTCAATGAGAAAGTGTAGATGTTTCATCAACGGGAAGTATAGATGTTCTATCAAGGGGAAACAGAAGTCTTGCAACAAGGGGAAGTATAGGATATTATAAAGGAGAAATATAGATCTTCCGCCAAGGGCAAGTAGAAGTGTTATTGCTTGGAGCTAGAGATGTCACATCTAGGGGAAGTATCGAGACAAAATTTTAAGACTAATAATTTGAGTTTGTTAAATCTCACTCTTATTTAAATATAGTCGGATTTAGATGCAAATTAAATTTTTTCATTCAATCTCACTTATTTTCAATACTAAGACTTCAAAATAATTTAAACTACTTCGTAAATCCCACTTTTATTCAAAAACAGTTAGATTTAAGGGGAAGTTGTAACGATCACGTCTTTAAATCAATTTCAAGACATGGTAAAATTTTGCTAAAATAACTAAATTATAACGCAATCTTTTTAAGTAAGAAAAACTCTTTACGTAATTTAATTACAAACCAAAAATTATGACAATGACCAGAAAATCAAAATCTGACAAGAGAACGAAAATTGCAGAAATATGGCAGACGTAAAAAATTGTGAAAATAATTATAAATACAATAAATAATAATGATTCAAGAAGAAATCATATTGAAATAGATTTACAAGTTTACATTTACTGGATTAGGTGTTCCTGTAGTTTAGTTTACAGGTTTTCAGGTATTTGGTTCCTCTTTACTATCTCAATAGAAACATCAAGTTACTATGGGAGGAGACGCCATTGCTATCGTAATAGATTGGAAAGGAAACTTTTACAAGATCATAACAGAGTCTGGAGTGGATCCTTAAAGGTAAAGAGGAACTGAAGAGAACTGTGAGTGTTTAAACAGATAATTTATAGGACTGTTTCAATGATCAGACTACTATTTTAGGAGACATTTAAGTAAAACCAGATAGGGTGACAGCTTTCTACTGTCTGACAAGATCAGCTATTTTGAGAGGATCCTTTGACGTTTCAAAATATGTAAACAAAGATTATATTTACGAATTATTATTTTAATATTTTATCGAACATTTCGCGAGTGAGTTCTTGAGTTTGTGACTTAGTGAGTTGGTGTTTGATACTGAATAGTTTCCTTTCAAGTGGATTATACATTGAATTATAGAACTATTTAAATGTGTGGTGATTCTAGTTGGAGCTACAATCTTACAAGAGCTTGGTGTTGCATTGAGGACTTCATCAAGACTTCATCCTTCATTGTTCCTGATTTCTACATGAAGCTGCTGTATTGTGACTCTTATTTACAATTGTTAATTACTCTAAGGAAGACTCTAATAAAGAAATACTTTACGAAACTCTGCTTTGATTCATCTCTCTGATTAAATGAACTACATCCAACTTCCTGATTGTCTAATTGTACTTTTAGAATCTTCCAATACTAACCAAGTTCCTTTCCAGACTAATAATAATGTTTTGTGAGTAAACCAATCTTTATTTATTAGTAGAGAAAGATATAAGTAGAAGGAACCTTAGTTTCCAAGTTGAGAAGACTATCCATTACATAGATCTGAATATCTGTACTTAAATACATTAAACCTAACGTCCGTCATGTGTGTACATTGACTGTACAACATATTTATCTTCATTTTACTAATCTTAATCGATTAACCAATAAAACAAATAATTTTATTAATAAATTACAATCATACTAATACGGCTAGACTAAGATCATTTTCTAGGATAGGCCATATAGGTTCATGGTTTATTAATGATGTTAGAGAACACTATTATCACATACGTTATTCTAGTTAAGTTAGAAATTATGAGAAACCCGTTTCGTAGGAAAAGGTTCTATTTTATTTTATTAGGAAACCCGAGTCGTAGTGATGGGTTCTAATTTAAATTACTAGACGGTCATCTAGTAAGGCTTCTGTGCCATTTTATTTTAGGTTTATTTAGGTTCTAAATTCATTGGTGAAGTATTGTGTCAGTGTCTTTGCACATAATTCTGACATATTCTAAGATTCGAATTCTGAACTTCGTATACCGTTTCGGAATACATTCAAACAGAATATCGATCTACTTTTGTTTATCGAGAGAGTTGGTTCGAGATTGTGAAGAGAGACAGATGTGTCTTTTCAATATAATACAAATAGGAATCCAAGATCCAAGGAAAGAGGAGAAGGATTCTAGTATTATGATTCCAACTACCTATGACGTCCACTGGAATCTGGTGATATTCTTCTAATTACATTAACCATTATTTTATAGATTCATCCGTTGGATTCTTTGATTACAAATTATACATGCGCTTCACAAATTTATTAAATACTACTTATTCACGGGGTTTACTACGTTACTACAATTTATTCGTGGACTACTACTATTGCTAATATTTACTACATCCAACAAATACTCTATGAATACAACGTTATGACTTCAATATGGAATATATGTTATAGAAATAGGATTGTATTTCTAAAACAGAAGTACGTAGTACCTTTTCGGCAACTAACTTCTAAATTATATTCTTCCTAAAATTCATTTATCGAAGGAACTATTTCTTTGTCTTTTCTTCTGTGATCTATTATATTCGGCCAAACATTTTAATAATACGAGATGTATTGACACAACTGTAATCCCAATATTCTGGATTACTCTAATTATTAATTAAATTGGGATTCACTCCTAGTCACAAATAGAAGTCAATCTTATCAGGTTTAATAATAATTTTGGGGTCGTTCTGCGAGCATCTACACTTACCCGTGCAACTTACAGACTCTACTTAGATTATCAAGTGTCACTATTTGGAATTAACAATGCAAAATTAACATTATTATAATGTTGTCATACTCCTTGCAATAGAGCGGTCTTTGGGGTGCATTTCACCTCTTTCCTCCTAATCGGTCATGGGCGAAGGTCTATTCCGGTGGCTTGACTCCATGGTACTCTAGACGAGGCCTGGCCAAGTCCATGTGCAACAAAGCCGAGGATCGGACGATATGTGGTATGTTCAAGCCTAAGGAGTTCTGTAAATTGTTAGGAGTGATTATTTCGGAAGTTGTACGAGTGTATCATTTGGTAGTCGCCCCCTCACAACAACCTGCGCGACCTACAATTATGTCAAAGTCAACATCTCAATCTAAATTAATAAGCAACGCTTATAGCGACAGTTATGGATCCAGGATGATGAGATAGAGTTTAGTTTCCTTAATATCCAACCTGCAGACGATGTCTTGCAAAGGTTGTTCTCCACGTCTCATTCAAGCTTTGCTTGTGATGAGATTATAAAGGTCTCCCGAGTAACACTCAATCTGAGATCTAGATCCTTTTACTGCGTAATACTTCTAGTTCGTGTTTACGAACTTAGGGGGTTCGTTAGGTCGTTCTTGGTTGCAGGGCCGTGAGATCGGGACTGTTGTGGTGTCTATAACGATCTGCGGTAGGCTCCGAGGTTTTGGGCGTAGGGGGCTCGGAGGTGAAAACCATTTTAATAAAAATACTAATATATTAAATTATCCCCACTTTTGGAATCTTCACCGAGTTTACCACAACAACTACAAAAACTCTCAAAATTATCCTTTTCTCTTCTTCATAAAGTTTATCTAATTATAAGAACTTGTTTTGTGTCATTTAGTCAGATTGCCGTTTTCCAGCTTTACTCCTTAGACAGAATTACCTCGGAAAGAACAAGGGTTATAAACACAACGTAAGTAGGGTCCGCCACTAGACGAATTGCCAATATAATCACGTGCCAAAACTCATTAAGTTTACTTAATGTTTTAAGTATAATTTTAATAATGTAATAATAAGGTCAGCCAAAAGGGTCGATCGTTACAGTACCCTACATTTTGATATATATTTTGTATGAATAACTATTTCGGTTTAGATATGATTTTCATTTTAAAAGACTTGGAAGGGGTATGTTCGTCAGTCTCTAAATAGACACACCAAGATTGCTATATATTTTTTTATCAGACGTTTAATTTCAGTAGTTAGTGCCGTAGCCTTCGTAGAAAAACTGAAAATACGCGCATACGAAGACTTAAAATGTTAGTAGGGTAGGGTAGTTTTTGTTTACAAAACAAGAGATGAGACACTTGATACTCAAAATTGAAAATGCATAGCGCTGGCCCTATGTCAATAAAAGTCTATAATGAATTACCAATAAATATAAAAAATAAAAATAACAATATAAAATTAATAGAACATTAAAACGGTAATTTTCTTATTGACAAATCGTATTATACCGTCGCTGAATTTTTGGAGGATAAAATGAAATAAATTAATTAACTACATAATTTACTTATTGCCGCAATGTCTGCCTCTGTCATTCCATGTTGCTGTCCCTGCCCTACAGGGTGCATATTTCATAGTTTTAAGACCTAATGTATTAATGTACATTCTGACATGTGTATGCAATTAAATAAATTGAAATTGGGCTTCGGTTTACATACACACTTATAATATATGAATTTGCTAGTTCAATTGCCAACACTGTTGACACTCCAAATTGAATAACATGAGGTAATAGGTGTGATGATAACAAAGGCAAACGAACTACCAACATAATAACATAACATCAGTTTAAGGTTAACAACTCTCTGGACAGACTCAATCTCGAAATACGGACGGATTTAGGTAAACAGCTTTTAGGGTTCACTACAAACGATAATATCTAATGTAGACCCTTAATACCCCGAACAAAAGATTAGGGATTTTAGACCTATAACTACAGTCATGGGCGTACCCAGGTTCAAGGGGGGGGGGGGGGGGGGGAATCAGATTTTATATAAGCTAGGTGCTTATAGAAACAACGAAGGCGCCCCGTAATTTTTAGTTGCAAAAGTATTGTATTGCAAAGAAATGGCAAAAAATTAATGTCCTTAATTTTTATCGATAAAAGTACTAGATACGATACTTAGTAGGGACGTCAACATTATCCAGGGGGGGGGAGCTGCCCTCCCCTACCTGGGTACGGCCATGACTACAGTGACGTCACTACACTGCACGGTGAGACGCCAAACGGTGACGCGGGCGTATCGCGTTCACGTTTTTAAAGAACGTCGAAATCGGTCAAAACTGTTAGTAGTGTATAACATATATCTGTGAAGATATTGTAGTTGTAATAAATAAATAACATTATCCAGGGGGGGGGGGGGGGGGCTGCCCCCCCTGCCCCTACCTGGGTACGCCCATGGGTACATTTTAGTCCGTGATAATTGTTCTTTATCACGAACTAAAATGAGTGCCCCTTGGCTGACGGCTACACGAGCCTCCTGACTTCCTCCGCTGTCGCTCGCTGCCCTGTTAACGCCTCCACATTGTACAGAACACCACACGTCAATCCGTTTCACGCTAGTCGTGTTTTATTGGTAACATTACAATGTAACAGCGAACAACAAACGCACCAGATCTGTTTACTGTTCCCTTCTCGACCGCTCCCGAGTAAAAATAATCCCACAATTACATTCCACGAGCTTGTCTTCAACGTAACACCTCATTTCTGGGGAGTTTTCTGACAGCCAGTCTTTGTTGATAATAGAGGGCGTTGCACTGGGAATCTGAATATGTGTACTTAATTCTAATTAAAAAAAACTGTTGTAAGTTTTTTGCTACTTTCTCCTCAATGGTTTCCTTTCAAAGCGATGTACCTAATAGTATACCTATTCTAAAATAACTTGTTGGCAAATGAGGGTTTTTTAAAGTGTCATTTCAAAGGAAAAAGAACTAGCTTTTCAAGTTGATAATTATATTAGTGGCTTGGAGTCATTAAACGAAAAACAGCGCTGCATATTTCGGTGTCAGCTCAGCTGAAACACTACTTGATTGATTTTTTGTAAGCTTATGTAATTGGTGTATGGCAATAAACATATTTTCTATTCTATTCTATTAAAAATACACCGGCACCATGAAAGAAATATTGTTAATACTTATCAGATGAATAATTTATTTTTTGGTTTGAGTAATTTGAAACAATACAATTTAATAATTTAAATAGGCACCACACAAAAATAGTCATTCAATTAATAAACAAGGTTAGGTGCATTGATGCTCTTTAATATTGAAGGGTGCGAAGTCGCGGAATCAGTGCCATCTATCCGAGCGAGCGGTACTATTTTTGTTTCTTAAATGTCACTTTGAAAACCCATCATTACATACTTTATAATAACTAACTAAATAATTAGGTCGGTACATGTTTTAAGTAAGTAATACTTATAACAAAAATATCTTGCTGATTCTTTCTAATCAGTCAATCATAAATATTCTAAACTTCCATTTAGTAATTTATTCAAGGCACCTGTAATTTAAACCCCAAGTGCCTTAGTATTAGACTTTCAACTTTTCAATTTACTTAGACACTGGTATCTAATACTTAAGTAGATATAGAAATTGAGCGTTGATTCACTGGTTAAACTTTGATAAAAAGTTTAGTGATTCTATTGTGTTGTGATCTAGTCTAGGTGGTGAATAAAAACATCAATTTGAATTGACAAACAACAATGAGACCTAACGCAAAACCTAAGTCAATTAGGAAACGAGTCTTTTTGCTCGTCGAGTGGAATGCGATTTTTCCCTACTAGGCGCTTATTCTGTTTTCATCATCATTCCACTGCTGGGCGCACGCGCAGCGTTATTATTTTATTTTATTAATGGACTCGACAGTTTTATTTATTTAACACTTTATTGTACACAACATGACAAATAATAATATAAAAACATACCCTTTAAGTACCTATATAAAGCGATGAAGATTTTCGGTGGGCGTGGCGTGGTCTGTGGTGGCTCAGTTGGTAAGAGCGTGTCACGGAATGACAAGGTCGCAGGTTCAAGTCCTGCCCACGGCAAGAATTTTTTCATCATGTTCTAATATAAAAATATAATTTGTACAAACAGACGTACAGTTTGTCATTTGCCAATTTCATGTTACAGAATATACAAGATAATATCATAGTCTTCTCTCTTCCTCCAGAGGAGTCGCCGTAGCGTCGTCACTCTGGACGAAGCAGCTCGACAGTCACGTTCACTCCCGAGCTTGTAGCGGGGACTCTTGATAAAAGCTTGAAACTTCAGATCTTGCATAAATAATTCAATAACTTCACCGTACTGTCATTCGCGAACATTTTCTGATTAATTTAACGTGATATTAAACACAAAACCACTGTAGACATTAAAATGTAAATTATCAAATAATTTCGCAACCGTCGTTTCCCGCCATTTTGAAAAGCCTCGCTCTTTATAGGAAGAAAATAGTAAGTAGTAAGGCAAAGGTAACAAACAAAACAGCCCAGGTTATAACGATTCGTTAAATCTCGTGAATTGTTTACAAACAATAACAAGTGACATGCGAAGTGTCGCCGCGTGGGCGGCGGGAGGCCGGACGACGAACCGCGTATTTTTGGACAAAGCACTCGTACAGAATTATGAAAACTGCGATAAATTCTATCCTTCAGAATAAAAATAAAGAAACTCAAATTAATATGTCAACTACGCATCGTAAAAAAAATTTAAAAAATATATGACCCATTTTTTTTTCTTTTTTTTTTCTCGGTTTGGCAACTGTGGACCCATTTCTGTTTACGTAGATTTACGTGGGGCTTTTTGAAAGTGGCGGGAAACGACGGTTGCGAAATTATTTAATAATTTTCAGTATGTCTACAGTGGGTGTTTCGTGTTTAATATCACGTTAAATTAATCAGAAAATGTTCGCGAATGACAGTATGGTGAAGTTATTGGAGAATTCAAGCAGGATCTGAAGTTTGGCGCCATGGTCAAGATTCCCACTACGAGCTCGGGAGTGAACGTGACTGTCGAGCTGCTTCGTCCACAGTGATTGACGCGACGGCGTCTCCTCTGGATGAAGACAAGAAGACGCGGCTACCCAGGGTGATGACGCTACGGCTACTCCCCTGGAGGAAGATAGAAGACTATTGAATATATTAAATTTTCTGTAACATGACATTGGCAAATGACGAACAGTCGAGTCCGTTAATA
This sequence comes from Tachystola acroxantha, assembly GCA_963506565.1. Classification (NCBI taxonomy): domain Eukaryota; kingdom Metazoa; phylum Arthropoda; class Insecta; order Lepidoptera; family Oecophoridae; genus Tachystola; species Tachystola acroxantha. Next base: position 13,906,213 of record OY735879.1, read on the forward strand.
ATAATAAAAATAGATTTACGTATAAACAGTCGCTTCACTATGATAATAATAGGGAAGAAATATTTACTGTTTCGTGGTAGTCACAAACGTATACCAAAGCTTAAATCAAGTGTCTTATTTTGTAAACAAAAACAACCCTACCCTATACTAACATTTTAAGTTGTTCTGTGATTATTGAATAGTTATTTTCACATTTATTTAGTAGATCGAATCACCTTATTTTCACAATGAACAGGTTCGATCAATCAGTTCCTTCAGTGTTACATCACAACAGGTAAATAGACGATCATATTTTTTTTACAAAATAAGATACTTGATTGAGCTGCGGTATACGTAGATTTACGTGTAAACAGTTGCTTTACTATGATAATAATAATAGGAAAGAACGTTTACTATTTCGTAGTCGTCACAAACTTTATTCATTTAACGTATTTTATTTTTCAAAAAAGGTGTAGGGTATGTGAAGCCGAAGGGAGGGTGTTCAGTATCGGTAATTGAACAACTTTTGTTCTACGACTATTCGACTATTTTTTCGATTTTCGCTGCCCCCACCCCTCCTACCGATTTCATGTCTATGGGGTAAGAGGTCTGTGACCACAAAGGACCTAAAAACATTACCATCCTGCTTTCGTTAGTAGGTCAAAAACAAATAAATGTCAAATCGTTTGAGTTACGATTACGATGACAATAAAACACTTCAATTTCTCGTTTCCATAAAACCATCCGTCGTCGCTACGGTCCCGCAGCGAGTGACGTCACAGAATCTTCCGATGGCCCATAAAGCGAGTCGAGGCCATCAATTTGGGTCGTTAATGATGCACTGGGATAGATTATAAACACTAATAAGTACCCATGAGATCATCACGGTTTATGGTGTCGGGAATTATTGCTAGATAAGATACTACGTATATCACTCAAGGATTCCTCCCTTATTAGGTTTTCATTTCTCATAGAATCATCCTCACATTCATTGTGACTTAAAACTACTCAAAAGTCAGAAAGGATTTTTTGAGCCCTTTCTGGCACCCTATTACCGTTCTCAAAACGATGAAATTATACCACGTCATGGCGGGTCAAAAAGAGACGTCGCTACACTGATGCAATAGCACTGTCCCTTTCACGGCCGCTATGACATGGTATGATTTGATCGTTTTAAGAACCGTAATAGGCCCCCTGTTCTACTGAAAGAAGTAGGTAATAAGACAGGGGCTTTTTGAAAATGGCGGGAAACGACGGTTGCGAAATTATTTAATAATTTTCAGTTTAATGTCTACAGTGGGTGTTTTGTGTTTAATATCACGTTAAATTAATCAGAAAATGTTCGCGAATGACAGTATGGTGAAGTTATTGGAGAATTCAAGCAGGATCTGAAGTTTGGCGCCATGGTCAAGATTCCCACTACGAGCTCGGGAGTGAACGTGACTGTCGAGCTGCTTCGTCCACAGTGATTGACGCTACGGCGTCTCCTCTGGATGAAGACAAGAAGACGCGGCTACCCAGGGTGATGACGCTACGGCGACTCCCCTGGAGGAAGATAGAAAACTATTATACATTGAATTTTCTGTAACATGACATTGGCAAATGACGAACTGTCGAGTCCATTAATAAATAAATAAATAATAAGACAGGATTTTTGAAGTTATAAGAATTATTATAGTACAGAGTGGATCAATCCTGTTGAAACGGCAAAAATCTATGGTGAATGAGCAGATAGAGTTATCTAGTACTTATGTGACGAATGACGTCACAGTATAATTTATAAGATGTTAAGTAAGCGGTGACTGATTGGACTTATGACGTCAGGCGCAGTCGTGGCGAAAAGGACGCGTGGCTGCGTTAGGTGCACATCAAGTGCAACACTTTGGATTTTGGACCGTTCTTATTACCTGTGTCGTAAGATTTGAAATCGTACTGCAAGTGTTACCATTTATCTGCTGAGTATTGTCCGTACCTAAGCCAGAGGATGTAGGGTTTAATCCCCAGGGGTGAGTTTTTGTGCTGTTATTGATAAACATAGTTAAACCTCACTTCCCTTAAATTGTGTTGCTATCCCTTTCACACTTCGTTAAAAAAGGTTAAGATAGAAAAGGACAGGAGGCCTAAACGGTGGCGTATGGGACCCCATGGGATCGAAGTTTTTTCTATCGATGAGCGCTGGCTCGAATGTGTGAGCGTGGGGTCGAATGCCATAGGATCGAATATTTGTTGAGTCGAAATTAGTGGAGCCGAAAGTCATTGGATCGAATATTCGTGGGGTCGAAAGTCATTGGATCGAATATTCGTGGGGCCGAAAGTCATTGGATTGAATATTCGTGGGACCGAAAGTCATTGGATCGAATATTTGTGGGGCCAAAAGTCATTGGATCAAATATTCGTGGGGCCGAAAGTCATTGGGTCAAATATTCGTGGGGGCTTAAAGTCATTGGATTGAATATTCGTGGGCCGAAAGTCATTGGATCAAATATTCGTGTTACCGAAAGTCATTGGATCGAATATTCGTGGGGCCGAAAGTCAATGGATCGAATATTTGTTAAGTCGATACACTTAGAGTTAGTATTCAAAATAAATACTAGGCTAGTCTGTCACGTAATGACGTAGGTACTCGTAGAGACGCGACAAGTCATGATTTTGGCAACCTATCAACGATTTAAACATACGATGACTGTAACATAGTATTTGTTTTTTATATTCGTGAAACTAATGACTCACCTCCGTAAATGCTATTTATTGTTATTACATAAACATTGAAACAACATGTTGTGTATATAGGGTGCCTTTACAATTTGTACCTAAATACATGTGTATAAATGACGTTATAGTACGGTCGAAGACAGAGAAAGGTGTACAGTAGAGTTTTTAGGGTTGAGATTTTCTCAAAAACTACTTGACCTATTGCAATAATTATTTCACTGTTAGATAGATAAATGGGATGGGTGGCTGGAAGAGGCTCAGGACAGGGATGGTTGGAAGAGGAGGGGGGAGACCTTTGCCCAGCAGTGGGACAATTTATAGGTTAACAAAAAAAAAAGATAGATAAAAGTTAAAACTACGTACTGTAAAAGAATTATTAAAATCGGTCCAGTTGTTCTTGATAAAATATCAACCTCATTGAGGCCCCTGTATACTTATCTCTGTCTTCGAGTGTACCAAATAACTTCTCGATTTATGAGAATTCTTAGCTGGTAACTGGTTGCGAATCGAGAAAAAAAATCTTCTTTCGCAGCATGGTTACGAAACTAAGTTGTGAAAATGGCGGCCGAAGTCCATTGTGTATGACATTGGCAAAGTGTATTTATTATTGACTCATACGGAACCATATAAGTATCTACAGGTAACATAAGCAGTACAGTCGAAGACAGAAATAAGTATACAGGGGGCCTCAATAAGGTTGACATTTTCTAAAAAACTACTGGACCGAATTTAAAAATTATTTTACAGTTACGTAGCTTTAACTTTTATCTATCAAAAAGTGAAAGAGTTTTTGCAATAGGTCAAGTAGTTTTTGAGATAATCTCAACCTTAAAAACTCTCCTATACACCTTTCTCTGTCTTCCACCGTACCTAAACCAAAACATTGCCCTACCGACAAACAAACTTTACCCTTCAGCATTGTTCAGGGCTGTCAATCGATCACATGACAACTATGAAGGAAGGAATGGCTGGCTTAGGAGTAAGCCTATTTACATATTACGGATTTGCTGTCACGTGATCACGATTATTTCACTCTTTTTTAAAAAAACTTTTATCGAAAAATTCTTACAAAAGAAAGTTGAAAAACAAAAGAGTGAAGGACACGTATTTATTTTATTAATGGACTCGACTGTTCGTCATTTGCCAATGTCATGTTACAGAAAAATTCAGAAAATTCAATATATTCATAATAGTCTTCTATCTTCCTCCAGGGGAGTCGCAGTAGCGTCTCCACCCTGGGTAGCCGCGTCTTCATATCTTCATCCAGAGGAGACGCCCGTAGCGTCGTCACTCTGGACGAAGCAGCTCGACAGTCACGTTCACTCCCGAGCTTGTAGCGGGAACTCTTGATAAAAGCTTGAAACTTCAGATCTTGCCTAAATAATCCAATAACTTCACCGTACTTGTCATTCGCGAATATTTTCTGATTAATTTAACGTGATATTAAACACAAAATAGTCCCTGTAGACATTAAAAGGAAAATTATCAAATAATTTCGCAACCGTCATTTCCCGCCATTTTCAAGAGACCCGAAGGACACGTAAAACTGGGGCCCATTGTGTTAGTGACAGTGACAGCAAGCCCATTCCCATTTCTATGTCCATTGCTGGCTTTGGATAGTAATAAAAAAATTCGTGTCACCTCAAATTGACGCGCAACACGTGACGCTCAACAAGACCGGCACGCGACGTTGCCTGGACAAAAAAACGTTATTAAACAAAAGTTCCTCGATGCCGTTCAACATGATGAGCGACATGTCATGTTGCTAGTGGATACGCGGCTTTAGGCTCTCTCCTAGAGCGTGACGAAATTCTTTCCTCCATGCCCCTTCAGCATTGTTCAGGGCTGTCAATCGATTACCTGTCACCGTGTCCACAGACTGACGCACTCGCGTGTTTATTTACGTATCGGCCACGTGCGCAGGCGCAGTGAAGTGACAAAGTCCGAAGTCCCTTAGCATGAAAACATGAACACGTGCCGCGCTAGAAATAGCTGTAGGGTTATTTGTTGGTCTTTTGAAAATGACGCTAGTAGAACAGAAAATATATGTTTTGTTTTCTAGTTTGCTAATGTGAATCCATAAATCTTCTTCCTCAGCATACAGCAGCCTACTCCTGGGCATATGCCTCTCCCTGAATCCTCCATGTAGCCCGATCCCAAGGTTGTCTGGTCCACACCGAGCCAGCAACCATCTTGATGTCAATTAGATAAAACGGGAATTACCGTGTTAAACATTTATTATTGATGTCTCGATATTTCGACAGCATTGCAGCCATCATGGTCACGAGTAGACTGAAGTCGGTGAGTGTTAAACGTCAGAAGGGTGACACAAAACGATCTACCCTCTTTCGTGTTCGCTGACTGCGTTGAGAAAAGTTGTTGATATTTGCTGGTACCCCATTTTGCAAAAAATAACTAATTATGTCCGCTCGTTTGCACGCACTCGCCTTTGTGCCTCGTTTACATAAGTCGATCACTGGATTCCAAGTTTTTGACAACAGAAAACCATCGTCGCGATTGAAATTTCTGTATTTCTTTATTTCAATGGTCTCATCTTGATGTCGTCGGCCCATCTGGCCGGTGGTCTACCCACGCTTCTTCTACCCGTCCTGGGTCTCCACATTAGAACGCACTTACTCCATCGACCATCGTTTCGGCGACAGAGGTGCCCCAGGCCCATTTCAGTTTGGCCACTCGTTTGCCGATGTCGGTGACACGAGTCCGTAGGCGGATGGTCTCATTTCTCTGTCGCGTAAGGATATACAGCATCGTGCGTTCCATGCTACTATCAACCTGAGCACCATTCCGGAGGTTAGAATTTTTCTAAAAGGAATAAATACACTATAATAACATTTTTATAGGGTTTTATATATAAAAACGACGATAGACGAGTAGTATCACGTTTTCTGAGTTGAATTTTAGCTATCGGTTGAATCTTTGAGCTTCCGCCACTGGCTTTTAAGCCATTATATGGGTTGCCACATTGCCAGACTGGGGTTTTTTCTCGCAATTTTGGGGAAAATTAGACTGTTAAGTGTTGGGGAAATGGCATCGCTGCGAAAATGTTCGTGGATAAAGTTTTCAAGCTGTGAGAAAACTTTTTCCACAAACATTTCCCCAGAGATACCACCTCCCCAACACTTACCAGTCTAATTTCCCCCAAAATTGCGGGGAAAAACCTGCAGTCTGGCAACCCTGCATTACAAGTACATACGCACGCCCTCTACAATAGATAGAGCGCGCCCAAAAATTTCTCAATCAGGGAGCGCGTTATGCTGTCTAATTCGATGTCTGGCCACTCGGCCATACCTTGCCGCGCCTACCGGAATCACATGAGCCAAGCGATAGCGCGATGTAACGGACGCGGGGCGACATCTAGCGGGAAAATTTTGAACTAGAGTTACTCTTTAGTTCGGTATTCTATGGAACACTTTATTATTTATTTATTTTATTAATGGACTCGACAGTTCGTCATTTGCCAATGTCATGTTACAGAATATTCAAAATATCATATCGTCTTCTCTTCATCAAGGGGAGTCGCCGTAGCGTCATCACTCTGGACGAAGCAGCTCGACAGTCACGTTCACTCCCGAGCTCGTAGTGGGACTCTTGACTATAGCGCCAAAATTCAGATCCCGCATGAATCCTCCATTAATTTCACCATACAGTCATTCGCGAACTTTTATGATTAATTTAACGTGAGATTAAACGCAAAACATCTACTGAAAATCAAATAATTTCGCACCCGTCGTTTCTTGACATTTTAAAAAACCTATGGAACACTCTGTTTTCTTCTCTTTTTTATTGGTGATTCTAAGCTATTTTACCCCCTATATATATTCACATAGACCAATATTGCGTTTCTGAGAAAAAGGTCTTACTTCTTGACACACAATTAAGTGATCCTATTACCTAGGGTTCCTGTTTCCTTTTCAGGGACCGAACTTTAAACTGACAACACGAATCGTACTTTGTCATGACACTTTCAATTGACTACTTACTGATATGAATGAACTCCTGGAGCTTTGGAGTCTAGTTTACATAGGACTGTTTACTTATATGATATTCTGCTAATCATTAGCTGCTGACGATCGATTCCATCGTATATCATTTTTAAGGTTCCGTGCTTCAAAAGGAACCCTTATAGGTTCACTTTGTTGTCCGTCTGTCTGTCAAGACCTATATCTCAGAAACACGTGGACGGAGCAAGTTGAAATTAATATTAAATAATTAGGTCTGTAACCTCATGCAGCCGTGAAAAAATCAAACGTCTACGTCAACGCAATCAAAAGATATGTCCGTTTATGTCGAATTTTGGCTCACTGGATTTGGGTACTTTCCGTTGACCTAGAATGATGAAATTTGGCAAGAAGCTAGGTCAGCACAAGTAAAGGAAAAATCCGAAAACTGTAAATTAGAAATTACATCCCTCCTAAAATATTTTTTTGTTATTACAAACTTATAGATGATCAACTTATCAGGAGTATGTCTATGTATGGACAAAATATTTTGATAATGGCAAAGTTAAGTTGGTTTCTTATGTCAAGCTTAAAACTAATACAATAATATACTTATATCTAAAATTATCCGTTGAACCTTCGTCAATCAAATAACCCGCCCCTTGTCATACCCGGTGCAAAGGTGCCCATAAAGCTCGCTGCGTTGCCGCGCTGTATAGCCAACCTTTGCACCAGGTAGGACCCGGTTGGTTTCTAAATCTAATTTATCTTTTCGTTAGAGCATAGTTGGGTTGCACGGAAGCCTCGGTGCTCGAGGCCGACTGGTTTTTATTGACCATTCGAATTGATCCCGTAGTGTTCATTGATCGTTTGACGTGAATAAATTAGCTATTGACACCACTTGCAGTAACTAGTCGCAATAGATTCAAGTGCAATGCAAATTAATCGGGACAATTGCATTGATTTACGGTGGCGCGTGCAGAAATATATGCCTATAGTATGACCGTCTAAATCAGTCTTCGCCTGTGCGGTACAGGGATGCGGGGGAAGGCGACAACGGGGACCGAACGACGTCTTTCATTTTCACCATCTTAACTTAATCTTTAAATAATGAAAACGACGTTGTTCTAATAAAAGAGAAAATATGGGTCCCTTAATTTTACCTAAGTACTTATGCTGCAGCGCATCAGGGATGTTTGCGGAAGCCGGCGTGGACGGATTCCATGCCATCATACGCAAAAGAGTCGCGGCAGCCCTAACAGCATCCTGAAGGGCATTGCGGATACCATGTACAGTCCGATTCTGAGACACTGGGTACACTTACATGTCCCGGGGTCTCGGAGTCGGGTCTAAGTCGCATGTCATAGCGCGTAATACACCTCATGTAAACACTAACATAGTTTTAGTGTTTACATGAGGTGTATTACGCGCTTAAGTACTTACTTAAGCGCGTAACTTAACACTTATATGGTCTTTGTGACTGCAATAAATCGTTTGAATTTGAATATTATTTAAATTAAAAAATAGAATGAAGGGTATTACCTTCCGTAGCTAGCGACACGTCGTCCGATCGTTGATGTCTGTAGTCGGCTGCGGAATTTTACCTATACAGGTCCTAGTGACGTAAATTGGCTATTGTTGCGCTCAAAATTTCTGATGCTCCTCCTCATTTCAGGTTACGGGTTATTCCAATGGCTGCTGCTGCTGTCGTGCGGCGCCGTGTACGCGGTCTGCGCGCTCAGCACCACCACGCTCAGCTTCGTGCTGCCCGCAGCCGCATGCGACTTCGACCTGCACTCCGCCGACAAGGGCAGGCTCACGGCCACGCCGCTCATTGGTCAGTGTTTATAATTGAGAGATGCTCATTGGTTAAAAATATTCTCGTAATGTTAAGGGGTGATTTTCTGGTCAGCCCATTGGTTAAATAATTACTGTGACCCCCGGCGCCAGCATGAATAATGATTCTGTACAAACTGCTTTACGGTAGGTAAAACTAAAGGGTTCAAATATCTGGCGCCGGCCTAAGATAGTTCAGCCCCCCGTATTACCGTTCTCAAAACGATGAAATCATACCATGTCATGTCGCGCCGAACAGAGACGCCGCTATACCAGCGCAATAGCACTGTCCCTGTCACGCACGATATCTCATGGTAGGATTTGATTGTTTTGAGAACCGTAATAACCCCACAGTTTGCTCACTGTGCTATGATGAGGAAGGACATTTTAGACCAATGAGCTTCATGGAACTGTAGAATAATTCGCGAAATTCTGGCTTAACTCAGTACTTTGGTTATAAGTATTCAGCTGTTGAATGTTGCCTCCCCAATAAGTTGCAGTGCTTGGTGCACTAATCCTTTAAGCCTTTGACTTTTCATGTTCTGCTTCTCATTTCCAGGAATGTGCGTGGGCTCATACTTTTGGGGCAACCTGGCTGATGCAGTCGGCAGGAAGAGGGCCATAATCGCTGCCCTGCTGTTGGATGCCACAGCCGCATTCATCTCCAGTCTGGTCCAGTCTTTTCCCGCCTTCCTAGCTTTCAGGTATCTACAGCTAGACTGTTAAAACCGAAATCTACAAATCGTATACATTTTATTGTCTAAGATTCAGTATTCAGTATATACACTATTATTGCCAAGAAAAAGTTGGCATCACCAGCTAAGGCAATCGATACTAAATGTTTTTTGCCAAGATTCTTGCAATTATCTCGGGCTGAGTCGTGAATAAACACAATAATAATTATTATATAATTTGAAAACAATGGTTACAACAGTGAACAGCTGTCTCTGATCAAAAAATCTACCTTACATCACGTTAAAATCTTCTTTTGTGAATCTCATATTATTGAATTCGATGTCTGCATCAGTCTGTCTCCAACTTCATCCTATCATGCCTACCTATTGGTTGTAGACCTTGCATTCTTGCAGATTCTTCAACGGCTTCGGCATCATCGGTGCCACGGGGCTGGTGTTTCCTTATTTCGGAGACTTCCTGTCTCTTCGTCATAGAGACGTCATGCTGTGCAGACTAGAGGTCTTTTGGACCATTGGATGTATTCTGTTGCCAGGTAAGCCTACTAACATGTCCTGGTATTTATTGTTACTGAACCCCAAGAAAGACCTGCTAGAACTTTGGTTATCCGCCTGGCGCCAGACAGCGCAAGACAGGTTGTAGTGGCTCTCTTTGGTGCAAGAGGACAAGATGCACTTTGGGTCACTAAGCCAGTGGAGTAAGTAAGTGTTATTGTTTCAAAGATTTACGAGCAAGCTGTTATAGCTATCATTTACAACTTCTGTCTTCTAAATTATTATATATATACGGACATCACTCACTTATATTGTTGAAGTCGGCAATTAGACCGACAGTTTCGACCGATTTCTACGGTCTTTTTCAAGGTGAGCGCGCCACGTCCGCGTCACCGGTGACGTTTCTTCGCGCACTGCGGATCAGCGTCCTCTGGGCGCGTTCCGTCCGACATATCTTGTCCCGCCGAAGACGGTGCGTTCGATGGCTGTAACTGGATTCGTTGATCGATCTCACTTGTCGGGGAATTACCGCCACTCACATTAGGTCCCGTCACGCAGTATCTACTCACTGCGCCTACTCTGCATTCATAATTTGTAGTAATGGCTCACTATTTACTTCTAAAATTATATCTTATATTCATTCTTTTTCCTTATGCATATTGCAGTCGTATGTTCAATTCTGTGGTGTTGTGAATTAGTTTAAATAGCAAATAAGTCGTTATTAATTTGATTACCTACATGCTACGTGGCATTGGTCGAGTTTCTAGCCATATGAACTTAGCTTCATTAAATATAAATCCGTGGCTATCAATTGACGTAGCTATGATTTTTTATTTTTTTTATTTATTTAGCTTTGTTGCCTCATACTTATTACATTTCAAATGATGTTAGTGTGTTAGTTTTTTCCTTAGCTGTGTTTATGTCTATGTTAGTTATTTGTTATTAGGTAGTATGCTACGATACAGATACGACGTAGCTATGATATTGGTGGTTAATTTAATTGCTTATCTATCACGATCAATGGTTGTTTACACTTCCGCCGAGAGCATCTATTAATAAACGTGCCGAGACATTTGATTCGTTGCCAATCAGTCCGCATCCCCAATTTGTTGGCTATATAAAGTTATTGACCGAAGCGTCCCTCTTATCTTGTTTTACAAGATTGATTTCGACTAGACATTAAACAGTTGACTTGATCGATGAATGTATTAACTATCTAACCTAACGAGTTGAAACTACGAGTATTATTCCTGTTTTTATCATCATCTTGATTTCAGCTTTGATCGTGTCTCTTTCCCTTTTCTTCCACTGGCGGATGGTCTCTATCTAATCTTTCACTCCCATATCGTCATTAACTGAATTGTCGGCTATCTATGTATGTATTTGATAGTAATCTTAGTTATGTTTTGATATTTTCTTGCATATGCGCTATGCGAAACATATAATAAATATGAATATCAAAACATATGAAAAAGGTACGCGTCATCAATTAAAAACATGATTTTTAACTGCAATGTTAGACATGAATTTGAGTAATTGCACAATTACTGGATAGATGTCGCTACCGTCCCTAAGATGAGAATATGGAGACAAAATTCACGACCTGGGTACGAATCACGATGGCTATGTTGGAAGAGAGCGTGCCACGGAATTGCGAGAGATAATCTTAGTTAGTTAGTCTTAGTAATCCAAGACGCTTCATCACCATCGATGTTACTATAGGTAACTTCAAGGGGATGGAAATGGTATAAATCGCTGAAGTGGCAAGTCTAATAGATGGCATTTGCTAACGTAATACGTCATCAGCTCTTGGCAAGGTACTGTGGACTACGAGCTGCTCATAAACTTTACTTTCTCCACAGGCATCGCTTGGCTCATCATCCAAAACCCCGGCTTCAACCTGACGGCAGTAGGAGCATCCTTCCAGTTCACGTCGTGGCGAGTGTTCGTGGCCGCCTGCGGGATCCCCAGCCTGCTGGTGGTGTTGCTCCTGACGCCGTTCCCCGAGAGCCCGCGCTACCTGCTCCACGCCAACAAGTCAGACGCAGCGCTGAAGGTGCTGCAGAGAATCTTCGTCGTCAACACTAAGTTGAGCGAGAGCGATTTTCCTGTGAGTATTCCTTTGTCTTACAAGACTTTTAACATCTTTTATTTATCTGCTATTTCTTTGGCTACACTATCTTCTTCTTGCTGTGCCTCTCCACTAATGAAGGCTGGCCGTCAGCTCTGCATATCTCCCTCTGTCTGGAGCCAATTGGAAAGGCTCTTCGAGGCTATATCTATATCTGACTAGAATTGGTTCACACGAGTAAGAAGAAGGAAGGAGAGGCTTCTCCTCATTGTCTAATGATGATGAGAAACAAACAATGTACGTTTCTTGTTTTCCGTTGAATATATCTGAAAATAAACGAAGCACATTCAAATTCAAACGATTCATTGCAGTCACAAAGACCATATAAGTGTTAGTAAGTACTTAAAACTATGTTAGTGTTTACATGAGGTGTATTACGCGCTATGACATGCGACTGAAGTCCGACTCCGAGACCCCGGGACATGTAAGTGCACCCAGTGTCTCAGAATCGGACTGTCCATGGTATCCGCAATGCCCTTCAGGATGCTGTTAGGGCTGCAAAGCTCGCTGTGAATTCTGAACCACACTATAGTGCCACTGTTTTACATCATTCTCCATCTCAACTGCATCTTCTACGTATACATCAAAGCACATCAAGTGTAACACTTTGGTCTTTGGACCGTTCTTATTATCTGCGTTATAAGAGTTGAAATCTAACTGCAAGTGTTACCATTGATCTGCTCTTATTACTGATAGAATACCACCAATATCGTCTTAAATTTTGCGCCTAGCATATAATTTCCGGTATATTTTTAAGTAGTTTAGTTTTATTATATTTGTGTAAGATTTATTGAATAAAGTATTATTTCCGGTTCAATCTTAGCCAATAATCATACATATATAGATATATGGAATTGCGTAACATACCCTTTAAGTATGTATAAAGCGATGAAGATTTTCGGTGGGCGTGGTGTGGCCTGTGGTGGCTCAGTTGGTAAGAGCGTGTCACGGAATGGCAAAGTCAAGTCCTGCCCACGGCAAGAATTTTTTCATCATGTTCTAATAATCATACAGTTCTAACATACAATCCTTAATTAAATTGCAGGTGGAGTCCGTGATGGGTACCGGTGACGAGGGCGAGGAGGACGAGCTGGTCGCCGGAGACAACAACAACGAGACTAAAGCGCCCCGGACATTCCAGCAGCGGCTCGACGCGTTCTGGAACAGGAAGAAGCTGCTGGTCACGCCACCATTCATTGGGCTGCTGGCGCTCTGCTGCTTCGTTGACTTTGGACTTATGTTTAGGTGAATACAGAGTGATTGGAAATTGGATACATTCCTTGAAAGGGGTGATACTACAGGTGGTTTTCAACAAATTAGGCCCTATTAACGAGGGGTCGAAAATGAGAAAAAAAATTCTTTACGGAGTCTTGGAAAAATTCGTGGTTCCTTCTGTGTGACTCTGAATCTATAGCGAGCTATTATGACCCTTAAAGTCATGTAATGTACATTACATGACATGACAGACTTTGTTTTAGTGACCAGTGGGGTGACCGCGACTTCCATCGTTATCGTAGTCGCTTTCAATTTGACACATGGACGTTATACATTGCTGCTATGTTTTTGCAAGTTTTAACAAACGACACCGAAACGCAGCAATTTATATCGTTCAAGTGTCAAAATGAAAACGATAACCTAACGATTGAAGTCGCGGTCACCTGACAGAGTTGTTGATGTCGACCGTTTATTTATTACATGGCTTCACGACTGCTACTGAACGACATCAATAGGGACCAACTGCTCATGCAAATACACTCCTAGAGTCAGCTCAAGAGTGTGACTTGTTTGCTGACAGTTGGTTGAGTGTCGTGAGGGAGTGTGCTAGGTATTGTGAGAAGAATTATAAATTGCACTCGTCTATTGTATAATTAATATTCTAATCACTTATGTACTTACGTTATTTTATATTATACTAGCTGTACCCCGCAACTTCGTTTGCGTAGAGGAGGAGGATGGAGGAGATCAGGAGGCAGATCTTCCTCTCTGGATCCTTGTTTCCACGTCACATACCGCCATGGCTATGAGCCTATGAGCTGTCCGGATATTTCAGCTATCTCCTAGTGAAACTCCCATTCAGTAGTTATGGCGTGATACTTGCACAAAGTCACAGAAAAACAGAACAAAATTCTAAAAATTAGTGTTTTGGCATCAGTATCAATCCTAAAACACATTACAATTATTCTTTTCCATAAATATCCAATGTAGGTACAGACACAACTTTTTACCAGTCTTATTATATGTATAGATAATGTAAGTAAGTATGTCTGTCCTACGCCTTGGGGCAACCCATTATGTTGGACAAATTTTGAAATAAATAAATATGATGTGTGTATCATCTTCAGCTATTCACATGGTATCCCATATTGCAATATCTGTGTCCGTTCCAGTTACTACACGCTGATGATGTGGTTCCCCGACCTGTTCGAGCGGTTCAGCCAGTTCTCCTCGCTGTACCCGGACGTGTCGGCCGGCGTGTGCGAGGTGTCCACGAATCTCACTATGGCCGCGGACAATATCACCGCCGGAGAGGTGAGGACACCTGCCGGTAGCTTTAGTTGATGCCTCTTTTAAAACATCAGCAGGCCACTTAAATGGAGAAAGGTTGGCAAGAACGAAATCCACGCCATGTGGTGGTACGAGGCGGTGCCAAAGCGTACCGGAGTGTACGAGGTGCCGCCGCCTAAGTAAGGGCCCGGGCCCACGGACCGAGTGGCTCAAAGCTCAGACGGGGAGGAGGAAGGTGATGGATGAATGGATTATACATTGTGGGCTATTACAGCCCACAATGGGGAGTGCTCCGGCGCCAGTCGGGTCGCGGATGTATCGCAGTTCCCGTGGCTCGGCAAGAATGGCACGAGGTGGAACACCCCAGGAGGTTTAGTCGGTATGCTGCCCCTTCAGAGCGATGAGCCCGACATAATCAACACGCTCCCCCGGGCGTGGTGGTACATGATTTTGCATGTTTTGAGATGAGAAATACATTATGTATACCACCCGTCCGGGGAACGTGTGATTATGTTGGACTCGCACCAACTAAAACTCCTGGGAACATCCGCCTCTGCCACCATGGACAGGACCACGGGTACTTTTTCGAAAACTACCGCGGCCCTGTCGGCGGGTGCCCTTTCGGGCCCGATTCCGGGGGGCCTAACGCCCCCCCCCCTTCTCCGCTGAAGGCCCTCCGGAACACGTGGAGCGCCTTCCAGCTCAAGACCGCTTTATTCGGACGGCGGATCCCCCGATCCTCCGCCCGAAGGTCCCCGTTAGGGCGGCAGGCGGTGGGCATAAGCCTGAGTCTTCCTCGCGGTCCCTCTCCGCCGCCTCCTTCTGTGCTGTCGCATGGCGCGGCGTGTCACGGCGTCTGCCGGCACCGTCTACCGGTGCACGATGTCGGACGGCGCTGGTCACAGGCGGACAGCGTCGTGCCGGCGGACGCCGCGCAATGGCACTTGTGCGTCCGCCCTAACATTGAGGGAGCTCGGGCCATGATCCACCATGCAGATTAAGTATTAATTTATTTTTATTTTCAGGTCACTTGTCACCTGGACGACAAGGTGTACATACACACGCTGATAGTGGCGCTGAGCTGTCTACCAACCGCACTATGGGTGGGGCTCACCATCAACATGGTCGGCAAGAAGCTCATGTTAGGTGAGTTCACTTTTACAATCGTCAAATTCCATAGACGTTTGACAGTCGTAAGCGAGGTCTCAGTAGGCTCAAAACTTTCTGTGAATGTCGGTCTTAATTCCCAAGCTATCGTACTTCTGCAGACAAAATATCAACCACGAAATCGTTTTAGTTAATCATACAGTACAGACTTCATACGGTACCCTATCTACAATTCCAATCCTATTGTTTTGCAGTGATGATGCTGATATGTTCCGGTTGCGCGGCGCTGGGCCTGAACCTGGTGCGCTCGTCGCTGGAGAACCTACTGCTCTCGTGCGTGTTCGAGGCCATCGTCAGCTGCACGGAGGCCGTGCTGTTCTGTGTTATCTGCGAGATATTCCCAACGAAAGTCGCGTGAGTAGTAGACATATACGATAAACTCTAGTCAACTTGTCGCTGTCGCTGGACAGGGAAGCAACAACTGTCGGCATATCCTGGGAGAAGCTGAAGCACTTTGATCCTATCCCTACAACCAGGTGGCGACAGGATTAGAAGAAGACATACATAAATTCACGCCGCACCGGTCTCCTTGAAGTAATGAAGGTCTGGGCCGGACTTCATTGCTTCCATAGGGGGAGGCAGAGACGACACGATTCCATCTGCTGATCTTGACATAGATTGATGCTGACCTTGGCGAGGCAGGTGTTGCTAGACTCGTTCTTGAATGGAGGCCATGAACGAGTAAACGTAGATTGATACGCCTACGACCAGATGGAGGGATTTATTTATTATAGATATTGTATTCAGATAATTTGCACCTTAACAGCTAATAACCAAAATAGTAGGTACTTAGAGACATTATCTATATTATTAACAACTTACTACTAAACACTCATGCTGTCAATTGAACTTTTAAGCATTGTTTTTTCTGCAACCCTCTTACATCCTGCCATCAAACAGCCCGGCGCACTCGCAAATAGACTGGATACAAAAGGCCGAGAATCGGGTTGACTGACGTGCTTTAGAAAGCATGCTTCTAGCTTCTGGTATCTGGCTTCGATTCTGGTTTATTCCAAGAAGCCTATGTCCAGCAAAAGCGAACTCTGTGATGATGAAAATAAAAACCTTACGGGCGACCTTGACTGTGGTAACGTCTTCCGCCTCACCCTTGTCTAAAGATGAAGTGGCTGAAGATAATATAAATTGTATGTTGTTTGCAGTGCCACTGCGATGGCAGTGACCGTGATGTGCGGCCGTATCGGCGCCATAGTGGGCAACGTGGTGTTCGGCGCGCTGGTCGACCAGCACTGCGTCGTGCCCATATACATGTTCGGCGCGCTACTCATTAGTAAGTACAACATAGACTATGTACAGTCTAGAAGTAACTGTCGACGCGCTGCTCTTAAGTGAGTCTAACCGATGGAGCCATTAGAATAATCTAGAAGTAACGGTCGGCGCGCTACTCATAAGTGATTCTAACCGATTGAGCCTTTAAAACAATCTAGAAGTAACGGTCGGCGCGCTACTCATAAGTGAGTCTAACCGATTGAACCATTAGAACTTCTGGATGTAACGGTTGGCGCGCTACTCATTAGTAAGTTCAATATTGAGAACCATTCGAACAGTCTAGAAGTAACGGTAGGAGCGCTGCTCTTAAGTGAGTCTAACCGATGGAACCATTAGAACAGTCTAGAAGTAACCGTCGGCGCGCTACTCATAAGTGAGTCTAACCGATTGAATCATTAGAACAGTCTAGAAGTAACGGTCGGCGCTCTACTCATTAGTAAGTCCTATATTGAGAGCCATTCGAATAGTCTAGAAGTAACGGTCGGCGCGCTGCTCATAAGTGAGTCTAACCGATTGAACCATTAGAACTTCTAGAAGTAACGGCCGGCGCGCTACTCATAAGTGAGTCTAACCGATTGAACCATTAGAACAGTGTAGAAGTAACTACTGATACTAGGCCATCCCCCTTACCATGAAGTCTTATAGCAGGATTACTTCAATAATACTTTATTATTTCGTACCATGACGTCCTTAATAAGCTTACTAAACTGTTGTTGAAGTAATCCTGCTATAAGACTTCATGGCAAGTGGGCTGACGACCATACAGTATGTAACGGAAATGCTGTAAGCTGAAGGGGGGGTGTTCAGCATCATCTGTTACCGTTTATCTTAAGTAGCCAATAATTTACCGTCAAAATAAGCCATGTCTCTTCTTTCCAGCGGCCGGACTGCTGTGTATAATACTTCCAAAGAGTACGCGGCCGGAGCGGCACCCGTAAGGGAAAATGTTATATTTTTATATGTTAATAAAACAAATAAAACCAATATCTCATGTAACCAGTGCTTTTATTGAGAAATTATAAATCTTTCCATAAAAAAATCTATATTTCCCTACCGATAGAGTAGACGGGTTCTGGAATGGAGGCCACGATTGGGTAAACGTAGCGTGGGACGGCCCCCGATCACATGGAGGGATGAGGGTCGCTTATAGAAAAAAAACCAAGGAGTCACCTTAGACCAGTAGCGGATTATCCTAAAGGCAAACTAGGCACGTGCCTAGGGGCGCGAGGTCACAAAGGGGCGCGCACGGAAGGCGTTTAGTTGACGAAACCCAAAATAAGTACCTATTTAGTAATTACATAAAATAAAAAAGTCATATTCCGACTGGTAAAACCTGCGTTTTCACGCCAGGCATTGTCACGATTTCGCTAATGTCGTTTTCAGTGTTTTTTGTGATTCTAAATCCACCTTTAGAGCTTCCTAAGTGCGTCCCGTGTACTTCATTGCACCTACATCGCCAGATTCCATAACAGAAGTTGGTAAGATATAAAAACCGAGGGGCGCCGGTGAGGTGGTAGCCTAGGGCGCTGTCGACATTTAATCCGCCTCTGCCTTAGACAATGGTGATGTGAGAATACCACAAGACAAGGTCGACGATAACATTTTCAAAATCATCATCACACCAGCCCTTTCAGTCCACTGCTGGCCATAGGCATCTCTCAGCGTATGATACTCATATATAGAGCACAAAAGATCCCAATGGGTCGAAGTGCCGCCACATTGGCACCCAATCAGGATAAGGATGATACTCATACTCATTTATTCCACCTTGAGGTACGGTGGAACACAGTGAAAGGTGTACAGGAAAGTTTTTTAAGGTTGAGATTTTCTCAAAAACTACTTTGACCTATTGCAAAACTTTTTTCACTGTTTGATAGATAAAAGTTGAAACTATTTAACTGTAAAAGAATTATCAAATTCGGTCCAGTAGTTTTTGAGAAAATCTCAACCTTATTGAGGCCCCCTGTATACTTATCTCTGTCGTCGACTACCACTTGGTTACGTCTATACAAAAGTAATGATTCAATTTAGTGTACACAATTCAATTATTTCAGCAATAGCTTCGTCAGTTGTAAATTTAATAATTCTTATAACATACTAGTATCATTGTTTAGATTACAAAAATGGTCATCAGCAAAAGCCTCGTCAATTGTGTAGAAACTTGTTTCTCGACCCAACCTTTTACATTCAGCGTGCTAAATGCCAGAATGCAAGATAACTGAATGAAGGTCTGGTGTGATGATGATGATGAAAATATTACGGGCGACTTTGTCTTGTGGTCTACTCACATCACCATTGTCTACCTATTGTGATACCTATAGGTCTTGTAAATGACAATGCTAGATTCTGCCCCACCATCAACCGCATGATGAACAAGATAACGAATAAATCTAAAAATATCTCAGTTTTTTTATTAAAATTATTGGTTTGAAATAAAGTTTTGTACAACATGCGAGTCGAAAAAACATCTTAATTTAGAATTCAGAAAATAGTAAGAAATCGAAGCATTTCAGAAGATTCATTGTCTTTGTTATCATTTTCTACTACTCTCGCAACTCGTACTGATTATGATTATGCAATATGAAACCTGTAATAAGTCCCCATCAAAAGCTAAGCCATTCAGATAGTTCAACCGATCTATTGTACATATAGTTTTTAGTTTAGTTTATATATATATATTTTTAGGTTAATATTATAATAGTTATTTCTAATTTTTATTATTGTTATATGCAGAAAGTCAAAGTCAAATTTCTTTATTGCAAGTAAGCACGTTGAGTACATTTTTGCACGTCAATATATTTTTTGAATTTACATTTACACCACTTTGCAAGAAAAAGGTGCCAACGCTGAGGAGAAAAAGTGGCAAAAAACTCTCAGCAACACATCTTTTAAATAAATACCTATGTTGGAATTTATTATGTTTTAAACATTAAAAATCACATCGATGTACATCATATGGAGGTTCCAGGTTCGATTCCCAGCTAGGGCAGCCATGTACCAATAAGTTATCCTCGGTTTTTTAAAAACTTACGTACATTTACCGAGTGCTCTCAAAACGGTGAAGGAAAACATCGTGATGAAACCTGCATGTCGTAGAAGAAAAAAAATCTAAGGCATATGAAATCCGACAACCCGCACTGGGCCCTCGTGGTGGGTTATGGCCCGAGCTCCCACGATGTAAGGGAAGGTCTGTGCCCGAGCAGTGGGGCAATATAAATAGACTGATGATGATGATGATGTACACCATAGGATAAGAGTCCATCTTTGCTTTGTTCGCGGATACCTAAATTATTTTTATTTATTTTATTTACAAGAATAAATAACACGTATCTATTGTCACGTACTCACGTCTACACCTCAGCGATAAACATACATTTCTTCTACATCTACAGTATTGGCAACGACCTTGACCTTGGTTGCAAAATTAATATCTATACAAGGTGATTGGAAACTCGATACATTCCTTGGGGTGATACTAGAGGTGGTTTGCAACAAATTAGGCCCTATTAACGAGGGGTCGAAAATGAGTGGTTTCTGGGTATTTTAACGTCCAATAGCGATCTGAGGCCTGCGATCTACGTCCAGTAGCTAACGACGGCAGAAAATGAAGCGGGGCGGGCGTTTCAACTGATCGCAGATCGCGGCTAGTTCGCGGCTGTATGTGTCAAGCTTAAATCGTCCCACTGCTGGGCAAAGCCAAAGTCAAATTTCTTTATTGCAAGTAAGCACGTTGTGTACATTTTTGCACGTCGACATATTTCTTGAATTTACATTTACACCACTTTGCAAGGAAAAGGTGCCAACGCTGAGGAGAAAAAGTGGCAAAAACTCTCAGCAGCACATCTTTTAAAATAATATAATAAGACACAATTACTTAATAACTAGGTATTACACAACTATTACTATTGTTAGTAATCTAGACTTTATCCCTCATGCGGAACCGGCGACACACACCAAAGCAAAGGTCTCCCCCCTCCTCTTCCATGCATCACTGTCTCGAGCCTCTTCCAGAGGTCTCTCCACCTACGCCGAGGTCTGCCCCGACGCCGGCGGAAGGAGTATAAAGGAAGCAAAGCATAAAAAGGAGCATAAAATATCCCTGGGTCGAAGTGCCGCTACCCTGGCACCCTATTAGGATGAGATAAGACATTGATAGGTACTGAACGTCCCAAAGACTTTCTGTATCCGTTCCGTTACATCCTGTACAACGGAACAATCTTATTTACCTACATATGTTTTGCGAGCATTGTTTCCTCTACGTGATAAAGAAAGAGCAGACAATGCAACAGATATATTCACCCTAAATTAGTCAATTGCTTTACAAGAGCAGACGTTTGGTTAAGAAGTTAGTTCCAATAAAAATATTCGATAAATAATCAATCATGGAAGGAATAGAAAAAATACGTGCTGAACAGTCCGTAAGTGATAAAGATGTTAAAGTATACGATTACACTGAAGCGATCGAATTAGCAGGTAATAGTGACATAGGATTTCACGATTCATGATTTCATGAGGATGACACGCTCAGGTGACGTCACGATATAGATTTTAACATTAGTGAGATCTTCTTCTTGCAGTGCCTCTCCACTAATGAAGGCTGGCCGTCAGCTCCGCATATCTCCCTCTGTCTTGAGCCAGTAGGAATAGCTCTTCGACGCTGGCTATCGCTGTCCACTCCCTCATATTCCTTCTGGCAACCCGCCTCTTCCCCTCAATCTTGCCCATCATTATGAGCTGGAGGAGTTGGTACCTCTCGTGTCTCAGTACGTGGCCGAGATAACCCACTCTTCTCCTCTTGATGGTGGTCATGAGTTCCCGGGATTTACCGGCGCGTCGCAGGATTTCGACATTTGTGACTCTCTGGACCCAGCTTATTCTAAGCATCCTACGGTAACACCACATTAGTGACATAGGTAAGATCAAATACAAAGGCCAGGAGGCTTACCATCACATCACAGGTCGACTCTAACATGATAATGATGGATGCATACCCGTTCAAAACGCCAATGTCTTTACGAAAACATACAACAGCTCAATCGTTCCTATTTTCTTTCTTCCGAATATGTCACCTGTGAAACGTAGTGCTGCCCCGTAGTTGTCAGAGCCGCCAATGAATTATGAATATCGACCTATTCTTTCCAACCTTTAATCGCAGGTAATGGCCGTTACACCATGGGTCTCATGGTGACGCTCAGCATGACTCTCCTCGCCATGTGTATTGATTTGTTCAGCTTCTCCATGGTGGTGACTTTCAGTAGCTGTGACCTTGACCTGGACCTTGCCAAGAAAAGCTTTCTACTCTCCATTCCTTTTATAGGTAAGCCTTTAATATCAGTAATATTCATTCATTTACTTCATGGTCTATTTTGGAATAATGGATAAATCACGAATGATTATTTTTCGAGCCTGTGAGTAGACCATGATCTTAGACCATAGTATTGTATGTCACTGACAAACGTGGCATTTCCTATGAATTATAATAAAATAACTTCGATCAGGATCTGTCATCATGGCGTATGCTTGGGGCTACATCTCGGACACGCAGGGACGGCGGAAGAGCCTCCTCGTGGCCATGTCAGTCAGCTGTCTGATGTCCACGTTGTGCGCCTTCGCGCCGAACTGGATCACACTAGCCGTATTGAAACTCATTGGAACTTGCTTGTGGGTATCATTATATTGTTTAATTAATTGTTGGCAGGAATTCGTCATTAGCCAATACCCAGTGCTTGACATAGGCCTCTCCCAAGATTTTCGACCTTTTGCATCCAGCCAGTTTAAGCAGGTTGAATTATTCTCACTAGTTCCATGGGACAGTTCCATGATAGGAGTGAGACTTAGTCCCATGGGGCTTTCCAATGGAACTAGTGAGACTACTTTTTCCTCAGTAGTTCCATTAGTAGTTTTACTACCAACTACAACGTAGGTAGGTAAGGGACGTACTGTCAAAAACTGACAGGAACTATCAAAAACTCAAACTCGGTCAACGTCCCACACTGCCCGTTCATGGTCTCCACTCGGGAACTCGTCTACCCCATCGAATGTTGGTTTACGACGTATTTACGAGATTACCTTACTTACTTCTTTACTTACCTCGTGATTTCTGTGTTCTAGTTCTAGTTGCGCTCAATCGGGAACATATACACTGTTCGGTGAATCATGTTCCGAACGAGTCAAAGGGAAGTATCTTCTCGTAATGACAAGTACCATCCATCTAAATGGAAGCTTCTACTTTAGTAAGTTTAACTGAAACTACCGTAGATGCTTGTTTATCTGGATGATATAATGGTAATTACTGTTCTTTTTCAGCGTTGGGCTACTTTATTGAACGTCTGAATTTCTCCTACGATTTGGGTTTCATAACGTTTACACCTTGGAGGCTGTTTACGCTGATATTGGCGCTACCTCTCGGTTTCAGCGCTCTAGCTCTTCTCTTTTTCTATGAAAGCCCCAAGTTTCTGCTTAATGCTGGTCAGCAGGACGATGCTTTGGATGTACTCAGGCAAATATATAGGAGAAATGGCAACATTATGGACAACTATTCGGTAATGACTTGAACGAAGCTTCGTGTTATTCAAACAATTTATTAATTCTACGAACAACTTTAAATAAATAAAAAATATTCATTGGTATTCCAATAAGTCCAAACACGAATACCTATGCTGTAAGTTGATAATGGGTTCCTACCATTGATCAGATCAATAATAAACAACTAGATACACAGTCTGCTTTCTAAAAATGTCCAAGCGCAAAGAGGGTCCAAACGGATGAATGGTTGGATGGCTGAAATCATTTGCTTTATTGGACATTATTTGGACGTTAACAATGGACCCTTATTTGGACGTTTTTTTAAATTGTTTTAGTAAGACCTTTGTGTATCTAGTTGTTTATAGGAGATCAATGGTTCCTACTGATACCCAATACATCTGCAGCATCAGACAGGACAAAGGTTACCATGTTCTAGCTTGTAAGATCGTTGAAGTTCAGATTATGCAGACCTATAAATTAGTTAACATCGCTTCATAAATCAGAAAAGAGCTGATGATCTTCAAGCGGCTGAACAGATCTTCTAGATTAGACTAGCGTAGCGAAAAGCGGGGTGAAGTTTAAAGTATGCTGTGTCTGTCGTGTGAGATTAAAGCTATGATTATAGAATACTCTTCATCAAAAAAACCTTAACACAAATTCATTTATGTTCTAGGTACAAAATGTGGTGCTCATTGAAGAAGGCAATTTGATACGCAAAGATACATCATTGCTGCAATCCATGTGGGAGCAGACTGCTCCACTCTTCAAACAGCCTCTTCTGTTTAGCACTCTGCTACTTTACTATCTGATCTTCGTCTTATATAGCACGTTAGTACTTTTTCTACTGCGTTAGTATGTTTCTTGATAGATTGTTATAAATCATGTTAACTACCGGTGTTTGAAATTACAGAAATAGCGGTTTATACATTTGGTTGCCATTCCTGGCGAAGGCTTTCACAGTAATCACTAAATCTCCCTCTGATGGTGGTGGAGGTGGTTTATGCAGTATGATTCTGATGACAAATAATGCTACGTCTGCGGATGTAAGTCACTAAAAGCATTAACATAATATTTAACCGCTAATGAATTGATGACTCTTTAAAAAATATTACATTGTAACTACTTTATTACAATTGCAGATATCGTGTGCAACTTCAATAGACGCTCCAGTAGTCGTTGCATTTGTGGCATATGGAACCTGTGCTCTAATTCTCAACATGCTTTTATCTAAATTGGCTTCTAGAAAGAAGGCTCTCCTGATCACATTCTTTCTATTCTCGGGACTATGTTGTCTGGGCACCACGGTTATTCCACATAACATGTCCAGTTATTTGTATTTTGGAATAATGACCACTAGTATGTGCATCGGACCAATATTTTCATACTATGTTGATCTCTATCCTACTTCTTTTCGGTACGTTAAGTGAGATTTTATATTAGTTTTAACTTTCATTGTTTCATTATTTTGTAAACGGGGCATTTAAAAATGTCGGGAAACGACTGTTGCGAAATTATTTAATAAATTTCAGTTTAATGTCTACAGTGGTTGCTTTGTGTTTAATATCACGTTAAATTAATCAGAAAATGTTTGCGAATGACAGTATGGTGAAATTATTGGAGGATTCTATTGGAGGATGCAGGATCTGAAGTTTGACGCTATAGTCAAGAGTCCCACTACGAGCTCGGGAGTGAACGTGACTGTCGAGCTGCTTCGTCCAGAGTGATGACGTTACGGCGACTCTTCTGGATGAAGACAAGAAGACGCGGATACCCACGGTGATGGACGACGCTACGGCGACTCCCCTGGAAGAAGAGAAGACGATATGATATTTTAAAATAGATGACATTGGCAAATGACGAACTGTCGAGTCCATTAATAAAATAAATAAATAATCAATATTTTGTAAATATTTTAGGGATGAGGTTATAATTATATAACATACTATAATAAGGTAATGGACGAAGATGAGATCCCTGAGGTAGACATTCAATATCTAACATTCAGTTATGGCTACAACAGAAAATACGCTATACTGTAGCGATGAAATATTGCTAATTTCATGAATTCGTTATCTGTATACAAAGTCATTGAGTTTGCTGGTTTCAGCGGCATGGCTTCCTGTCTTGGCGTGATGATGGCGCGACTCAGTAGCATTGCTGGAATCAACATGGTCGGGCCTTTCATTATATCGGAGTGTTCTATTACATTCTTTAGCTCAACTGCTTTAATACTAAGTAAGTAACTACTATATTCTGTGAAATATGGAAAAGATATGACCTATTCCTTAGTCTTGTCTATGTCTCTGAAGAAGAAATTAGACAATATATCTGTCATTCTATTTCTGCATTCTATGTAATCGTAGATAGAGAAGCCTAAATCTGTCTACGTATGTAATATATGCTCAAGTCTTTTATCTGAATAAAACCATTAATTTGGTATTATCTTGTGTAATTTCATATGTAGCAATTTATTCAGATAAAAATATAATACTTATATAATACTTTCAATTACAAATTTATATAAAAGTGAGACACGAGTATGAATGCCAACGTTGTATAGTTCGCGGCAGCTAAGTTGACCCAAAATGGCGGCAGTTCGTGAATGTAGACTGGACTGTAGATTGATGGTAACACTTATATTACGATACTACTATTACTAAACAGATTGACAACACTTGATGTGTCTTTGACTGTACAATTGAAGATTTTGTTTATAATTTCGGCGCTATTTTTGCAGGTGGAGTATTGATGTCATTTTTCTTACCCCCAGACAGACCAAAGAAACTTGAATCTTCTTGTGACATTCAAAATAAACAAATTGAAGAATATTCTTGACTTTTATTTCACCAATTCTTGTATTAAAAACAAATAATTAATATAAAAATAAAACTAATCAAATAAGATCACAGATCGTAAAAAAATCTAAGGCATGTGAAATCCGCCAATCCGCACTGGGACCGCGTGGTGGATCATGGCCCCAGCTCCCTCGATTTAAGTGAAGGTCTGTGCCCGAGCAGTGGGGTAATATAAAATAGATGATGGTGATTGCAGTTTGAAATCACAGAATGGCGAGGTCCCTGGTTCGAATCCCGGTCGTGATGAAATTTTTTCTCCATTTATCATTTATAACAAAGTTGACATTAAGAAACTGTACAAACGGAAAATTTTGAAGATTTGAATTAATCCCGACTATCAGCATACAATCAAAGTTATCGATGTTCTACTGGAAGTCAAACATTAGTATTTAAGAGTAAAACTTTACACAGGGTTTACCGGCACTGTCGTTAAATAAATATGTACTTAATTACAGTGTGTGCATAATTTCGTAATTTATGCATATGTCGTAGTCAACTGGTTGGAATAGACGTGTGATTGAACAGCTAGCACGTTGATTGAACGACGGCATCCAACCAAACATCTAAGTGTCAATGAGCTGAGTGGTTGAACACAACGTTCAACACTACAGCTAAACGACGCTCAGCGGACTGGTTGGAAGTCAATTTGCAAATTTTAGTAACAGGTTCTTACCGCGATTTAGACTGAATTATGAGATATTTCGACACCGTTACAATCATCATGATCACAAGACATACTAACTGTGTTATTATTAATTTTGAAACAGCATTATTCACATACAATAGCACAATTTCACCAAATTACGATCAAATTACCGTGATAATTATTTTTATACTTAATCAATTAATTTATTTCAAAGTTTTCTTTAATCATTATTTCATTGAAATTACTGGTATGTTGCTGCAATATATGAATTTTAATGCTTGGAAATTATTTTTCACTATAAAACAACTCGCAATGTTCATATAATATCAGCTATCGACACCATCTTGTAAACAAAATGAAACTAGCGCCGCCGTGGCGGAGAATCATACTAAGTCCACACTCCAGCGGCTTTTCAGTCAGCTGAGGTGTTGAACGTTTTATGCGCCATAGATCCAACCACCCAACTAGCTGTTTGATTGGATGCCGTCGTTCAATTAACGCTAGCTGTTCAATGACACGTCTATTTCAACCAGTTGACTGCGACACATATATTACACTTTTCTATTTTTAGACAATGCAAAGTAATGTAGCATAACGTTTATGTAATGAATTACATCTGTTACACATTATCTAACAAAATAACCAAACACACATCATAAAGGATAATGAGGTCGAGAGATAATTGAGCGAAATATATGAGAAGGTAATTGATATTGGCTGAAACCAAGCTGAAATAGAATCTGTTCTAGTATGGGTAGATAGACACTGCTTTTGAAAATGGCAGGAAACGACGGTTGCGAAATTACTTGATAACTTTCAGTTTAATGTCTACAGTGGTTGTTTTGTGTTTAATATCACGTTAAATTAATCAGAAAATGTTCGCGAATGACAGTATGGTGATATTATTTGAGGATTCATGCAGGATCTGAAGTTTGGCGCTATAATTAAGAGTCCCACTATGAGCTCGGGAGTGAATGTGACTGTCGAGCTGCTTCGTCCAGAGTGACGACGCTACGGCGACTCCTCTGGATGAAGACAAGAAGACGCGGATCGGATACCCAGGGTGACGACGCTACTGCGACTCCCCTGAATGAAGATAGAAGACTATTATATATTGAATTTTCTGTAACATGACATTGGCAAATGACGAACTGTTGAGTCCATTAATAAAATAATAAAATAAGGTGGATTTGTATGGAGAATTTAGAAAAGTTATTGAATTTTGAATTTGTCTGGAGCTATTTACGACGAAACTGTGTAATTTGAGCAAGGTCTGGACCTTGCTCAAATTATCCAACAAATTCACCATGCTGTCACTCGCGAACATTTTCTGATTAATTTAACGTGATATTAATCTCAAAATAACCACTGTAGACAATAAAACAAAAATTATCAAATAATTTTGCAACCGTCGTTTCCCGCCATTTTCAAGAGAAACCCAAAACTGCTTTCTTCTTGACGTCATCCGTCATGTCAAAATTATATATAAAAAAAATCAAATATTGAAAGAAGAATCCTCTCGATCGCATACAGTAAAGAGATTGTGAGAGAAAGATTCAGGATGTCGTGTGTCAGTGACATGTTGCTAGAGTGGCAATAAATATGGCGACTACGATTTGTCATTTTATCATTCAATTTATTACCGTCAGGATGGCGCGGACGAGCTCCCAGGTCCTCGAGGCCTATCCTGGACTGATGTACCGCTTAAGCTGGAATTAGTGACGATTATGTCATCCTGTTATACATATACTAGTCACGTCGTCCGTGATGAGATACGAGTATTTACCGAGTTATTAGCGTTTGTAAGGGGCCGCGCCATCCTGACGGTCCGAAAAGTTCTTATGGTTATAACTTTTGAACTATTGCGGTTTAAATGTCGGTTCTCCCGTCACGAATTCAGCGTTCTACGGCATTTTGTCCTCATACAATCCGCTGTTGTGTAGCTTGTCTGGTTCTCGAGATCCAGGGGGTGGTGGTGCGAGATTCTGCACGGCCCCCTATGAAGACTTATATCTTTTTACCTGTTTATGTTTGAAACATGACAATTGGGTACATGTTCATCATTTCAGCGTCACATCCTGTTTTATCAATCAAATTTGTTCCATATGGGTTCATTAATTTGATTTTGATCAGTCAGATTTTCAAGCGTCAGGTTGGCGTGGCCCCCTTTAAAGGCTTATAACTTTTAAACGATTGCGTCACAAATTATGAGACTTCGTCACTAATTCCAGCTTAAGCGGTACATCAGTCCAGGATAGGTCTCGAGGACCTGGGAGCTCGTCCGCGCCATTCTGACGGTAATTTCAATTTACCATTAGAATTTAACAAAATACTCGACAATCCGAATTTTGCGGATATATGTTGTCGATTCGAAATCATTCTTTTTTTATGTTTTATTATTCAGGTAAGGTTTCGATCGAGTCTACCGTAGCCCTGCACGGAATAATTAATATAGATGTGTGTGTGTGTTTCAGTGCATTGTATTCTAGAGTGCGGAAAATTCACAAGATTCTGTAGAAGCCCATTTATAATTTAATTGACAAAAATAACAATAACAAATGGAAAATATAACTGTGGAAAAATCAAATCATTTTGTAAGTGATAAAGATGCAAAAGTGTACGGTTACGATGAAGCTATTGCATTAGCAGGTAAGCATGATATGTTAAGATATGATGATTCCGCAAGTAGGCATTGAAATAAATAAAATAAATTGAAGGTTAACTGTTCGAAACAGAATCGAAATCAGTTGATAAATAATATAATTACAGTATTTGAAAATCAGGAATCTGATAGTAAGTCACGTAAAGCCTTTCCATGAAAATTCTTTCATTATCACGTTAGGTGATTCATCCATTAAAATTAGCCAACATCTCCATTATGTAAATACCGTATTATGTTGACTAAGGTAATGGCGCATACACCGTGGGTCTAATGGTGACTCTCAGCATGACTCTGATGTTCATGTGCATGGACCTGTTCAGTTTCTCCTTGGTGGTGACGTTCAGCAGCTGTGATCTTCATCTGAATCTTGCCAAAAAAAGTTTTCTGGTTTCTGTTCCATTTATAGGTAAGATATTTTATTTTTATTTTCGTTTAGATGATTTTAATATAAGATAGATAAGTGTTCGAATATATTCGCTTTATATTATTTATAGGGTCTGTAATCATGGCGTATGCTTGGGGTTATATCTCTGATACGCAGGGTCGCAGAAAGAGCCTTCTCATAGCAATGTTCGTCAGTTTTCTGATGTCCACGCTATGTGCCTTCGCACCAAACTGGATCGTACTAGCTATCCTGAAACTCATTGGAACATGTTGGTATGTATTTCTCATTGATATGTTGATGATTATCTACGTCACTTCGTATATCTGCTATAATAACAATTGGTATTTTCAGTTGCAGTTGCGCTCAATCAGCTTCGTATACGTTATTCGGTGAATCGTGTGCGGAGCGCGTGAAAGGCACATACTTGCTTATAATGACTAGTTCTGTCCACCTAAACGGGAGTATTTACTTTGGTTTGTTTTTACTCATCTCTCATCATCAGCACTTATCAGTCCACTACTGGACGTAGGCTTCTCCCAAAGCGTGACTCTCAATTCGGTTATCGGCTTTTTGCGCGCAGTGCTGCACACCTCGGTGTCAGCGCAGCTAAAATATGCACCATTTGCCACACCACTTATCATAACTATATTAGATTATAACTTTATTCCTTAATTGACTTTTATGTAAGCTTATGTAATTGGAGTATGGCAATAAACATATTTTCTATTCTATTCTATTTTCTATTCATCTGCATCCAGTGTCTACCATGTAAAAGGTTACAACATGTACGTAAGGACGTAGGGCATCTATTTATTCATACTCTTCTCTGAATCTTAAAGTTTTTTTTACATGGTTTGTCTTATTTTAGCTTTGGGCTACTTTATTGGACATTTGGACTTCTCCTACAATATGGGCTCCATAACCTTTGTACCATGGAGACTGCTTGCACTAGTCTTGGCGCTACCCCTTGGTCTTTGCACTCTTGCCCTCGTCTTCTTCTACGAGAGCCCCAAGTTTCTTCTAAATGCTGGTCGGGAAGACGAGGCTCTGGCTGTGCTTGGACATATCTATAGAAGAAACGGCAATGACATGGAGTATCCGGTAATTGTATTTTTCAAGTTTTACGTAGTTTTCCACCGTTTTTATATATACTAATAATCTGTATATCCTTAGGTTCATAAAGTAGTGCTAAACGAAACAGGAAACTTGATTCACAAGGATGTGTCACTACTGAAATCCATGTGGGAACAGACAGCTCCACTCTTCAAGCCGCCTCTTCTTCTTAATACTCTGCTACTCTATTTTCTGATCTTCGCAATGTATAGCACGTGAGTACATTGCATACATCTATTTCTTTACTACTAATATTTATATCGATTCTTATAGTTTTCTTTTGTTTTACAGTAACAATGGCTTTTATATCTGGCTGCCTTTCCTATCGAAGGCTTTCACGGCCAGTGCTCCCTCTTCAGGAGAAAAACATCATGGTATTTGTAGTTTAATAGCCGCAACACATAATGCAACATCTGATAATGTAAGTTGTATTGATATGAAACATATTGGCTGTAATTAAGTGTAACCTAATTTGTTGTTTTATTACAATTGCAGATAACGTGCACGACGTCGATAGATGCCCCTGTAGTCATCGGCTTTGTGGCCTATGGTGCCTTTGCGACGTTGCTGAATATGATATTATCCAAATTGGCATCAAGAAAGAGGAGCCTACTGATTGCTTTGTTTCTGTGCTCAGGCCTCTCTTGTCTGGGAACTGTAGCAATCCCGAAGGATTGGTCCAGTTACTTATATTTCTTAATATTGACAAGTAGCATCTGCATGGGGCCTATATTCTCATATTATGTCGATCTTTATCCTACTTCGTTTCGGTATGTTGTAATATTTTCTAATTATTTAATTAATTAATGCTTTAATTTATCAATACGAATATTTTTTTCTGTAAAACCAACATTTGCTAATAAATAACAGGGGGTCAAGATAACAACCCTGTATGACCCTGACCAATCTCTACTTCGAACTATAGAGTTATTCTCGTCTTACAAAAAGATAAAAAGTATTTTTTTTTAGATTACGATGCATATGTTGATAATTATTCAATGTTTGTTTGCAGAGGCATGGCAGCCTGCCTCGGCGTGATGATGGCCCGTCTCAGTAGCATCGCTGGGGTCAACCTGATAGGACCTTTCGTCATATCAGAATGTGCTATAATATTCTATAGCTCAGCTGCTTTAATATTGAGTAAGTCTTGTCATCTATGTTAATCTTCTTCTTGCCTCAAATCACATTCCTACAGAAATACTAAATACATCTAACAATGATCCTGATCTAAGAAAACATTTATGTAAGTATTTTAGAATTAAAACTATAGTGAGCCATTACTACAAATTATTATATATAAACGGATATCACTCACCTATATTGTTAAAGTCGGCAATTAGACCGACAGTTTCGACCGATTTCGACGGTCTTTTTCAAGGTGAGCGCGCCACGCCCGCGTCGCCGTTGACGTTTCTTCGCGCACTGCGGATGAGCGCCCTCTGTGCGCGCTCCGAGATAACTTGTCCCGCCGACGACGACGGTGCGTTCGATGGCTGTAGCTGGATTCGTTGATCGATCTCACTTGTCGGGGAGTTACCGCCACTCACGTTAGGTCCCGTCACGCAGTATGTGTGGAGTGTGAGTGAATGCGGAGTAGACGCAGTGAGTACATACTGCGTGACGGGACCTAACGTGAGTGGCGGTAACTCCCCGACAAGTGAGATCGATCAACGAATCCAGCTACAGCCATCGAACGCACCGTCGTCGTCGGCGGGACAAGTTATCTCGGAGCGCGCAAAGAGGGCGCTCATCCGCAGTGCGCGAAGAAACGTCAACGGCGACGCGGGCGTGGCGCGCTCACCTTGAAAAAGACCGTCGAAATCGGTCGAAACTGTCGGTCTAATTGCCGAATTTAACAATATAAGTGAGTGATATCCGTTTATATATAATAATTTATGTAAGTAGTTACTTATTCTTTATTATTTGTTACAGGTGGTGTTTTAATGTCTTGTTTCTTACCACCGGATAGACCAAAGAAATCCAATGCAGAAAATAATAATTGTGAAATACAGACGAAATAAATGGAAATTATAATTTAAACAATTTATTGGGATTTCATTTTCAATAACAATTGGTATTTTCAGTTGCAGTTGCGCTCAATCAGCTTCGTATACGTTATTCGGTGAATCGTGTGCGGAGCGCGTGAAAGGCACATACTTGCTTATAATGACTAGTTCTGTCCACCTAAACGGGAGTATTTACTTTGGTTTGTTTTTACTCATCTCTCATCATCAGCACTTATCAGGCCACTGCTAGACGTAGGCTTCTCCCAAAGCGTTTCCTAGTAGCCTTGTGCAACATCTACACTTGGAGTGAAGAGAATAAAAATCTATATTACAGACATGTTATTATGATTCTGAAGTTTCTACGAAACAATTCCAAAAACTTCATCAATAAATTCAGAAATCGGTGCACCTCCACAAATCTATTGGGCGCTGGTCTCCAGCGCCCAATAGATTGAAGTGTCTCACTTGACTATTGTCTAAGGTCTATTGACTAAGGTCTTCGAGATTAGCGAGACTGTACGAGAGTAGGAAAGACCTGAAAAGCAGCGTGTCGCTGAGGCCTTTCCTATTCATCTGTAACAATAGGTACTACTATAACTAAGTTTTTTTTAATTGAAATTATAAATTTATTATTAAAATAGCAATTTAATACAATGTCAAACTTAAAACTAAAATATCCGGTAAACCTTCGTCAGACAAATAACCCGCCCCTTGTCATACCCGGTGCAAAGGTACCCGTAACGCTTGCGGCGTTACCGCGCTGTATAGCTATGGCTAACCTTTGCACCAGGTAGGACCCGGAGCGAGAGTCACAACCCCTCTCACTCCAATAACTAAGTTACTTTTAAGTTCTAAATTATGTTTCAGATGAATAAATGTCTCTTTATTTATTTAATTATTTATTGTTCGGTGATGTTAATTACACAATGAAATGCAGACAAGAAGATGATGATAAGGATTCGTCGATCAAACTGCGTAGTTTGTAACTCGTCGTCTTTTATAACTGCGAGTTCGTTGTCAAGGCTTAATTATTTAAACATTAAGTAATTCATTTACCTACCTAATTTAGTGAAGTTTCCTCTTTGCTGAAAAATAATAATACATATTTGCATTCTTTGTATTATAATTTAAGTTATCATTTTTGAAAGCCGTGTATAAATATTTAATAATATGTCACGAACCGTAAGTACAATTATTGTCTTTTGATGTGCGGTAAATTAGGCTAGTCTTTGCAAAGTATTTCGAGAAGGTGGTCTTCGTATATTAAAATGTGAAGTATTAAATTAATGTCGCATTGTTACTACAAGTATTTTAAAAAGAAAATATTCCTATTGAAATGGCGATGAATGATAAAGCAACTACTATTGTGAGTGGGAAAGATGAGAAAGTTTACGATTATAGTGAAGCTATCGAATTAGCTGGTAAGTATGCCTTTTACATTATCATTATCGGCAACCTTTTTTTTATATTGGGGCAAAGACCTACCCCCACATAGCCCATTACAGTGCGAATTTTTGGATTATACATATACACATTAGATTTTTTGTTACACTATATATTTACTAATATGCAACTTAGGCCCAACTCTGAGGCAAAGCGAAATGTAAGAGTATCCAGTGCCTCAGAATCGAACTGTCCGTCCATGGTATTCGCAATGCCGTTCAGGATGCTGTTAGGGCTGCCGTGAACCCGTCGCATTAGCAACGCAACTCTTTTGCTTATGATGGCATCGAACCCGTCCACGCCGTCTTCTGCAAACATCCCTGACGCATTACAGCATCTTGACATCAGACCCATTCAATGTGTTCAGCCTCTTCCAGCACCTCTTCCATTTTTGTTATGACCAGGTAATGGCCGGTACACGGTTGGTCTCACGCTGACTCTCAGTGTGGCTCTGATGGCCATGTGCGTGGAGCTGTTCAGCTTCTCCGTAGTGGCCACATTCAGCAGCTGTGACCTCCAGCTGGACTTGGCCAGGAAAAGCTTTCTGCTCTCTATTCCGTTTATAGGTAAGATTATTGTCCCTTGAACGAATTAAGCAATGGACAAGACTTGCGGCAGTGCTTGCCTTTCATCTGCCACTGTCACCTCTGGTTAATTCGTCCAAGCATTAACTTCTAAATATTATATGTATGTCACTCACCACTGTTGGGATATATGCTTCTTCTCATCGAGGAAGTTTGGGCCATAATCCATAATCGAGTTGTCCTTATGACCCAGATCTGTTAGTAGAACTGGTTTGAAATGTGGACGATAGGAAATAAAATTCTTGGCATTCACGGAAGTGTGAACCAAGCCAAGTGGATTTGATTTCGTTTTGATAACGATAAAGCAAATGACAAACCTATAGATTTACCTATCCTTCTAGTCTACTAGTGTAGGGAGTTTTGATTTCCTATAATACTTATTCATACTAAGTACATTGTAAATGTTGGTCCAATGGTATTAAGACTAATACTACTAGCATGAATTTGTACGGTGGAACACAGTGAAAGGTGTACAGGAGAGTTTTTAAGGTTGAGATTTTCTTAAAAACTACTTGATCTATTGCAAAAATTCTTTCACTGTTTGATAGATAAAAGTTAAAACTATGTACTGTAAAAGACTTATTGAGACCCCTTGTATACTTATCTCTGTGTTAGACTTAGCCTTCCCTCCCACTAGTTTGAGGACAGTGTGAAGGTTAATCAATCATGCTCATGCCGAACATTTATTGCTGGATTAGGTACACATTACACAATTCTTTAGATTATTTTTAAGGTTCTCTGGTAAGGACTTGCCTTTATATACCATGATGATTTTGGCAGGATCGGTCGTCATGGCGTATCCTTGGGGTTATATCTCTGATACGCAGGGTCGCCGGAAGAGCCTTCTTATAGCGATGTCCGTCAGTTATCTCATGTCCACACTGTGCGCTTTTGCACCCAACTGGATCATATTCGCTGTTCTGAAGCTCATTAGTGCATGTTGGTAAGAATAATTATC
Organism: Tachystola acroxantha; assembly: GCA_963506565.1. NCBI lineage: Eukaryota > Metazoa > Arthropoda > Insecta > Lepidoptera > Oecophoridae > Tachystola > Tachystola acroxantha. The sequence goes on from OY735879.1 coordinate 13,942,153, forward strand.
AAAATTATTTCCTCGTCAGGGCAGAAGGTAACAACAGTACTGACGTTTAGTTAGATGGTTCGATTACCTGTAGTGATGATGTGTAACCCTTACTAACAAATGGGAACCATGAGATCAAGTAAATCTTACTCAAAGTGCTTTAAAAATCCCAATGAGGCTTGTCACCTCCAACACGCCATGGTCACCTCCAAACTTTAGCGTAGTGGTGAGAAGCGGGCTGCGGTATGTCGTTTTGCTAAAATGAATGTAAGTGGAGGAATTCGACATACGTTGAGTTTGGGTAAGGTGTGTCAGAATCGCGGCAGATGGAATTCCATCTTCTCTGCCTACACCTATATGGGAGTGAGTTTATGTACACACGAAGACAGAGATAAGTATTTAGGGGGTCTCAATAAGGTTGAGATTTTCGCAAGAACTACTGGACCGATTGCAAAATTTATTTTACCCGTAGATACATTGCACGCTATGTAATTGTAGCTAAAAAATCAAAAATCAGTCAAATACTTATCGAGAAAATCTCAACCTTAAAACTCTACTATACACCTTTCTCTGTCTTCTACCGTACCTATGTATGTCAATTTTCTAGCATTGTGAAGAGTAAAATTTCATTATTCTGATATACCTACTGCAACTAATTCTTTTATAACTTTTTTAGTTGCAGCTGCGCTCAGTCAGCCACGTACACTCTACTCGGTGAATCATGCGCAGACCGTGTCAAAGGGAAGTATCTCCTCATCATGGCGAGTGCTATGCAGCTCAACGGGATCGTTTACTTTGGTAAAATCCGTTCATTACTATTACCAACTGCCAACGTAAGTACGCAACTACGCAAATATCTTCACTGAGGCGCACAGGATTGATGGGACTTTAGTTCCGCTAGTGGCCCCTAGAGGTGCAACACAAATCTGATCAATCTCGTCAGTTGCAGTTGTGGTTTACGCTGACGTTAGCGAGCGAACTAACTTTGGCAACTCATGGTAAGGCTGTTTTTCTGCATCGTCTGTTTTCTTTGATGATGTGTTCCTATGACTCTAAGGTGGAGCTAAGGTCTGCCGATGTATTATTCCACCTTTTCCTGTCCTGAGCCGCCTCCGTCACCTCCGCCCAAGTGAGTCCAACTGTCTTCAGCTCGGCTTCGTCTGTTTTCTTTGAGACAGTTATACTCAGAAGCCGCTCTGAACCTGCGTGTCCAGGTAAATGCTTTCAGGATGCTATTGGGGCTATCTCGCTTCTGCAGCAAATCTGGCATGTTCGCGGAGACGCGCACTGACGAGTTCCAAGCCATCATGTGTAAGAAATGTGCGTCTTTGCTGAGCAGTGCAAAGCGGCGATAACAGCATCCTACAAATGCTAGACGGCACATACCTTCTCTTATAAATGAGGAGGCTCTAGCCATGATCCATCAACGCCGTCCCAGAGCAGATTCATGGATCATAGTGTACTTATGTTCAATGAAATAGCAGGGTTGTAGCAGCTATATTTATTTACCTGTTGATTTCAAGCTAAAATAACTACGGCCTTGTCAGTCATAGCAAATAATTATAAACAATAACAATCAAACTAGCTGTAAAACAAATAGAATACAGTAGAACAGTCTGACCCATAAACAGGCTGTCCCATAGTTTGTAACGGTTGTAGCTTTAGTGTCGAATACTTAAGGCGAGGTGTTGGGACGTTTTTAAGTTTTTCGATGAAGGCTACGGCACTAACTACTGAAATTAAAGGCCTGAAAAAAATATATATCAATCTTGGGGTATCTATTTAGGGACTGTTGGCTCCCGAAACACGATTGGACAAACTTCGCTCGATAGAAAAAAATCACAAACATACCCCTTTCCTGTCTTTTCACTGAGTAGTGTGTCTAAACTAAAACAGTTATTCATACAAAATATATATCAAAATGTAGGTTATTATAAATAGAGGAGCTTGATAAATTAAAAATCTGTTGTTTCTAACGTTTTTTTTATACCAGGCAAAATTTAAGAAAAAACACAATTTGTATAAATACAAATGCACGGCGCTACGAGCTTCAGTGCGCCGCTGGGCGCTGCCGAGGTCGGACCTGTATCGATTTTTGCCAAATGTTCCACTTTGGTCTTTACCTTGGAAATCTTGGAATGCTCCCACGATCGTCATAACGTAATAAAATTTAAAATAATACGAGTCGAATTTGGTCACACCTATACTTTAAGATTATTAGTTTACTAATCACGGAATGATTGTGCATCGTTTTGAATATAAAAAGGACTCATAACCTAAAACAGATATTCCTTAACACAATAGATTTTTCGCGAACCATGTTTTTGAAGTCATCATATTACACGCGACACGAACACCAGTGTCGAGTGTCGTATATTGGGAGCGAGCAGTGGTCTGATAATTGCAGATGAAGACAAGTCGGCTAACATTACAGTGGGGCTATAACATTACGGTTCTCAAAACGATCAAATCAAACCATGTCATAGCGGCCGTGAAAGGGACAGTGCTATTGCATTGGTATAGCGGCGTCTCTGGTTGGCGCGCCATGACATGGTATAATTTCATCGTTTTGAGAACGGTAATAGGGGGGCTGATCAGTAACTTCCAAATTGACCAAAGTGGAACAGGCCAAAACAAATGACTATTGACGGTGATTTGTCCCACAGAGCAAACAAACAAACAGCAATCGAACTTAAAATAGTTTATACGTAGTTGCTACTTGTAAAACTATGTACAGTGAACATCACATAAAGTTTGCCACATTTTACTCTACGCACACTCGCACAGTGATAATAAATACGGGCCAGATTTCAATAGCTATGCAAGTGTAGCTGTGGTTTGTAATGTGGTGTGCGATATATACCTGTTTTACTCTAAGCACAGTGATAATACGGGCCAAATTTCAATAGCTACGTAGTTATAGACTGATTCAATATACACTGTGCCTACTTTTAAAAGTACAGTCAACAGCACATAATGTGTGTCATGTTTTACCCTACGCAGTGATAACACGGGCCAGATTTCACCATCACTGACGTCACACCTGACACCAATAATAATACTTACCTAACATCACGTTACAAAATTCGTCATTTATTTAGTTTTATTGATACACTTGACAGTTTGTCACTTAAAGTCAAAAACAGATTTGTTGTAATGTAACCTCTATGGTTATTAAAATTTTAATAAATTTTGTATTTTATAAGAATTTATGCTCAATTTTTTATTAAATCGCGTGAAAGTACTTTCAAAATATAGGTATTCCCCTAGCAAATAATTTGATTATTCCTATTTTTCACTTTTATTACAACAATATTACCTAATTGACATTCCTATTATTCCAGGTCTTTTTTTCCGTCAGATTAGTATTAACATAGTATTTTATTATACTACGTCATACTACATCACTACGCTACGTTACGTCAATATAAATAACTTAAAAAATAATTAAAATATATAACCTGTAGACGCGAATTTGACTGCACTGAACCCACTCCGGACGGTCGGTTTAACGTATGTCTGCTTATGATCTTCCGTATAAATAAATACGTTTAAAAGTACAAATTGCTTTACTTTATTGTCAACTAGCTTCTGCCCACCACTTCGTCTGCGCAGGATTATAAATTATAGCCTATGTGTTATTTTGATGTATAATATGAGCTATATTATTGTAAAGTTTCATTCAGCAACATCCATCCATCCATCCAAATTGCGCATTTATAATATTAGTGGGAGTGGTATGGGATTGTCACGAGCACAGCCTGTGTTAGGGCCAGTGTAGAAGTTGAAGCCTGGTTGGCGGCGAGAGGTGAACAGGAGGGGTGATGATGACACGGTTCCGAGTTGACATAATGTGCGACAACATTTAGTATAGACAAAAGTTCAAGATTTGAAAGAAATATTTTCCGACAATCGCGAAAATTGAAATAAGTAACTCCGAAGCTGTCAGACTTGGGATATCCCTATTTGGCATTAAATGGGTCGATAATGTTGGCACCGACAAGTGGACTTCGGTATATCGTCTATCCGTGGGACATTCTGTATAGGTATTATTATGGGTAGCGAGCTGTGACGTCACAGTGAGGACACTGGTTACGCTTACTCTGTGTACCTGCGCGAGTAATGACCCCGATCAATGCGCGTCATCCCTCTCTCGCCCCTCCCTCGCCCCGCACCTCACCCCCTCACTAGGCTCAAATGACCCAGTGGCCTCGCCTTAACAACCACAGCTAATCTTTTCTTTCCTTGGTTTTTATGATTTTTATCTTATTGTTTCAAGTGTTGGGCTACTTCACCGCATATCTCGACTTCTCTTACAACTTCGGGTTCATTAGCTTTGTGCCCTGGAGACTTCTCATTCTGGTGTTGGCGCTACCTCTAGGGTTGACTGCTTTAGCCCTTGTGTTCTTCTACGAGAGCCCAAAATTCCTTCTTAATGTCGGCCGTGAAGACGAGGCTTTGGAGGCACTCAGACATATCTGCAGAAGAAATGGCAATAATATGGAAAATTATCCGGTAATAAACGACTTTTAAGACCTATCAAATACTTTATGACCTCCTAGCCTATCGACTAGGTGTATATACCCCTTCTGTGTCATCATCAGTCTATTTATATTGCCCCACTGCTCGGGCACAGACCTTCCCTTACATCGAGGGAGCTCGGGCCATAATCCACCACGCGGGCCCAGTGCGGGTTGGCGGATTTCACATGCCTTAGATTTTTTTTTCTACGACATGCAGGTTTCATCACGATGTTTTCCTTCACCGTTTTGAGAGCACTCGGTAAATGTACGTAAGTTTTTCCGTCGAAAAAACCGAGGATAACTCATTGGTACATGGCTGCCCTAGCTGGGAATCGAACCTGGGACCTCCATATTGCAAGTCCATTGACCCAACCACTGAGCCACCGAGCTCTCTTCTGTGTAAGGGGAGGTAATCAATCGGGAAGGGGTTACCTAAGGTGTAACCATTTTTTCTAAGTCTTAGTGTGATTTATAATCGTTTCTACGTATATCTCTGGAGGCCACGAGTGTGATAAATGTCTTATTTTTTACATATTTTGGAGTTTCGTTTCTACAGTATTTTTAATATCCTCAGGTGCAAAAGTTGGTTCTGAATGAAGAAGGTAATGTGACTCGCAGAGATGTATCACTGCTGCAATCCTTGTGGGAGCAGACTGCTCCACTCTTCAAACCGCCTCTTCTGTTTAATACGTTGCTGCTCTATTATCTGATATTCGCCATGTACAGCACGTTAGCATACTCATCAATAATATTACTGACCCTAGAATGTTTGTCCCTATTTTTAGAATTGACTACTAATTCTTATATAGCTGTCTTCTCATACATTTCTCGATCATTTGCGCGTCCTTTGATTAATTCGTTGATTTTATATTTGGCTGTCTTTCCTAACGAAAGCTTTAACAGTCGGTTCTCCCTCATTACTTATTTAATTTTCTAATAATTTTCCTCGTGCTCGATTTTACAGTAATGGCGGCTTATACATGTGGTTCCCGTTCCTGGCGAAAGCTTTCTCTGTGGATTCGACTATTTCTTCTAACGGAGATGAGGACGGAAGTCTGTGTAGTAAGATTGTTTCGACAAATAATGCTACATCTGACTCTGTAAGTACAATTTAATTCGATTTTATAACAAGTTACCAGAAAGTGTCACGGCGTTACAGACAGAGTCTGAGAGGAAATTTAATATTTTTATTAAAAGGACACTTGTTAAGAAGGCGTGTTACAGAATAGAGGTCTATTTAAACATGCATGGTGTGTGTCGCCGGTTCCGCATGAAGGATAGAGTCTAGATTACTAATAATAGTAAGAGTTGTGTAATTAAGTAATCTAGTTATTAAGTAATTTTGTTACCATTATTTTAAAAGATGTGCTGCTGAGAGTTTTTCCACTTTTTCTTCTCAGCGTTGGCACCTTTTCCTTGCAAAGTGGTGTAAATGTAAATTCAAAAATATGTTCAAAAATGTACACATGTGCTTACTTGCAATAAATAACAGAGACACACACGCAAGTTAGAATAATTATAGGATTGAAATTAAATTATACAGAATACCTAATAATGATGTTTCATCTCAACAATAACTAGAACTTAAGTTACGTAGAAATTAAATCCATAAATTCAATCGTAACATAAAAGTGCAATTTAAGTGACGCTGGGGCGAAGAAAACTAACATGGATGATATCACATTTTCAATTGATCCTCTCTTCTGAGATGATACGGTCCCAGTCTCGTTAGATCGCATCTGCTAGGCGGCCTGAGTAACTAACTGATTTGATCAAAGAATAGAGTGCGCTATGTGATACCGAAAATCGAATAATATTTTTTTTGTTAACCTATAAATTGTCCCACTGCTGGGCAAAGGTCTCCCCCCTCTTCTTCCATCCATCCCTGTCCTGAGCCTCTTCCAGCCACCCATCCCTGTATCTAACGATATCGTCTCTCCACCTACGCCGAGGTCTGCCCCGACGCCGGCGACCGTCCGATGGCTGATACAGGGATGGAGAGGCTCAGGACAGGGATGGATGGAAGAGGAAATTTAAAATTCATTAGTTGTCTGAGCACAATCATTATTAATTTCCTTTTTTTTCAGATAACATGTACAAGATCGATTGAAAGTCCGGTGCTGATAGCTTTTGTGGCATATGGGACCTTTGCCACTATACTCAATTTACTATTATCAACACTGGCTTCTAGGAAGAAGGCTTTACTCCTTGCCTTGTACTCGTGTTCGTGCCTCTGTTGCCTGGGGACTACAGTCATACCACATAACTTGTCCAATTATTTATATTTTGGAGTTTTGATGAACAGCCTTTGCATGGGACCTCTATTTTCCTATTACGTGGATCTTTATCCTACTTCTTTTCGGTATGTTTGGTTTTCATCATATTTTATTAAGTATATTTCTATTTATTCAATAATCATAGAATATTGACATAAATATATATGTATGTATACCGGAGCCCAAATCAAGTGTCTTATTTTGTAAACAAAACTACCCTACATTACTAACATTTTAAGCTGTTCTGTGATTGCATAGTTATTTTCACATTACTAGATCGGATTACTTTATTTTCACAATGAAGAACAGGTTAGATCAATCAGTTCCTTCAGTGTTACATGACAACAGGTAATTAGACGATCATATTTGTTTACAAATTAAGACACTTGATTTGGGCTGCGATTTATGTAGATTCACTCGATATCAATGGTAATACTTAAAGTACGGTTGATTGTAAAAATCTTGTACTAGTAGCTTAGAGCGGGGACTATGTAAATGAATTTGAGATAATCTCAACCTTAAACACTATGTATGCTTTTCTTTATATGAGACCGTACAAATTCACCTCGTAATTTGCAGATAATAATACCAATAAATACTCCAAAGTATTAAACTTGATATGCTGTCGAATTTACCTATAAATAAGAAAAGCGGGCCCAAATGAGACCCCTGGTGTAATCCTACTTGTAAATTACTTGTACAAACAATGTTTTCGCTTTCAGCGGCATGGCAGCATGTCTGGGGGTGATGGTGGCCCGTCTCAGTAGCATCGTAGGGATCAACCTGGTCGGGCCCTTCATTATAACAGAGTGCACTATCACATTCTACTGTCTAACTGCTCTTATTTTTAGTAAGTATTTCTTAATCGTACAGTAGGATCTTCTTCTTTCTCTTATGGTTTAGTGACCAATCCTATTTGTCAGAGTTATTCAGACCGCCCGTAGGCCTCTGACATAGCCTAACGACTGCTGCCGAGCGACCAACTGCTTAACGTGCGCCCCGAGGCACGGAGAACCAGATGAAAATGTCACTAACGGTCACCCATCCAATTCCTGACCTCGTCCAACGTTGATTAACTTGTACGATAAGTAGGATAAAAGCCCTGTAGTCTCGGATGAAGAATATAGCTTCGGTAAGTACGGTAACCCTTGCTTGTTGTAAATTGCAAGGGCTTTGGCCGTCCAGGGCAGTAGCGACGTTGGAGAATGTGGCAGCACGCGATGGCCGCGTGATGCCATCGCCGTGAGGTTCTATAGAGAGTATAAAACTTATATTGAATACTTGCCTGTCAAAAAGCTAGTCCCCAAAGAGTAGCGATAGGCTGTGCCGCCAGATGTGTCATGCGTGGGGGTTGAGTTTGGCACAAAGTGACCCTATTAGAAACGTAAGGCTTTTTAGCCTTATAGAATCTCTGGGTAACCCGCATCAAGGGATAAATTCCGTGAGTTCATTGTAGATACTAATAAAAGCTAGTCCACAAAGATTATCTACTGATAGATTAATGTATGGTTTAATATTACCTATTATGTTAAGAAAATGACTTGTAAATTTTTATATATTAATAAATTACTGAACAGCGGGGTTACTCTCACCTCTTATAGCGATCCAGTTCAGGTTCCTAAACTGGATCGCTATAAGAGGTGAGAGTAACCCCACTGAACTGAACTACGTCATGGCAAGAGGGGTGTGCTCGGTACCCAGTCAGTGGATCTTATTAGGATCGTAAAACATCTTAATATAACCACTGACTATATTGAAATGTAAGAGTAGGTCAGGATGTCACCAAGCGAAATTTTTTGCTAACAAGTTCGCGAAAGTTCGCGAACGCTTTTTACACAGCCAATTGTTTTGGCATCTAATAGAGGTACGGTGGAACACAGAGAAAGGTGTACAGTAGAGTTTTTAAGGATGAGATTTTCTCAAAAACTACTTGACCTATTGCAAAATTTCGCTCACTGTTTGATAGATAAAAGTGAAAACTACGTAACTGTAAAAGAATTATTAAATTCGGTCCATTAGTTTTTGAGAAAATCACAACCTTATTGTGGCCCCCTGTATACTTATCTCTGTCTTCGACTGTAGCTATTGAACATAAAAATATTATTTATTTGTTACAGGTGGCGTCTTGATGTCGTATTTTCTACCCCCGGATCGTCCAAAGAAATTGAATTCAGAATCAATTAGCGATAATACATACGAATTGAAATAAATTTACTTATTCTTTAATATTACTTCTGCCTCACATAATCCTACATATCCTACTCGTACATATTTTGGGAGGTCCAATTCCTTATTCTGAGAAAGTCGTAGTTTTGATCACTTGCAACCCGTCATCAGGGATGTGGGTGTATATTGAAAGTGACGTAAAACTACAAATGAATACCAACAAGTGCATCAACTCAACTCGAATTCACATCAAATCCACTTTACGCAATGATAATAGGGCGTAGATTGTAATGGTCGGTGTCGGTTGATGTGCTGTTGACTGTACGAAACAATTTAATCAATCTAGCCATTTGAATCAATTAAGAGTGGTTTTGTAAAGGTGTTGTTACACTTACTCGATCGACTTTGATCAATGGCGTCGATCAACGTTGATTTATTTCAAATTCAAATTCTTTATTGCATTCCTTTAGTTATAGATAACATAAATGGAAGTATAAAAATATTAATTACGGACCCTGTTGGAAGGCTAATTATAATTATTAAGATCGTTTAATGTCGATTATTGTACAATAGAGATGTGGACTGCTGGACATTTTTGCATTTTTTACTCAGCTATGAGCCCTTGATAAGTGATTTAAAAATTACGAAATACCTATTATATTTTATACATGCAATCCGATGAGAGTGTATATTTTTTATAGCTAGACGTACCTACGTACTATAGCACATCATATTCAACCTAAATGTAGTGTGCTTGCTTAATATAATAGTATGAGAGCCCACGACCAAAATTTTTGTCTCATAGCAATACAGCCAAAACCGCATCAAATCGATAGATACGATTATCCTGAACTCGAAAATACCAATTTCAGACATTTTCCGCGTAGCGTTTGATCTGACCGAATTTTAAAAATTGTCAAAGAATTTTACCGAACTGCATCATAGCAATATGTCTGATTTGCAGACTGTAGTTGAATGATAGTTCTGAGATACCGGAAACATATTTTTCAGACGTTAGTGGTGTAGCTCAAACCCGTAAAATCACTTAAAAAAAATAAAAATGAGACAAAAAAAATGTCTCATAGCAATACGTCTGAAAATCTTTTTTATTAGTAAATTTTGGTTATTTGATGCGAACAAAACAATTTTCAGACGGAAATGTGAACGCATTAAATTTTGAGACCGTTTTGAAAATGTTAACAAATTTTACCGATCGGTATCATAGCAATATGTCTGAAAATTGTTGAACATGATAAAATAAGTTGTCCACATGTGCGAAAAATTTATATCAGACAAATTAAGTGTAGCACCTTCTCTATCAGACAACTTTTCGATACTCAGATATCATTTAAAAATCGTATTGAGGCATCTTGAATTCTCTGTTACAAACCAATGAATACGTTGCGACCCTGAATTTATTAGATGATAATTAACAAAGAATTTACCCGAAACCGTAACATTGAAGTTGAAGGACTGAAATAAATCGCACAAAAGGAAACTGGGATGAAGTTGAAAAGTCCGAAACGTTAATTTCGTTTTTGGGAGTATATGCTACACTTAAAGTGTCTGAAAACAGGTTTTTGGTAATCATGGCAGCAATACGAAAAGTTAAAAAAAAAAATTATCCGTATTGCTATGATACAGGTCGGCTAAATTTGTTGACATTTTCAAAAATGCGCTCAGGCTATGTGCTACGCGCAAAATGTCTGAAAACAAACTTTTTCGTAATACAATTATAAAATCTATGTACATTTTCACTATCAGACGTATTGCTATAATACCGACTGCCTTTTTTTTTTGACACAGCAGAAATGGCCTCCCACGCAGTTGCTACACTTTCGACCGTTACTACACACCTAGTCGGGTTCAGAATCATACAATCTAACGATTTTATAGGGTTTTTGCCGTATTGCTATGAGACATGGTTTTGGTCGTGGGCTCTCGTACTATAAGTATACGTAGGTATAGCATATTATTTTTATTGTGTGACGATACCATAGGTAATAGGTATATTACTAATTTATATATTAATTTTAATTTAATAATTTCATTGACTAATGAGTTATGACATTAGTGATAATATTGTACAATGTAATTTTCTATTTGACGATGTATATCTAGTACTACAATAAATGAATATGAATATTAATTAATTATTTTAATTTACAGTTTAACTCAGGCTACCAGTCCATATTGTTACTAGCACTTATTCTACGTTAGAAACATCATTTACTTATACAGGAAGTCCTTGAATTCATTTGACAAATTAAAACTGGTTGTAGTCATGATAAATATTAAATTGGTAAGGGTTTTTTAGTAAATCAAAACTGCCAAAAAATTTAACTAATTACGTCACAAGTCATAAAATGACCGTAGAAATGACCATTAGGTCAAATTCCAGTGAAAGAAATCGTTGCAAAAATTATAAATACCTTAAAATGTAAAAAACTCCAAAGCACAATAACGATGCAGAACTAAGTAATATTTTATTTATTTAAGTATTAGTTGAATTTATTGTAAATATTTTATTTTCCCCCGAATTTACTTAAACGATATTAATATAACTATGTCACAAGCCTATTCATTTAATTTTGTCGAATGAATTCAAGGCTGTATTATTAATAAACCGTTTAAAACCAGTATCGAAATTTTTTCAAACCGCAAGCCTAATTGATTCTAAGTGGATATTGATCGATATTCTGTCGAACGGATGGATGTAAGCACACCCTTAGAATAGTTTACTAGTGAAAAACTTGTCATTAGTCGCGTGACAGTCTGCTAGTGACTAGTGTTTTGTGAGCTAGATATGCAAAAGTACTAGTGTGTAAAGCCCTGCTTTCACTGTGATTAGTGCAAGTGTGAGGGGCAAGTACAGTGCAGGTCAAATCCCAAGACGTTAGGCCATGAACGTGATTAAGATTATTATATATAAACGGATATCACTCACTTATATTGTTAAAGTCGGCAATTAGACCGACAGTTTAACAATATAAGTGAGTAATATCCGTTTATATACAGGGTGTAACGTAAGGGGTATATGAAGCCGAAGGGAGGGTGTTTAGTATCGGTAACTGAACAACTTTTGTTCTACGACTTATCGAATAAAAAATAAAAATAACTTAATGTCTCATATAAATCGATCAGCTGACCGGGACGAAATGTATGAGAAGTCAAAAAATAAATTCGCGAATATCGAAAAGTCGTAGAACAAAAGTTGTTCAGTTACCTATACTGAACACCCTCCCTTCGGCTTCATATACCCTTTACGTTACACCCTGTATAATAATTTGTAGTAATGGCTCACTATAGTTTTAATTCTAAAAGTGATTAAGATTATTCCACCGTTTAAGCCTTCGATCCCTTTCTTACTTACAAGTTTTTATCGAAGTGTGAAAGGGACAATAATACCTAAGGTTTTTTATTTGGCTAGCAGCAAAAGAGTGTGATACTTTAGTTCTAGAAAATAGCGCAGTAAAACTGCGAGTGAAGGATAGTGCAGGGTAGCGGCGCGGAAACTCCCAAATAGTATTCATTCTTCTACTTCAGTAATCACTTTATCGCTCTCCCACTAGTCCTATCGTGTTGTCCCACCATGTGACAACTGCCACGTACGGAACACAGAGAAAGGTGTACAGGAGAGTTTTTAAGGTTGAGATTTTCTCAAAAACTACTTGACCTATTGCAATAATTCTTTTACTGTTTGATAGATAAAGGTTAAAACTATGTACTGTAAAATAATTATTAAATTAGGTCCAGTAGTTTTTGAGAAAATCTCAACCTTTTTGAGGCCCCCTGTAGACTTATCTCTGTCTTCGACTGTAGCGTCCCAGTAGTCAAATGTGAAGAATGTTTAATTTTAATTTCGTCTCACTTGCTCAATTGCGATCATCATCATCACCAGCCTGTCGATTCTTCTTCTTGCTGTGCCTCTCCACTAATGAAGGCTGGCCGTCAGCTCCGCATATCTCCCCCTGTCTTGAGCCAGTAGGAACAGCTCTTCACCGCTGGCTATCGCTGTCCACTCCCTTATATTGCGAAGCCACGATATGTTCCTTCTGCCAACCCGCCTCTTCCCCTCAATCTTGCCCATCATTATGAGCTGGAGGAGTTGGTACCTCTCCTGTCTCAGCACGTGGCCGAGATAACCCACTTTTCTCCTCTTGATGGTGGTCATGAGTTCCTGGGATTTACCGGTCCGTCGCAGGACTTTGACATTTGTGACTTTATCGATCGTTTGTGTCGGCGGCGGCGAGCTGTCAAACTCGAGCGCGAGACAGAAGATGTCCCCAGCGGCGGAGTGAAGAGCACGGCACAGTGACTCCATATTTGTATTTTTACTGATTTTGGATGAATTTTGGCAGGGAAATAAAAATCAGAATTTTTTAAAACAAGCTCTCTTAATTATAGGTATTAACCCTACATTTTGATATATATTTCACATGAATAACAATTTCTGTATAGACATTTTAATTTTAAATGGGTAAGTTTCGAGCGAAGTTTGTCCAATCGTGTATCGATATTCATCAGTCTCTAAATAGACACCCCAAGATTGCTATATATTTTTTTCAGGCGTCTAATTTTAGTAGTTAGTGCCGTAGCCTTCATCGAAAAACTGAAAATACGCGCATACGAGGCCTTAAGTAGAATCTGCACTTGTCACTCGCACTAATTTATTCATAGTGAGAACGGGGCTTAATACTCATAGCCTGACGGATGTGTGAGACTAGCTTTAGTTTAACTAAATATTTATTATATTTACCATTAATTCCTCGCAGTCTACAAAGATAAACGTGTAGGGTAAACGCTACTGTCATTGCCCGGTAAAGATTGTGTAGTAGGATGAATAGCCACAAATGTTTGAGTTTTACGATAAATATAAGTATACTTAATAAAAGTGGAGCTTTGCCCCATCTACAAAACTACGTGACCATTTAAGCTGTACCTATCATTTTGTTGGGGACTTATTACATGTTTCATATTGCACAATCATAATCAGTAGGTATCATTTTCTACTACTCTCGCAACTCCTATAGAAGAGTAACAAAAACAATGAATAATTCGCTTCGATTTCTTACTATTTTCTGAGTTCTTAATTAGGCTGTTTTTTCGACTCGCTAGATGTACAAGACTTTGTTTTAAACTAATTTTAATAAAAAACGGAGATATTTTTACATTTATTCGTTATCTTGTACATCTTGCGGTTGGTGGTGGGGCAGAATCTGGCATTGTCATTCCTATTTTTATATTCCCCGATACTGTGAACCCATACATTCTCTTACATTGAGGGAGATGGGGCCATGATACACCACGCGCGCGGGTCAAATGCGAATTGCTGAATTACCTTGCGTTTGTACTATTACTTATTCTGTGCTTGCGTCGAATTTTCTTCTTATTGTTCTACAGAACTTGCATTCTTCAGAATAATAAAAAATCTAAGGCATGTGTAAATTGTGAAATCGATCAATCCTCACTGAGCACGCATTGTGGAACATGGTCTCCTTCGATGTAAGATAAGGGAACGTCTGTGCCCCCCAATCGGGTTATAAAAATAGACTGATGAACTAAACGCTGTTGGTGTCTTTTGATTGGGCAATTATAGTATCATTTACCCTACATACGAGTATTTGCAGAGATTTTAAATCATTTGCATTTCATAAAAAATCATTGTCATACAATCGTCTAATATATAAGAGCAATATGAAATATCATTTACTTTAATATACATAATACATGGTTTTTGCTTTACTTTTATTTGTAGGTAAAATAATGAGGAACAATTTACAAATATTGTTTGTGTGTTAAGATGTGTGTTTTTTAAATATAAATTAAAAATATTTATTAATTAAAAATTAGGGATATTATTACACAATTAATTATTTTGCATTTATTAAGTGACGATTGACAACGGTAAGGTAAAGTTCCGATACAAGATGGCGGTCGAAGTTGAAAGTGGTAGTGAAAATAGAAAAGTATACAGCTATAGTGAAGCTATTGAACTTGCGGGTAAGTGACGAAACAAGTATTCAGTGAAATGGAGTAAATATAGGTACAGTCAAAGACAGAAATAAGTATACAGGGGCCATCAATGAGGTTGAGATTTTCTCAAAAACTACTGGACCGAATTTAATGATTCTTTTACAGTTACATAGTTTTAACTTTTACCTGTCTAACAGTGAAATAATTATTGCAATAGGTCAGCTAGTTTTTGAGATAATCTCACTGAACCTCATCTGTACACTTTTCTCTTCGTTAGACTGTCCCTACTTACTTACCAAAAATTGATTAATTTTATATATAGACTAAATTGGTTAACCTATTTAACTAAAACTTTATTAAATTTTTAATAATTACAATGTCAAAATTACAAATCGCAATAAAATCCGTAAAACTAAGTAGGTATCCTATAAACTTCGTCAACTCACCCCTTGTCATGCCCGGTGCAAAGGTGCCCATGATGCTCGCGGCGTTGCCGCGCTGTATAGCTATAGCTATACAGCAGCTAGCCAGTCTTTGCACCAGGTAGTACCCGGAGCGAGGATCACAAGTGTCCCTAAGGCGACGGCCTATTTAACCGTTAATTGTGGATTATTATTATTTAAAGATATTGCTGCAAGATGCCACTGTCAAAAAAAATTAAACTAAGTAAAACCTTCACCCATGGTTAGTCTCACGATACCAAATAAATTTTGTTACGTATTTGTAGGTAATGGCTACTACACCATCAGTCTTTTGAGTATATTCTTCCAGGGCCTGTGATCATGGCGTATGCTTGGGGCTACATCTCGGACACGCAGGGCCGGCGGCAGAGCCTGCTGGTGGCCATGTCAGTCAGCTGGCTGATGTCCACGTTGTGCGCCTTCGCGCCCAACTGGATCGTACTAGCTGTGCTCAAACTCATTGGAACATGCTTGTAAGATTATTTTAAAACTAAACCAAAGGTTTTCATCTTGTGCATCCTACCACTGATGACATACCAAGACAGAGAGACTGGTCCACATCAAAATCGATTAGCAATTTATAGAAAGAGCAGCTATGCTTGACGTTTCTCTGGTGGATAGAGCCTTCCATGAGCCAACTAGCGCCGCCAATCTTAAAAAAATAACATCTTCCAATATAATCAATTTTGTTAAAAAAACTATTTACGAAATGTTTATTACGATAAATACTATTTTTAAATGCTTATTTATAACGTGATTCAATTTCGGTAAGTTGTAGTTCGTATAATTGCGACAAACGTCAGTTTTTGGCACATTTGTGAACTACAACTTAGCTTGTCGCGATTATGCCATGTATTGTATATTGAAAAATAGTATTCATCCTAATAATTTTGTAAATAGCTTTTTTAATAAAATTGATTAAATTGGAAGATATTATTTTTTCAAGATTGGCGGCGCTAGTTGGCTCATGGAAGGCCCTTATAAGAAATGCGGTTTAAAAATAACTTATGAGCAATTGCGTGTCATATGAGCTATGGTAGAAGAAGAATCGATAACCGCATCATTAAGTTTTTGTACAGTCGAAGACATAGATAAGTATACAGGGGGACTCAATAAGGTTGAGATTTTCTCAAAAACTATTGGACCGAATTTAATAATTCTTTTACAGTTACGTAGTTTTAACTTTTATCTATCGAACAGTGAAATAATTTTTGCAATAGGTCAAGTAGTTTTCGAGAAAATCTCAACCCTAAAAACTCTACTGTACACCTTTCTCTGTGTTCCACCGTACAACTGTCATTTGAATTGACTGAAAGATGTAATAGCGTGGCCTCCGCAGGCCAGGTATTTAATGGGACAGGGTTCCCCAATATCATTGTCTCACTAGATTAATTGGTATCACTAGATTAAGTTCAGAAAGAAAATTCATTTTTCACTTTCATCTGTCTTATTTACCTATGTCCAGCAGTGGACTGATAAGGGCTGATGATGATGTCTTATTTCAGCGTTAGCTGTGCCCAATCAGCTGCATGCACCCTATTCGGAGAATGCTGTCCAGAGCGCGTGAATGGCACGTACATGGTCATCTTGACCAGTACAGTTCATCTAGGGTCTAGCATATATTTCAGTGAGTGTTCTAATTTCTAATGAAAATTAACTTGTGGTTGACGAATTGTTTATTAACTAACGGTCTAATAAACATAGTTCTCTGTATTGCAAATGACATTTCCACATTTCAATGGAGCTTTGCCCCACCTACAAAACTACGTGACCATTTAAGCTATCATTTTGTTGGGGACTTATTATTACAGGTTTCATATTGCATAATCATAATCAGTATCATTTTCTACTACTCCCGCAACTCCTATAGAAGAATAACAAAAACAATGAATAATTCGCTTCGATTTCTTACTATTTTCTGAATTCTTAATTAGGCTATTTTTTTCGACTCGCTAGATGTACAAGACTTTGTTTTAAACCAATAATTTTAATAAAAAACGGAGATATTTTTACATTTATTCGTTATCCGTTAGCGGTTGATGGTGGGGCAGAATCTGGCATTGTCATTTCTAATAGTTTTTTAAAGTCAACTTTTAAAAATTCACATACACAAATGGTGCCAACCTTAAGGAGAAAAAGTGCCAAAAAAAACGCTCAGCTTATCTTGTATAGTAATAATTACACTTTGTATGACTAATTATTCATTTTATCTCGTTTGATTTTTGCAGCAATCGGCTATTTTATAGGAGACCTAGGTTTCGCGTACGACCTTGGTTTAGTCACATTGGTACCATGGAGACTCCTGGTATTAATTTTGGCACTGCCTCTTGGTCTCAGTGCTTTGAGTCTACTCTGTTTCTACGAGAGTCCAAAGTTTCTACTCAACGTAGGCCGAGAGGACCAGGCCTTGGAAATACTGCGACATATCTGCAGAAGGAACGGTGGCAAAATGGAAAATTATCCGGTAAAAATCACATGAGTATATTTACACTTACATAAACTCGCGCTTTCTATACTTAGTAGGAAAAGATGTACTTCTATCTGCAACGGTATTCTGTCACTTCTAGGCGCTATATGGTTGTCAAAAGCAAGAGTGAGACACAAGACGCAGCAGCGGAGTGAAGAGCATGGCGCAGTGCCTCGATTTTTATGAATTTTGGCAGGGAAATAAAAATACGCCAATAAAAACCAGATTTTTTTCAAACACGCTCTCGTATTTATAGTACCCCACATTTTGATATATATTATGTATGAATAACTATTTCGGCTTAGATATAATTTTCATTTTAAAAGACATGGAAGGGATATGTTTGCGATTTTTTCTATCGAGCGAAGTTTGTCCAATCGTGTATCGGTATTCATCAGTCTCTAAATAGACACCCCAAGATTGCTATATATTTTTTTAAGACGTTTAGTTTTAGTAGTTAGTCCAGTAGCCTTCGTAGAAAAACTGAAATACGAAGGCTCGTAGCGATAGAAACTGCTAAAGTGTTGAACCATTTTGTATAGCGATATGCAGCGATCTTTAAACCATAGCTCCCGCCTAACTTTAAGCGACGTTTATCGGTTGTCCACTTCAAGTAGTTGGAAAGAAAGCTAATACATTAACGAATGATGGTGGAAAGGTCTGCAGATTGACGATGTTTTAAAAAGGGCCTAGTGCGATCTACTACAAACCGACGAGAGTGCATGGAGAGATTTATATTAGGTACTGTTATAGGCGAGAGGACAGACATAATAAGAACAACAATTATTAGAGAACATACAAGAACAAGAGACGTTACTGTCAGCACAAGAAAGCTTAAATGGAAATGGGCAGGACATACAATTAGAGGACAAGAAAAAATGGTCGAAAGTAATTACGTATTGGTTAACAAGGGATAGAAAAAGAAACAGAAGGTGTGTCGACGAGATAAAAGCTGTAGCAGGCGGAACATGGACCAGGAAAGCATCAAACAGAGATGAATAGAGGTAGTTGGAGGAGGCCTTTGCCAAAAGACAAACAGACAGGGATGTCGAGGCAATTTAAAATAAGTGTTTAGCTTAAGAAAAGTATGTCTGAATAAAGGCTATTATTATTATAGGCGAGAGGATCACATCAGATAAAAGTCCATCGTCTTTGTCTAACCATGCGGGAAACAGGCGAGAGTTTATAATTATGAAACTGAAATAGATTAGATACATGTTTTCTTTTTGTATGCCCTAGGTTAAAAAGATGGTCCTCAACGAAGAAGGAAACCTGACTCACAAAGACGTCCCGCTTCTGAGGTCCCTGTGGGAACAGACAGCACCACTCTTTAAGCCTCCTCTACTTGGCAATACCTTGCTGCTCTTTTACATCATTGCCGTTATTTATAGTTCGTATGTACTCTTATTATATTCATGTTATATGTTGTAGCTTCTGGCAAAGGTCATCGTAGTGTTCGTCGTTTACATATTACCTATGATTCACTGATATACTGCATTAGCTTATATTCATTGTAACATGAAGCCTTTTCTCTTCTTCTCTCCTTCCTCATTTAGTCCCCTTTTGTGTGTCAAATAAATATTTTCTATTCCTCCATAAGAAGAGAACTAATTATTACATTACTAGCTGTACCCCGCAACTTCGTTTGCGTAGAGGAGGAGGATGGAGAGGATGGAGGAGATCATTAGGCAGATCTTCCTCTCTGGATCCTTGTTTCCACATCACATACCGCCATGGCTTATAGCCTATGAGCTGTCCGGATATTGCAGCTCCTAGTGAAACTCCCATCAAAATCCCTTCAGTAGTTATGGCGTGATACTTGCACAAAGTCACAGACAAAAATTCAAAAAATTAGTGTTTTGCCATCAGCATCCTAAAACACATT
Source organism: Tachystola acroxantha (assembly GCA_963506565.1). Classification (NCBI taxonomy): domain Eukaryota; kingdom Metazoa; phylum Arthropoda; class Insecta; order Lepidoptera; family Oecophoridae; genus Tachystola; species Tachystola acroxantha. Next base: position 13,961,886 of record OY735879.1, read on the forward strand.
ACAATTATTCTTTTCAAAAAATATCCAATGTACAGACACAACTTTTTTACAGTCTTATTATATGTATAGATTGTATTTCAGTAACAACGCTCTGTATACCTGGCTGCCTTTCATTGCCAAGGCCTTCACTGCTAGTGTCTATTCTTCAGATGGGGAGCAGAGCCAAGGTCTTTGTAGTACCCTTTCAAATACATCAAATTCTACAGAGACTGTAAGTGTAATTTTATTGGCGGCCATAATTTTATTCTTTATTCATTTATTTTATTAATGGACTCGACAGTTCGTCATTTGCCAATGTCATGTTACAGAAAATTCAATATTCTTCTATCTTCCTCCAGGGGAGTCGCAGTAGCGTCTTCACCCTGGGTAGCCGCGTCTTCACGTCTTCATCCAGAGGAGTCGCCGTAGCGTCGTCACTCTGGACGAAGCAGCTCGACAGTCACGTTCACTCCCGAGCTTATAGCGGGAACTCTTGATAAAAGCTTAAAACTTCAGATCTTGCATAATTAATCCATTTCAAGAGAACCCCGGCCACAATTTTAATAGTATTCTTGGCATATATTTGTTATTTATTCGAATTTCAGGTAAAATGCACGACATCGGTAGATCTTCCTGTAGTCTTGGCTTGTGTAACCTACGGCATCTCGGTTTCTATTCTCAACATGTGCTTGTCCAAGCTGGCTTCCAGAAAGAAGGTTCTCATGATCGCCATTATATTAACGAGCTGCCTATCTTGTCTATTCACGAGACTTCTTCCTAGTAGCGTATCCAGCTTCTTTTATTTTGGAATTTTGGCAACCAGTATGTGCATGGGACCAATATCTTCTTATTATGTTGATCTCTATCCGACTTCTTTTCGGTGAGTTTTATTCTGTACATCTCTAGTCTCTAAATATGTTTATTTATTTGAAATAGACATAAACATCATTATAATTGTACCTTTAAAAAATTTATGTGACGATGGCAAGAGACCGGACGGAATGTCGCTCATCCCATGGAAGATGGGGCGTGCTCTGGTGTGGGATGCTACATGCGTAGACACGCTGGCTCCGTCCCACATACGGAGCACTACCAGAAAGGCTGGCGCGGCGGCCGAGGCGGCCGAGAAGAGTAAAGCTCTAAAATACAGGGGTCTCAACACCCTTTACAACTTTGTTGCTTTTGGTGTCGAGACCCTCGGCCCGTGGGGTCCCGGCGCTTGGTCGCTTTATAAAGAGCTTAGCAAACGAGTAGTAGATGCCACTGGTGACCCAAGAGCTGGCAGCTACCTCGCGCAACGGATTAGCATCGCGATCCAGCGAGTTAACGCTGCCAGTGTCTTGGGTACTCTTCCTGCACCTAATTTTTTTTAAATAGTTTAGATTAGGTTTTTTAAATATTGAATGGTTCTTTTCATTTTATATTGTACCTTTTTGAAATAAAGAAAATTATTATTGTACCTTTTAAATAAAAAGGCGTAACATTATCGATATTTTAATCATAAATAGGTACAAAAGTGGCCCCAATAGAGATCCCTGTGGTACTACCGTATAGATATAAGAAAGGATTGTTCAAATTATGTCAGGAACAGATTACGTCGATATATGATTTTCAATATGATGAATGTTTCTATTTCTTAACCCATCTTTCTTTGCAGTGGCATGGCTGCTTGCCTTGGAGTGATGATGGCCCGACTCAGTAGCGTGGCAGGGATCAACATAGTGGGTCCGTTCCTTATGTCACAATGCTCTGCTACTTTCTACGGCATGTCAGCTTTGATATTCAGTGAGTATCGCCTAGTTCTCTCATTTCAAAATAATCATTAAATTATATACGTTATTATGTGTCATGAAGTCTTACTGTACAACTGTTATTAGCTGCGAGGTTAATGACTATTTTCATAATGCGTATTATTGTTTACTAATGGGTGAGTACTAAAAGGCATTCTAGATAGAGTCCGATTCATGTATATTGTTATTGAGACGATGTAATGAATCTGAAGTTTTGTATTCATGCTTTGATAGCAAATCATTTATAGTGATAGTATGTGCTTTTTATAATTCTTTCTATAAGGTTGTCTGGAAGAGATCGCTTTGAGCGATAAGACCGCCAATTGTAATACTAACTGTATTAGCTTATTTCTTTTGTGTAATACTTTTTATTTTTTTGCAATAAAGAATATTTATCTTTATTATCTTTATCCTTCTTATTTTTCAGGTGCTGTTTTGATGTCATTCTTCCTGCCTCCAGACAGACCTAAGAAAGTTTAGAGTAAAAATATCTAACAAAGTTTAATTTATTTAACACCCACCCTTTCCTATTTTGTTTCTAATGTAAGATGTCAAATTGTAGTATTTTATCCATCTTCCTGAAACATCTCAAAGGGCGAGTGGCGCTGCTGTAGCGGCTGAATTCCTCAAGCGGCGCAAGTATTGTGGTCTCGACAGAGGCTACATATTTGTGCCGTTTGGGGTAGAAACGCTGGGTCCGTGGGGGCCGGGAGCGATGGAGATTTATAAAGATCTGTCGGGGCGGCTCGTGGAGTCCACACGTGACCAAAATGCTGGCCTGTATTTCGCCCAAAGAATTAGCCTAGCGATCCAGAGGGGAAATGCCGCCAGCATTTTGGGCACGTTGCCGGACAGCGGGGATCGGTTGAACTATCCGTAATGCAAGCCATTCAGATAGTTCAACCGACCTATTTTGTACATATAGTTTTATTTTATTTTAGTTATATTTTAGTAAGTACTTTTATTTTTAGTTTAGTAAGTTAGTTTATATTTTTAGTTATTTTAATAAACAATATTTTTATTGTAGTATGATTTGAACTCATAAGAACTACAAACTCTAGAGTGTTTTATTAGGGTTTTGTTAGAGTGCTTTTAACTCTACTTTAATCTACCTTTAATTGTGGTAATGGTACTAATTCTGTATGTGTTATGTCAAACTGTATATGTATACAATACATAGAAGTGCACATCTGTTATCTGCGTTACGTCAATAATTTATGAATCTCAGCGGTGACTTTCCTAACATCTGGGCCTGGGATGTAAGCCTAAGTAACTATGTATTTAGGTTTGACTATGTAAATATTATAAGAATTTGTTTTGCTAGTGGCACAGCCTGGAAAGATAGGAATACTGATAATAATATTTGTAGCTTTGTTTAAATAATTGTATTTCATAACATTTTAGTTCTATGGAGTCATGTCTTTACGGTAGATCAAAGGTGATATTTTCATATTGCTCTGTAAGGCGAATACTTTTTATATCTATATAATAGCGGCACTTCACTTGGCTATTCGTATTTGCGTATTTGTCATAATTGCCATGTATGGCTGGTATTCTTAACAAAATGTTCGTCTTATTTGTCACAGTCGAAGACAGAGATAAGTATACAGGGGGCCTCAATAAGGTTGAGATTTTCTCAAAAACTACTGGACCGAATTTAATAATTATTCTACAGTTACATAGTTTTAACTTTTATCTATCAAACAGTGAAAGTATTTTTGCAATAGGTCAAGTAGTTTTTGAGAATATCTCAAATTTAAAAACTCTCCTGTACACCTTTCTGTGTTCCACCGTACGTCAAGTATTTGACAAATACGACAAACATCCAATAGCGAATACGAATAGCTAAGTGAAGTGCCAACATAATTGTTCCAAAATCCTTTTAGTGATGAACTTGAAGTGATATAAAACATAATTAAAGATGGTGTCAAACAGTGCTAAAGACGATAAGGTCTATACCTACAGTGAAGCCATTAAACTAACAGGTAAGTGGTAAATTAATTAGTTAATCGAACAGGTGATGTTTAATTGTTCATATCTAATGATGATATCGTTTCATAATTTATTAATTGAAAAACAAATAGGTACTTACTTAAATTAAAATCATATACAAATAATAAATGCTATAATAGGTACTTACACGTCGTCCTGTATGGCCAGGCTAAGCCTTAGCGAGAGGTAAGCGTCATCATCATCAGCCCGTATCAGTCCACTGCTGGACGTAGGCCTCTCCCAAAGCGCGCCACTCAACTCTCTCGGCCCTCTGCATGCAGTCCCTGCCAGCCATCTTGCGAAGGTCATGCCTCTGGTTGGGGGGCGTCCCACACTACGTTTACCCGTTCGTGGCCTCCAATCGAGAACTCGTCTCCCCCATCGGTTATCGGGTCTACGACAGATGTGACCAGCCCACTGACACTTCAGTTTACTGATTCTATGAGCAATGTCAACCACTTTTGTCTTCTGGCGGATATACTCGTTTCTTATTCTATCTAACAGAGAAATGTCAAGCATAGCTCTTTCCATAGCTCGCTGAGCGACTTTGAACTTGTGGGTCAGTCTCACTGTTAATGTCCACGTTTCGGCTCCGTAGGTCATCACTGGCAGGACGCATCGGTAAGCGCTAGCCCTCAGGTAATTATTATTATCATAAAAATAAACCGCCAAAGACAAATAGGTCCGAGAATGGTACTATGGTCCAAGTACTGTCTGAGAATGTCTGAAAGTACATAAACTGGATTTAAAAGATGTCACATCTGACGATTAAAATCTTTGAAAAAATCTAGGTTTACCAACATGAAGTCAGCTCTCTGGCGACATTGGGGTAGGGATAGAACAGCTACCTACCTAATTTCAATTTAATTTTTAACAGGAAATGGATTCTACAACATTAGTCTGCTGTTGACCCTGAGCATAGCTCTCCTGGCCATGTGCATAGACCTCTTCAGCTTCTCCGTGGTGATCTCCATGTGTAGCTGTGACTTCAAGCTGGACCTGGCGCAAAAGAGCTTGCTGGTGTCAATACCATTTATGGGCAAGTTGTGATCATAGAATTAATAGGCACTAAGTTTATGGTAATGACTGAAAATAAGAAAGTCCATTCCCGGATGTTACGCAGCCACGACTTTTTCCTGTGACCGATTCTTCTCTTTCCGGCGACTTTTCCCATCATAATAAGTTGGAGCAACTCATAGCGCTCGTGCCTCAGAGTATGTCAACGTTAAGTCAACTGAAGTTAAGAAATTGATGTTATGGGATGTGGACGTTTGTGGTCCTACTTTTATTTCCTAACGTTACTTCCAGCCTTCCAGCGCATCGATCATTTGCTCTTGCTGAATATTTGGGATTGAAATCGGCACCAACTTGAATTAAGTAATCTTTATCCTTCCAGGGCCTGTGATCATGGCGTATGCTTGGGGCTACATCTCGGACACGCAGGGCCGGCGGCAGAGCCTGCTCGTGGCTATGGCAGTCAGCTGGCTGATGTCCACGTTGTGCGCATTCGCGCCCAACTGGATTGTACTAGCTGTGCTCAAACTCATTGGAACTTGCTTGTGGGTATCATTTTATTTATTTATCGTTCGGTCATCAGCTGTCACAACACAGCGTGTAGGTCACAAAGGCAAAACCTTTTTTAGCCACGCGATGGCTTCGTCGTCCGCCATGTTTATTTTGGCTAGTCCTCCCCCTATAAGCCAATTTGGGCAATCGTTCGCGAGGTGAGCCATGCTCTGTATCGCTCCACAGGCACAAATGGGGCTATAGAGACGACCAGTCTCTATAGCCCCATTTGTGCATCAGCTCAGCGCAGCGCCCCTGGCCGACCCTCAGTCTATTAAGTTTCGTCCACAGCGTCCTTGGCAAGTGAAAGCCATTTATGTTGTCGTTGGGATTCTTGACCAAGTTACGGTTGGGGGCTGGCGAGGATCTCCACCTTTCTATTCATTTCTCCTCCGGTGTTTTATTATCTCGGGCCAGTTGGTGGGTATCATTATATTCAAATTAAAAAGATAACCTGACCCTGACGAGCGGTCGGACCTAGATATCGCTGAAGGGATGATGGGGAGAGCGATCTGAAATTCTGGACCAACTGCAGGCATACTTGGCGAGAGTCGGTACAGGACCATAATGACTGATGTCTTCTCGTTTCGGAGACTAAGGTCCACTTCAGGTCGCAGAACCAGCGGAGTAAGTATATGGTAATAACGGTTGGCAGGAACTGAGTGCGAAGAGCTGAAGATCGAATGCCCTCTAGCAGTGGATTGATACATAGATGAAGTATTAAAAAAAACGGTGACGACTCGGTCCTGCACCGACTGCCGCGTGTGTGCCTGCAGTCGGTGCAGGTCCTTCTCGAACTCGTCCTTCCAGCGGTACCGAGGACGCCCGACCGACGGCGGCCAGTCGCTTGTCCCCGATACGCTAGTTTGGCACCTCGATCTTCTCCCATTCTTTCGACGTGGCCGAGTCAGCGGAGTCGAGCAGACTTGATCTCGCCGATGACACTGTGCACAATAAGAAGGGCAGATGCAGTGTGAGAGTGAGAAAGAACAGGGAAATTGAAGACCTAGTGTCCGAGCCCAACATCATCGGCGAGAATTTCTTTTGTATGTTTGTAATTGTCATTTCAGTGGCAGCTGTGCCCAGTCAGCGTCATTAACTCTGTTCGGCGAATCCTGCGCGGAACATGTTAAAGGCACATACTTGCTGGTCATGACCAGCGTTGTGCACTTGGGATCGACCATCTATTTCAGTTAGTATGAAGTATTTTTACTGGTGGTGGGATTCTGAGAAGGTCAGTCTGGGGTATGTACAAAGTACCACCCTCATATTCCTGCCATCAAATATCAATGCCTTAGCTTTACTTTGTTCTGGTATAAAGGTAAGGAACCCAGTGTGGTTATGAGCAGACGAGGCGTTACAATCTCAGTGCTCAAGGCATCTGGCATTACGGAATTGCCCTAATTATTACCTTGCCCCCTCCGACATAAAGGCCTCCTCCAGCCGTCCCTATCCTGGGGCTCATGCTTCCTAAAGCATCGGCAGGACATGGAATGAAATTTCATACCACGTTCTGCCGATCCCCATTCACCAGCTCGCCTCCTGCCGCGTGGCTCCCAGTCGAGCGCTTGTACGGTGGAACACATCAGAGAAAGGTGTACATGAGAGTTTTTAAGGTTGAGATTTTCTCAAAAACTACTTGACCTATTGCAAAAATTCTTTCACTGTTTGATAGATCAATGTTAGAACTTGTAACTGTATAAGAATTATTAAATTCGGTCCAGTAGTTTTTGAGAAAATCTCAACCTTATTGAGACCCCTGTACATCTTCATCTTCTGTATCATCTTTGACTTCGATATTAGCTCCTCATACACAACATATTTAACTGCACATTTGTCTTCTAGCACTGGGCTATTTAATCGGCGACCTGGGCTTCTCGTATGACCTGGGCTTCATATCGTTCGTGCCCTGGAGGCTTCTGGTGCTGGTGCTGGCGCTACCGCTCGGCCTCAGCGCCCTGGGCCTCTGCTTTTTCTACGAGAGCCCAAAGTTCCTTCTCAACGCCGGTCGCGACGACGAGGCGTTGGATATTCTGAAGCGCATCTGCAAAAGAAATGGTGGCAAAATGGAAGATTATCCGGTAAACTGTTTACTGTAATGTGAAGCATGGATCTTACTTATGCAGTTTTAGGAGGCCAAAAACTAGAACTTCAACACTATTTTATTCTTCTTAATAACAGGAAATTTTGTCAATTTAAGTTATTAAGTAATCCGAATCCCAATTTACCTATTTTGCTGTATGTAGGTAGGTGATTGCCGTAGGGGCGATAGGGAATTTACACTTAAAACAACCTTAAATAAAATCAATAATAACGCATGTTTTTTTTCTTAGCCGACAATCAATCTGATAAAAGTAGGTATTTCCTGATGCCAATGGTTCGCTTTAGACTCATGCATCAACAATTGATTGGTTCAATCAAACTGTCAAATCCCTAAATTGCTAGACACGTTCTCTCGTATTTTTACCCGTCTGCACAAGAAGGAAGGTTATGTTTTTCGTATGTATGTAGGTATGTGATTAGTATGCCTAATTCTTTGGCACGCCCTGCAGCCTAAACGACTTGATGGATTTTAACATTATTATGAGATGTCGTCAGATTCGCTAATCACAGCAATGATACCATCGGTCTTTTTTAAAATTTACTTGTGTAAGTGTTGAATAATTCCAAAGATAATGAAGAATTTTATCCATCGCCAGGTTGTCAAGTTGGTGCTGAACGAAGAAGGTAACCTGACCTGCAAGTACAAGGACACTCCTCTGCTGCAGTCCCTGTGGGAGCAAACGGCGCCACTCTTCAGGCCACCTCTTCTTTACAACACTTTACTACTTTATTATATCATCTTTGTGCTTTACAGCTCGTACGTACAATTCCATATTTATCTTCAATACTCGTATTATCCAAATATCCAAAAAACGGTTTAACACAGAGAAAAGAGTACTGAGTTTTAAGGTTGAGATTATCTCAAAATCTACTTTATTTATTTATTTTATTAATGGACTCGACAGTTCGTCATTTGCCAATGTCATGTTACAGAATATTCAAAATATCATATCATCTTCTCTTCATCCAGAGGAGCCGCCGTAGCGTCATCACTCTGGACGAAGCAGCTCGACAGTCACGTTCACTCTCGAGCTCGTAGTGGGACTGTTAACCATAGCGCTAAACTTCAGATCCTGCATGAATCCTCCAATAATTTCACCATACTGTCATTCGCCAAAATTTTCTGATTAATTTAATGTGATATTAAACACGAAACAAGCACTGTAGCTGTAGACATTTAGGCCCTTCGTACAGAAATGAGAGAGATGTTCCTGACTATGCAGGCCAACCAGAACGTGCGATTCGAAGGAATAGAGAAACACTTGTCAGATCTAAAGGTACAAAATACTACAATTCAGAACACAACTTTGGAAATTGAGCGATCCATAGAATTCATGACTACAAAACTGGAGGCCGTGCAAATAAAAATTGACCGCCTCGAAAACGAAGGAAAAGTCCTATCGGCCCAGTTGGCCGCCGTGGAGGCCAGATTTGACTCACTGGAACGAGGCTCACGGAAGACATGCATAGAAATTCGTAATGTCCCAAAGCGCAAAGGAGAAAAGAAAGAAGACATATTTCATATGATATCGAAGTTAGCATCTTCTCTCAACATAACCCTCGCGACGACTGATATACGCGATGCATTCCGCTTGCCTGGGAAGCCTAATCAGACCACGTCTGCAGTGGTGGCAGAGCTCAATAACACCTTATTAAAGGGCAACCTCCTCGCTGCCTCAAGAAAATTCAACAAAAACTCGCCGTCAACACAATTAAGCTCCAATGATCTCGGATTGTCGGAACCTAAAACCATAATCTATATATCAGAATTTCTCACTGCTAAGGCGAAACGTCTGCATTACTTGGCACGAGATATGGCAAAAACTGATGGCTACGCGTACTGCTGGACTTCACAGGGCAAAATATATCTCCGCAAGTCGGATGGCGATCCCTATATATTAATACAAAATGAAGAGCACCTAATATCATTGAGAAACAGTATAAAATGACTAGTATTATATAAATTAAAAATTGTTAATTATAGTCCTATTCACATCACTAACTTATCGCTACAACTACAAAAAATTACACACCTACACGTCATTCATATTTATACTCACACCCGAATCAATCCGAGTCAATTCAACTATCACACACTCCACAACACACCCTCATTCACAACAAATCACACTTTAACAAACACTGAGCGCGTAACAGCAAGTAACACACTCGGAGACCCTTATTTCATTATTATAAGCTTCCATTATTTATCAATACATACATCAAGCCTCTTAGACTTTTGCAAAAATCACAAGATTTTAACTTTCTATACACTTATAATTTCTACACCCTTGTATTTCTCTCTAAATAAAATTTGATAACCTCAACCTAATAAACGATATTGATAAAACGGACCTAATCTCAAGTTTCCACACATACAACCCTGATTCATGCAAACAAAAGCTGGGAGACGTAACTAAACAACTCACAATTCTATCACAGAACATTAGGAGTATAAGAAAAAATTATGACAGCATGCTTGTTTTTCTGTCAAGATTAAAATTCTGCCCCGATATAATAATACTCACGGAGTGTTGGCTCAACGATTACTCACCTGTGATCCCTTTGGACAACTACCGCTGCCATAAATCAAAGACGTACCTGAACCAAAACGACGGAATTGTAATTTACTCTCGATTGGGACTTTCGGTTGAAATTGAAGAGCCGGCATTTAGGGACGCCAACTGTTTGACCATTAGGATCGACAAGGAACTTACTATAATAGCCACCTACAGATCCCCTTCAATATATAACATAGACAAATTTCTTGAATCACTGGAGAGTGTTATAAATACGGCAAAGGGTGAAGCTCTAATAGTCACAGGTGATTTGAACATAGATATAAAGCAGGATACTTGCGATCCCAGGGCGGAGAAATATCTGGAGCTTACAGCACACTATGGTCTTATTCCTGGACACAGACTTCCCACCCACGATCGCAACTGCTTGGATCACGCATTGATTCGATATGGACTACCAGCACGAGTGGTTGTATGCGGTTCTGACATATCTGACCACGACTCAATTATTATAGGGCTTAACAAGAAATATTTTGAACCGAACTCGAGAGTTACACATTCTTCAAAGATTAGTTACAATGAACTCATAAATGACCTTGAAAAAACCGACTGGTCAAACATGTACCTTATATCTGATCCCACAATAGCCTTTCTGGAATTCATGTCTACACTGACCAATAAAATCAATCTACACAAACAAGAAACTGTCGTACGTAACTCCAAAACCATTAGAAGACCCTGGATTACTCCGGGGCTACTAAAGTGCATTAGACGTCGAGATCTACTCCATTCTAGGGCCAGAAAGTCCCCAAAAGATGAAAATCTACAACTAGATTACAAAAAATACCGAAATATATGCAACAACCTACTACAAAATCTTAAATTACTACACGATCGTGAGCTACTGGTACAAGCGAGTGGAGATAGTAAGAAAACATGGAAAGCGGTGAAAACAATTTGTAATTTCAGGAAGGACAAATCTGAAAATACAAATCTCCTGAAAGCCTATACAAACCCTAACGAGTCGCTAAATAAAGCGAATGACTTTTTTACATCTGTGGGTGCTGACCTGGCTAACAATATACTAGGCAAAATAAACGAAACTGAGCAATCACTTGCCAGTAAGACGGTATTACCTATAACTCCGCAGAAGTCCTTATTCCTCTTCCCAACCGATGAGATAGAGATCCTTAAATTGATTGGTGGGCTTAAGTCCCATTCCGCCCCTGGTTGGGATAGCATTAGCAACGACGTTCTGAAAAAGGGTAAACATGCATTGGCATCACCCATCACCTTCCTTTGTAACCTCAGCCTGAACACTGGTATTGTGCCGGACTGCTTAAAAATAGCCAACGTGTGTCCCATCCACAAGGGTGGGGACCCGTTGGACACCTCCAACTACAGACCGATCTCACTCCTAACTTCTCTATCTAAACTTCTAGAAAAGGTGGTCAACAGAAGGCTTAAGTCTTTCCTTGAACAGGAAAAATTGTTGGCCGGGAACCAATATGGCTTCCGCAGTAGCAGGTCGACAGAAGACGCCGTAGCACATTTAGTAAACACTATCGTAGGGCATTTAGACAATGGACAAAAATGTATAGGCGTCTTCCTCGACCTGGCAAAAGCATTTGATACGGTTTCCCGACCAATACTCCTCAGGAAAATGGAGCTACTGGGTGTGAGAGGAACTGCGTTGGAATGGTTCCGCTCTTATTTCTCGAACCGCCAACAGAGAGTGCTCCTTGACAATCTATGCAGTGACTATGCTGTCCCTTCCTACGGCGTTCCACAAGGCAGTGTGCTTGGGCCAACGCTCTTTTTAATGTACATTAACGACCTCTGCTTAATGAATTTGACTCAAGCCACCGTCCTGGCATTTGCGGACGATACCGCCGTAATCTTTCACGCCACAACATGGGAGGCTACTTCAGAGGTTACCATAAATGGACTAGAACAAATAGCAAGATGGCTCCAGAGCAATCTCCTCACTTTAAATGCTCACAAAACCAAATATCTCTGCTTTGGAATATCCCAACGCTCCGCTCCTACGGATACTCAATGTATCAAACTTCACACATGTGGCACTAATCATGACACACGATGTTCTTGTTCGATACTGCAGGAAGTTGACCACATCAAATATCTGGGAGTAATGGTTGATAATAGACTGAATTGGAAGTGTCAAATCGAGTGTCTTAGCGGCCGAGTCAGGAAACTTCTACATATCTTCGATCGCCTCAAACGAGTTGCTGATGACGATGTTGTAAAAATGTTATACATCTCTTTATGCCAATCCATTCTAAACTACTGTATAGTCACCTGGGGATCCTCGTGCAGCGTGCATCTTCTCAAACTGGAACGAGCGCAACGGGCTATACTAAAAGTAGCATACAAAAAACCATATAGGCACCCTACAGATCTACTATACAGAGAGTGCAAGTTTCTGAGGGTGAGACAGTTGTATATCCTGGCTTGTACTCTTCGTTTTCACAGATCTTCCCCCCTAAGCATGAAACAATCAAAAAGATCCCAGCGTATAAAACTATGGCAAACGCCCCCCACACGCACACAGTTTGCCCACAGAACTTTCTCTTTCATGGGTCCTTACATATACACCAACTTAAACAAAACTCTCGATATCATGGACACCACCAGGCACTCGTGTAAAATAAAAGTGACTGATTGGCTTCTAACACTGGACTACACCCAAACAGAGGCTGTCCTGAAAGTATGTAGATAACGAGAAAAATATTACATACGCCACACACACACGATTACGCTCTATCACTTACACATGATCACTCACACACACACATATATACATACACACACACACACACACACACACACATCCACTAGTATCTTTCACTTAGCATTTATAGTATCCATTCAGTAATTTAACTTAACTCTTTCTGTTTAATATGTACAATGTTATACCTACTTAATTGTAACTGTAACCGCCAACTCATCTCTTCAAGATGAAGATGGCCCTCAGGACCCCCCGGAAGTGACTAGCGCCCACGACACAGGGAATCCTAGTGTGGGTGCTAGTGTACTTCAACTGCACGACCTTATACATTAACTCTAACATAAATGTAACTTATCATAAAGTACTATGTAAGCTCGTGCTTCGAAAACTTGTAAATCTCTTACTTCAATAAATTATTATTATTATTATACATTAAACTATTTTTTTTTAAATAGTTTCGCAACCGTCGTTTCCCGCCATTTTCAAAAAACCCTACCTACTTGACCTATTGCAATAATTCTTTCAACTGTTAGATAAAACTTAAAACTATGTAACTGTAAAAGAAACATTAAATTCGGTCCAGTAGTTTTTGAGAAAATCTCAACCTTATTGAGCTTCATTTGGTATAATCGTACACTATACATTCGTTCGTTTGGTTATTGGTTTTACCAATAACCAAACCAATAACTGAACGAATAATAACCGAACCGAGAACTGGCGAATTGTCAAATAACTTAGAGTTGAAGAATGTGTTCTCTTCCTTCGGCCAGTGTAAGCAGCATTACTATTCCGCTTAAATCATAGTAATGATCAGCGAGCTCGGTGGCTCAGTGGTTGGGTCAATGGACTTCCGATACGGAGGTCCCAGGTTTGATTCCCAGCCAGGGCAGCCATGCACCAATCCTCAGTTTTTTCCACGCAAAATCTTACGTACATTTACCGAGTGCTCTCCAAACGGTGAAGGAAAACATCGTGATGAAACCTGGATGCCGTAGAAGAAAATAAATTCTAAGGCATGTTGAAATCCGCCAATCTGCACTGGGCCCGCGTGGTGGATCATGGTCCCAGCTCCCTCGATGTAAGGGAAGGTCTATGCCCGAGCAGTGGGGACATATAAATAGACTGATGATGATGATACTACTTTTCTAATTGCAGGAACAGCGCCATGTACATTTGGTTCCCGTTCATTGCCAAGGCGTTCACTAGCAGTATCAACTCCGCTGACGGCGAGCAGAGCCAAGGGCTGTGTAGTCTGATCTCAGTCACAACAAACGCTACAAATGAAACTGTGAGTCCTCGCTAACTATACCTACTTTAATAAAATTGATAATAGCTTTTTTTAAAGAGGGCTCGCAGTCCAGAAGCTTCTATATTGCTGCAGCTATTAACAATTTTATCTTCAAGCTCATATTATAATATATTATATTTACACAATTTCAGGTTACCTGCACATCAACGATAGACCCACCAGTAGTCATCGCATTCGCAGCTTACGGCTGCTCCATTTGTCTTCTCAACATCTGCTTGTCCAAATTATCTTCTAGAAAAAAGGCTCTCGTCCTGGTCTTTATTATATCAAGCTGCCTCTCATGTCTAGCAACCAAAATCCTTCCGAATACAGTAGCTAGCTACTTCTATTTCGGAATTTTTACAAGTAGCATCTGCATGGGGCCTATAGCTTGTTATTATGTTGACCTGTATCCTACATCTTTTCGGTAAGTTATCTTTTTCATTTATTTATAACAGTTCTTGAGTCGTGGCCTTACGAAGACATGGTCTTTAAATGCCGAGGGATTTGCGCGGTACTCACTCGGGGCTCTTTCCTTGACTTTACAGGCTTTTTCCCCTCTCCCACTGTAACTCCTATTTGATAAGGATCACCAGTGGCGTACTATTGGACCATCATACAGTAACGGGTTTAAGCGTCACATGGGGCTGAAATGCCGTACGTTACATGCAGTCACGCCTCCCTCGGCTATTTAAAGAAAAGAAAGAAGAATAGAGGATGAAGAAGTTGTTGCTCACTGCTGTGAGCTATGATTCAGATTCAGATTGTAAGAGCCATAGCACTTTACAGGCTCCCGGAATGTCTCTTCCTTACCTAGTTTCAAAATAAGGCTTCGTAAATGGCTCGTCCAGAAGTCGTACTATTCAATAAAAGAATTTCTGACATAGTAATGTACCTACCAAATGTATTGATCTACAATATAGTAGCTGTTATTTATTATTATGACTAATTATGATTATTAATTTTGTATGATTATTTTATTATTGTGATTTAACTATTTAATTGGTATGTAACATATTGAATTTGACCTGTAAATAATTTTTTACCAATAAAGAATCTGAATCTGAATGTGCTTGAGCAATCCCTTTGTGCTGCATTGCAGTCTCCCACTCTAGGGGTTACACGTCACAAGTACGCGGTTCAATTCCTGGCTGGCCCTTTGCTTGATTCAGCTCTGAAGCCTGCACCTCTTGCTGTGCCAGACGTGTGCGTATTCCCGCAGTCGCCTCTGAGCTTACGAGCTCGGTGTAGTAGTCTGGACCGTTTCCCAATCGAGTGATACAATTCATCTTACATCTGTCTTCTGCATACAATGGACATTCCCACAACACATGATCTTTATATCGGTCGATATCTTTTTCATTTATCTTGTAATTTTATATCTAGAAAAGCTATCGAGCAGAAAAATCCGCGATGTTGATAAACAATAGGGTCAAGATAAGAACCCTGCGAGACACTATGTACGGAGTCACTATTCCGAGATCAAATAAAATGAGTCTGTAACTTTTGATTAAAACTAATAAAACCTTTTAATTCTGGGTAATACTACAGAATAAGTAATAGTACAGCTAAAAGCAGATCAAGTGTAAAACTTTGGACTTTGTACGGTGGAACACAGAGAAAGGTGTATAGGAGAGTTTTTAAGGTTGAGATTTTCTTAAAAACTACTTGACCGATTGTAAAAATTCTTTCACTGTTAGATAGATATTAGTTAAAACTATGTAACTGTAAAGGAATTATTAAATTCGGTCCAGTAGTTTTTGAGAAAATCTCAACCTTATTGAGGCCTCCTGTATACTTATCTCTGTACCGTTCTTATTATCTGCGTCGTAAGAGTTGAAATCGTACTGTAGTTGTTACCATTGATCTGCTGTTGTCCGTACAAGGGTAATACTAATGTTATATGTTATTTTATTATGCAGTGGCATGGCTGCTTGCCTTGGAGTGATGATGGCCCGACTCAGTAGCGTGGCAGGGATCAACATAGTGGGTCCGTTCCTAACGTCGCAATGCTCTGCTACTTTCTACGGCATGTCAGCTTTGATATTCAGTGAGTGTCGCCTAGTTTCCTCAGTTCAACATAATCATTAGATTTACGTGTAAATCATGCTTTTCCTAACTTTACTTTATTTACAGGTGGTGTTTTGATATCATTCCTTCTACCTCCGGACAGACCTCGGAAAGTTTAAGTTACTCCTTTGATTTCATTAATGAATTATTTTTAGTCGAAAACGAAAGTACAGTCGACGACAGAGATAAGTATACAGGTGGCCTCAATAAGGTAGAGATTTTCTCAAAAACTACTGGATCGAATTTAATAATTCTTTTACAGTTACATAGTCTTAACTTTTATCAATCCAACAGTGAAAGAATTTTTTGCAATAGGTCAAGTAGTTTTTGGGAGAATCTCATCCTTAAAAACTCTCTTGTACACCTTTCTCTGTGTTCCACCGTACATGTAGGTAAACCGTAACCCAAATCAATCTTATTTTGTAAACACAAACTATACTACTCTACTAACATTTTAAACTGTTCTGTGATTATTGCATAGTTATTTTCACATTATTAGATCGGATTACTTAATTTTCACAATAATGAACAGGTTCGTTCAATCAGTTCCTTCAGTGTTACATCACAACTGGTAATTAGATGATCATATTTGTTTACAAAATAAGACACTTGATTTGGGCTGCGGTATATGTACCTACATCCTCATTTATATTAAGATATTTTTTTTAATATCCTTAAGTGCCTGACATGAACCAACTAGCGCCGCCAATAAAAAAAATATCTTCCAATATAATCAATTTTATTAAAAAAAGCTATTTACAAAATGTTTATTACGATAAATACTATTTTTCAATATACAATACATGGCATAATTGTGACAAGCTAAGTTGTAGTTCACAAATGTGCCAAAAACGGCCGTTTTTCACAATTATGCGAACTACAACTTACCGACATTGAATCACGTTATAAATAAGCATTTAAAAAATAGTATTTATCGTAATAAACATTTCGTAAATAGTTTTTTTTAATAAAATTGATTATATTTGAAGATATTTTTTTTTATTGGCGGCGCTAGTTGGCTCTATGAAGGCCCTTAAGTGCCTGATATGAAAGATTTATATTTATTATGGTGTCCTGTATTTCGCCCAAAGGATCAGCCTAGCGATCCAGAGGGGAAATGCCGCCAGCATTTTGGGCACGTTGCCGGACAACGGGGATCGGTTGAACTATCTGTAATGCTAAGTCATTCAGATAGTTCAACCGACCTATTGTAAAGTTTAGTTTAAATATTTTTTTTAGGTTAATATTATAATAGTTATTTCTAATTTTTATTATTGTTATATGAATAAATACTTATACTTCCAATAGGTATAATCAATTATAATAACAAAGCTACTTAGAAAATCTTTATTACGATTACTTACTATATATTTGTATACTATTATCTGTACTACATAGGTATTATAGGTTAGGTACTTCTCATTATACAGGCTTACCGTTTGTTTGTATTACCTATAAGAGAGGGTTTCTTAACCTTTTTGCAGTCACGGACCACTTTCACAATTTAAACTAATCCACGGACCCCAGCCATAAATATTTTTGGAAATAAAAAAAGTCTTTTATTGGCACTTTTGTTACACTTACTACGTTAATGAGAAGGTTGCTGCTGTTTGGCCTCAATGAGCACGTTAAATTGTGGGACAGTTTTCGACAAGGCAAGGCAATATTTTTAGACTGACTGACCTACTGCAGACCCCTGACACACTTGCTACGGGCCCCTAAGGGGTCCATGGACCCCACGTTAAGAAACCCTGCTATAAGACCTATATTTTTGGGTAAGTACTTGTTAATACTTAATTATCGCAGTTTCATGTAGAGTTAAAAATATAAATGTAACTAGTACATGTAGGCTAGGTATATAATTCGTAATTGTTGTAATAAATAATATGATATTAATATGATTATGATTTAGTCATTAAAGGAATTGTGAAAGATAGAAGACTATTATATGATGAATTTTGTGTAACATGACATTGGCAAATGTCGATCTGTCGAGTCCATTAATAAAATAAACAAATAACCCTCAGTTCAAAGACGGTCCGCTAGATGTCGCTGCGTGTCCAATGCAACGCGCTATCGCTTGGTTCATCGACGAATAGTATATTGGTTAACCTCCATCATGACGATTGAGGGCCTGCATAGAGCCAACTAGCGCCGCCAATCTTAAAAAAATAATATCTTCCAATATAATAAATTTTATTAAAAAAAGCTAATAAACATTTTGTAAATACTTACCTTTTTTAATAAAATTGATTATATTGGAAGATATTTTTTTTAAGATTGGCGGCGCTAGTTGGTTGTATGTAGGCTCTTAAGGTACGTATAGTAGCGACTGTGACGACTATGAACAATTAGTTTTCGCAAGGTCCTCTTGAAAATGGCGGGAAACGACGGTTGCGAAATTATTTGATAATTTTCCTTTTAACGTCTACAGGGACTATTTTGTGTTTAATATCACGTTAAATTAATCAGAAAATGTTCGCGAATGACAGTACGGTGAAGTTATTGAATTATTTATGCAAGATCTGAAGTTTCAAGCTTTTATCAAGAGTTCCCGCTACAAGCTCGGGAGTGAACGTGACTGTCGAGCTGCTTCGTCCAGAGTGATGACGCTACTGCGACTCCCCTGGATAGAAGACTATTGAATATATTGAATTTTCTGTAACATGACATTGGCAAATGACGAACTGTCGAGTCCATTAATAAAATAAATAGTTTTCGCAATTTTTGGGCGCGTGCGTATATCCTAGTGCCATCACGCGGAAGGTGGTTCCTAGTATGTAACAGCGTATGTATGTACTTAAGTTAAAAAAAAACGGCCAAGTGCGAGTCTGCCTCGCGCCTCGAGGCGTCCGTGCAACGTAACTTTGCTCTAATGAAAAGATAAACTAGATTTAGACTTTAGAGACCAACTTATCTTTGCCATTATCAAAATATTTATCCATACATCGACATACATCTGATTAGTTGATATGTTTGTAATAACAAAACAAAATTTTTTGGGGAGATGTAATTTCAAATTGACAGTTTTCGGATTTTTTCCTTTACTTGTGCTATAAGACCTAGCTTCTTGCCAAATTTCATGATTCTAGGTCAACGGGAAGTACCCTAGGTTTTGGTTTTCTTGCATTTTCATACAAATACTTACCTATGCGACATAAACAGCGATTCTTTTGATTGCGTTGACATAGAAGGTTTTTTCACGGCTGCATGAGGTTGCAGACCTGAGTATATATGGTATTAATTTCAACTTGATACGTCTAAGATTCACTTCTTTTGCTAACTGTATCACACGTAGCGAAAAGTTGATATAGCGAGACTCCACGTAGCGAGAGTTGACCACAAATTAAAGATATAAGTTTTCCATTCAAAAAGAGAGTTGCGGTAATGGGAAAGCGACGTAAAAAGAGTTGCGCTTACGGGAACGCGAGGTTACGGGAATGAATCATCCGTCCACGCGTTTCTGAGATATAGGTCTTGACAGACAGACGGACGGATAGACAGACAGATGGACAACAAAGTGATCCTATAAGGGTTCCTTTTGAGGCCCGGAATCCTAAAAAACGACCAAGTGTAGAACTCGCTCGAGTGTTTGTTTTTAATCTTACTTATTATATAGATAACCTAGTTCTAAAGATTGGGATATTCCTGTCCTGCGATAGATGACTTGGACTGTGCGAAACAAAAGATGAACGCTTCTATAAACAGCGACGAGAAAAAACAGTTACTTAATTCAAATAGAATAAGTAGGATTATACAAGGTGTAGCGGGTAGATAAGTAGTAAGAGTGCTGACCAGGTGGACATATTCTGCAATCAAAAGCGTAATTGATAGGTATCTTTAATTTATCAAGCGAAGCGACTTTATGTTTTTAACTCGATTAGTTAAAGTTAGTTGTGAAAACTTCACTGGCTTCTGTATTGCTTAGTTGTTTAATCTATATGTGTTGTTTTAGCTGTATGTTTTCCTAATAAAATAAAATAAAATAAGCCGAAAGCCCAGGGTTCACTATCGAGGCTTATTCCACTTTGGTCATAGTAGACTTTGGTCACACCTCGGAATGTGTCCACGTAGGTCACACCTATTAATAAGTTTAAAATATCACGAGTCAACTTAGGTCACACCACCTGGTTTCCGATTAGTAATGTTGGCCGACTAAAACTAACTGAACAACTTTTGTCCCACGACTTTTTGATTTATTTTTTGACTTTTCCTTTTGCCTCCAACTGAATAGGTACAGACAGATAGGTAGTCGAAGACAGAGATAAGTATACAGGAGGCCTCAATAAGGTTGAGATTTTCTCAGAAACTACTGGACATAATTTAATAATTCTTTTAAAGTTACATAGTTTTAACTTTTATCTATCTAACAATGTCAAAAATTTTGCATTAGGTCAAGTAGTTTTTGAGACAAGCTCAACCTTAAAAACTCTCCTGTACACCTTTCTCTGTGTTCCACCGTACCTACTGTGTGAGCCGTTGATTTATTTTTTATAAAATATGTTCAGGGGGGTGACCGCGACTTCAATCGTTATGGTTATCGTTTTCATTTTGACACTTGAACGATATACATTGCTGCGTTTCGTTGTCGTTTGTTAAAACTTGCAAAAACATACCAGCAATGTATAGCGTCCATGTGTCAAATTGAAAGCGATAACGTCAACGATTGGAGGTCGCGGTCACCCCACAGTTACCGATTGAATAAACTTAAAAAAAATCTTTAATAACAAAATAGGTACAGCTTACAGCAGCATGTTTCAATGCGAATTCGCAGTTATGTGACCCTGTATATCGTGATGGCGATTATCTCAACGTCTTGACGTGTTCGGCTCGAGGCGATGGGTCGGAACGAATAATTTTCTTTGTTGATAACGCGACCGCGACGAGACGTAACATCTATCTGCTGAGCAGTATTGCACGCGGTTTGCTATCAGTGAGTCGTGACCTGTTAAGTGATAACAATTTTTTTTATCCCAAAAATTTGCTAAACAAATAAAACTAAATAATTTTTTTTTGATGACATAACAGTTTAGTTTTTATTAACAAAGTAAAGCGAACAATAATAATAAAAAAATACTTATAAATAAAAAATATTTGCACCGTTTGGTGTAGAGACCATGGGGCCATGGGGACCAGAGGCGTGGCGACTATTCAAGGACCTGTCGTCGCGCCTCATTGACTCGTCGGGTGACCAAAGGGCTGGCGCTTACCTCGGCCAGCGTATATCGCTGGCTATACAACGAGGTAACGTCGCCAGCCTTTTGGGCACTCTCCCGCAGGGCAGCGAATTGGCGTCCATTATTTAAACTAAAGATTAAGTTTGGGACAGTGAAATATACTTCGATAAGAGAGTTATAGATACTTGTATGCTGTTATTAATAAATCTAGTTAAACAGTCAGTTTCACACTTCGGTAAAAACGTTAAGTTACAAAGAGATTGAAGGCCGTAACGGTGGAATAACTTTAAATCACCAATGCTGTTATTCATAAATTAGTCGGCCCTAGAACAGGCTACGGTCTATTTGGGCCGCTATACTTTCCACGCCAACGCATACTTAGTCGTGTATTCGAGTCTATATAAATGGTGTGTAACATACATATATTGCTTACTTAATAAAAAAAAAAAACCTAGTTAAACCTTATTTCCCTTAAGGGGCGGCCAGCTGTCAAACTCAAGCGCGAGACAGAAGATGTCTCGCAGCGGCGGAGTGAAGAGCACGGCACAGTGACTCCATATTTGTATTTTTATTAATTTTGGCAGGGAAATAAAAATCAGATTTTTTTAAACAAGCTCTCGTATTTATAGTACTCTACATTTTGATACATATTTTGTATGAATAACTGGGTTTAGACATAATTTTCATTTTAAGACATGGAAGAGGTATGTTTCGAGCGCAGTTTGTCCAATCGTGTATCGATATTCATCAGTCCCTAAATAGACACCCCAAGATTGCTATATATTTTTTTCAGGCGTTTAATTTCAGTAGTTAGTGCCGTAGCCTTCATAGAAAAAATGTAAATCCGCGCATACGAAGCCTTAAATCGTGTTGCTATCCCTTTCACACTTCGTTAAAAAAGGGACATGGTGGCTAAACGGTGGCGTAACTTTAAATCACGGTTATGAATAACAACCGATATTCTATACTCTGCAGAGTACCTAACCATTTATTCAAGAGGTTTCTATGATTTTCGTTTAACTTTTTTTTATAATAGTATAGTTAATTAATTTAAATTTGGGTCGGGGAGCTGTGTCTCTCGTGGAGCTGTGTCTCTCGTGGAGCTGTGTCTCTCGTGGAGCTGTGTCTCTCGTGGAGCTGTGTCTCTCGTGGAGCTGAAGCCTCTCTGTGGAGGGACGCCGCGCGCGTCCTCTGGTGGGGGTTGGTGACTCCGTGTAATATACTTACATATGATATTATAAATTAGAACTCCCCATCGGCATACAAACCATACGTGGCTTTGCCTATGATGGGAAAGTAGATTTCACATGTATTTTTAAAAATGTTATTATACACTAAATTTATATATATAATTATATATATATATATATATATATATTGTCATCAGACCTACACATTAAAACATGCAATAGGTACGGTGGCTCACAGAGAAAGGTGTACATGAGAGTTTTTAAGGATGAGATTTTCTCAAAAACTACTAGACCTATTGCAAAAATTCTTACACTGTTTGATAGATAAAAGTTAAAACTATGTAACTGTAAAATAATTATAACAAACGTTTTAATAAAGTTACATTCTATGGCAAACAAAATAGTGATGTTATGATTTTCTGTTAATTCACATAATGAAACCCTAAAAACAAAATATAATAAAACTAAACAAATTAATAATTATATCTAAACTAAACTTATCTAAAAAGCAAACTTACTATATATATAAAAAAAATATTAAATGCGGTCCAGTAGTTTTTGAGCAAATCTCAACCTTATTGAGACCCCCTGTATACTTATCTCTGTCTTCGACTACCTAGGCTTTGCTGGTAGATAAACGTCTACCTGTACCTACATCACCTTCCTGATGATGTACCTATACATCATCTTCAATAATCTTTTACTCTCTTGGGTTTTGTGTAGAAGGAATACAAAGAAAGCCAAAAGCCTAGCTTCACCGCATATTGAAATATCATCTAATAAAATATGAGATAACAATAATAAAGTAAAGGCTAATGAGATGTCAGCCGAAAATCCAAGTTACGTGCCAACTGATGACGTCGAGATGCCAGCTATGGATGCGAATGCTAATAGCGCTGAGGCTAAGGACGGCGCTAAGTGCTACGGCTACGAGGAGGCCTTGGACTTGACAGGTACAGTCCACAACAGAGATAAGTATCCACACTAAACATTAGGGCCTATAGCCACAGACCACTTACCCCATAGACCTGTAACAGGAGGGCGCCCGTTTCTGCCCGCACATGAGCGCAACATTGCTTCGCGACACGTGGCACCTAGAGATATCGAAACAGGTTTAATATGGCCCCCCTTTTTTTTTAACCCAGGTAAAACATGCAAATCATGTGTCACCACGCCCGGGGGAGCGTGTTGGTTATGTCGGGCTCACCGCCCTGAAGGGGCAGCATACCGACTAAACGTCCTGGGGTGTTCCACCTCGTGCCATTCTTGCCAAGCGACGGGAAACTGTGATACAACCGCGACCCGACTGGCGCCCGAGCACTCCCCATTGTACAATCCATACGTCACCCCTGCCCCCCGCTTCGTCTAATTGCGCCTATCGCTTGACATAATTTTTCGCTTGCAAACTTGTACCGATTTGATGTCTATGGGGTAAGTGGTCTGTGCCTATAGCTGACACTAACCGCACTTACTTATCATCACGATCCACAGCTTTAGCCAGCTTTGGCCAGGATCATCATTTGTTAGGCCCGTATCATTGATCTCCTATAAATAACTAGATACACAAAGGTCTTACTAAAACAATTTAAAAAAACGTCCAAATAAAGGTCCATTGTTAACGTCCAAATAATGTCCAATAAAGCAAATGAGGGTCCATTCATCCGGTTGGACCTTCTTTGCGCTCGGACATTTTTAGAAGGCAGTCTGTGTATCTAGTTGTTTATAGGAGATCAATGGCTCATATTAATAAATCACTCTCAGCTCAAAAGTGAATCTTGAGAACGACATCAATAGCGTTCCTATTAATAAACGTAGGTAACTTAGGTGCGCCTTTGGGAATCTGGTATCATGTGAGTAACGCCGTATTAATAAACAAAACTCTCTCTCTTCAAGAGAACTGTCAAACTCACACTTGAGAACGTATTTGCTGATTGCAGGCGAACCGCGACTTGATAAAGACGTCGCGTGATACACCCTCAAGATTGGGTTAATAATAAATGACATACTTGAGATAGTGATCACGTCTTGGGAGTGTATCAGCTGAATTCGCTCTTGAGGGGTTTGAGCTTAGACTATTAATACGGGCCTTAGTATCATGGCTCAGGAACTTACGCCAATGGGACGGCAAGAGTACCAGGTCTCTCCGTGCGGCGTTGTCGAGAGTGCAGATTGCCATAATGATCGCCAACCTTCGTAAGAAGACGGCACCATAAGAAGAAAAAGGCTAGTATGACTCAAATGAGTCAGTTCAGAGTGAATCGATCCAAAATCAATCGAGATCCGAGTCCAATCACTAAATTAATCTAATATTGTTTTTGGTGAACTTTAAAACCTGTAAATCTTTGTTTACATCCTTGGGAAACCAGCGCTTTGGATAGGTCCAAGTGGTACACTCTAATCAGGGATGCAGCCAAAAACGACGGGGAGAGTTGGAATAGAGAAGAGGAGGAAGCGAAAGGAGAAGGAGGCCAACCCGGCTCTTAGGGATAGACTACCCGAGCGCGGGCGTGTGCGGGTCGAGAATAGGGTTGCTGAGCCACTCCAAAACGCATGGGCAGTGACCTGGAGGGGTGGATCGGCGGAAGTCATCCTCGAACCGAGGGACTGCCAAGAAGAATCCTTGGAAATTGATCCCGTGTCAGCAGTTTACCAGATTCTCAATTCACTAGATTCGCAATGATTGGGATAGATTATAGCTAGGAAGCCAAATAGCAAAAACAGCAAAACACTTGGCTGCCCCTATAGTAACGGCTTCAGCTGCAGTTGCGACTACTTACTTGATCTTTGTTTTTTTTCTGAATATTTATCAAATCTTTTCTTTCAGTGAAGTTATCGTTAAAGTTGAGATTTTCTCAAGAACTACCTACTTATACGATTGAAAATATTTTTCGCTAATCGCTGTAAAATAATTATCGGTCGGGTGTTTTTTGACAGAATCTCAACCCTAATTATAGCTCTCGCGTACACTTTTCTTTGTGTCAGAGTGTACTATGGTACGCGTTCATTATGGAAACAGCTGTGCTAATTTACAATATAATATTGAACCGGTTTGTAAAGAGCTTAATACTATTTATGTCTTTAAAACCGAATTAGGATTTGAATTTTCTTGCATAACTATGCGAAAGGACAATCTACATATTGAATGGAGAACAATGTTCGTCACGACCCTGATTCGAACCAGGGACCTCGGCTGTATAGCACTCTTCCAATTGAGCTTATGTCCATAAAAATATATAATCATCTTCCAAACGAAATAAAAAATGAAAAAACATTCACACGACTGCTAAAACAACACCTACATGCTAAATGCTATTACAGAGTAGATGAATTTCTAAATGAGAAAATATAATAAACAATCGCTACCTAGTAGTACCTTAGTAACTACAATTTACTTTATATTTGAAGAAGAAATGTCGTCTCTCTCTTGTATTGCTGCGCCTAAACAAGGTCCATAAAGAACATTGTAACATTTTTATGTTAAGTACATCTGTATTATAACTTATGGAATGCAATAAATATATTGAGCTATCGTGGCTTGGGTCCTATCAGCGCAGTCATTCTCCATGTTCGTCTTAGGGACCGAATTAGAATTTTAATAATGGGACCGGTTTCGATTTCGCACATCAGCCACCGTATGTTATAAGGAAAAACATACATTTATCGAATGCTCTGGGGCTATCGTTTGTGGTCTGTCATCATGTTCATGACAGAACTACATTACGATTAGACGAAATTCATCTCCATAAGTCTTCTTCTCAACGTTCCTCTTCTCATCGAAGGTTGGACAACATCATGGCAATGTTCACCCTCTGTCCGGCTGCCCGGGACAAGGAGCTGGTGCTGCAGCCGAACCAGTCACGTAAATTCTTTAGCCAAGAGTGTCTCCTGCCAACGCTCCTCTTTCCATAAATCTTGTCCTGGATTATTACCTGCAGCAGGTTATATCGGGGGTTCTGCATAATGTGACCTAAGTATTGGAGCTTCCGTCGCTTGACTTCCTTTATGAATTCCAACTTTTTATCCACACGGTTCATCATAACATAAGTATCTCCACAAGTCTCCATACGTCCTGTCAGTGATGACCTACGCAGCCGAAACGTGGACAATAACGGTGAGACTGGCCCACAAGTTCAAAGTCATTCAGCGAGCTGTGGAAAGAGCTATGCTTGACATTTCTCTGTTAGATAGAATAAGAAACGAGTATATCCGCCAGAAGACAAAAGTGGTTGACATTGCTCATAGAATCAGTAAACTGAAGTGTCAGTGGGCTGGTCACATCTGTCGTAGAACCGATAACCGATGGGGTAGACGAGTTCTCGAATGGAGGCCACGAACGGGTAAACGTAGTGTGGGACGCCCCCCGACCAGATGGAGTGATGACCTTCGCTAGATGGCTGACAGAGACTGGATGCAGAGGACGTAGAGTAGGGTTGAGTGGAGTGCTTTGGGAAAGGCCTACGTCCAGCAGTGGACTGATACTGGCTCATGATGATGATGATCTCCGTAAGTATTTTAATCTTACTACCGGCCAATATTTTCAATCAGACTTTTCAAACAGAATTTGACTAGTCTATACCTCATTTCCAACGTTAACTTCCGCATGGTTACTCCAGGCAATGGCACATACAACGTCGGTCTGCTGATCGCCTGTTTCATGGTGGTCACTGCGATGGGCATCGACATCTTCGGGCTCGGCATCATCGTCACAGCGGCCACCTGCGACCTGGACATGACCCTCAAGGAGATAGGAGTGCTCTCCTCTATGCCGTTTGCTGGTAAGGCTCAATCACTCAATACGAGTACACAATGGGCCATGCGCCATGACCAGCCTTGCTCGTCGACGAAATGGTGTTCACACAATGGTGCTCATTGCAACCTTATTACCACATAAGCTACGCCACGATTCCTTTTAAAGTGTGGCCAAAAACCAACAATATGGCCATTGCGCGCCACGATCCAAATGTTTTATGGGGTAGAGATCCGAAGGCAGGGTTCAGTAGCATTCTTTCTTTGCAAGTACCTACCCTAAAAATGAATTAACCAATTAGTAAAATGAGCATTGAAGTAAAAACATTATCCGACGTAATCGATGGCGTCCGGATGGTTGGCGATGGATCTTGTTTGTTTGCTAATACGGTGTTAAAGGCCAACCCACTCAAACCACAGTCGTTGAATACCGTCAAATCTAATATACATCGTTGTATATAATTTGGTACTGTGTATGACCTTTACCTTTTCAAACCTGTTTATGAAGTCTTTATTTGAAAACAAATTTTACGGAATATCATCAAATCTTCAAAATATTTATATAAATCTTCCAACCCCTTCATATTGCAGGCATAATCGTGATGTCGTACCCGTGGGGCTACTTGGCGGACACGCGTGGCCGGCGCCTGGTGCTCATGTGGTCCATGTGTGGCAGCTTCGTGGCGGCCGCGCTCAGCAGCCTCGCGCCGTCCTGGCAGGTGCTGGCGGCGCTGCGCTTCGTCAGCTCAGCACTGTGAGGACTGGTCTTTATATCAGTCGGTTATGAGCTATTTTAGAAGACTTTAGCTGTACCTTCGTTGAGGCGTAAAAAATAATAATAAGGATAGCAAAGAAGTTGAGGAGTCTAGACCATGTGGCCGGAGACCAGCCCGCTGGACTGATGCGGTTGGCAGAATCCTCGGTGTGTCCTTTGAAGAGGCTGTGGGAAGAGCACAAGACCGTGTCTCCTAGCGCCAGTTTATACATGCCAAGCCGGCACCTGCTGTTGAGGGTCACGATCCTCAGCACTGAGGCAACGATTAGGGAGGAAGAGCTGTACCTTCGTATGCGTCGAAGTAGCTGGTTACTATAGACCTCCACGAAGTACTTTCAATGTAGGTAATGGGAGCTCAGCAGCAGTGGTTAGGCCACGTCAGAGGCTATGGGCGGCTTGAATAACTCTGACTAGGTTTGGTCACTAAACCACACGAAGAAGAAGGCATTTCCGCCGAGCCCTAATCCCTCCAGCCGCTTTTAACGATATCATCCGGTCTGCCCCGGTATTGCCACCCTGAGACTACATGTTGACAACACGGCCTAAGGACATTGACCTCGTGTAGAGATCAGCACATAAATCATGTTAAAATAACGAAAGCCTACCATTTTAGGTAGATATAATATTATATCAGGCCGTGGCCATCTTACCATTGCAATATACCCTGTATTACCATTGAGTACAGTCCTCGTTGATGCTGTCGATTGTACAACATTTATTTTATTATTTAATAACCAGTCGTGCTCTAATGAGTAGGGATTACGCGCGTGAATAGTCACACTTTTTATATGAGGACAAGTTTGGCACTTGTTTCAACAGAAATACGAGTTCTTTTGTTAGTTGTGTTAGGTAAAATACCTGGTAGTAAAATGTATATCTCTGATTAAAGATAACCTTATTTATTCAAAATATAATAGGGTACTTACATAAGTAGGTTTGTTAACTGTTTGTTATCTGTAAACCTCCTCCTTACGTCCTCTCCTCATATCCTGCTCCTAACAGGTCACGATCCTTAGCGCAGAGGATCGTGACCCTCATAAGCAGGTGCCGTCTTGGTATTTGTGAAATGATTTTAGGAACCACATCTGTCCAACACACTGATCTCTGATCACGTAGTCTAGGCCTCTCAAATCTACCGAGCAGTAATAGTACCTATAGAACACCACACGCAACTCAGTTCCACTTTAGCCAGAACACATCTTCAGTCTAGCCAGTACGCATCTCCGCACAGCTTTGGTGGCACAGACCACTTACCCCATAGACCTGTAACAGGAGGGCGCCCGTGTCTGCCCGCACGTGAGCGCAACATTGCTTCGCGACACGTGTAACCTAGAGATATTATCGACATGAACGCATCTCTTTAATACGGCACCCCTGT
This sequence comes from Tachystola acroxantha, assembly GCA_963506565.1. Taxonomy (NCBI): domain Eukaryota; kingdom Metazoa; phylum Arthropoda; class Insecta; order Lepidoptera; family Oecophoridae; genus Tachystola; species Tachystola acroxantha. The sequence goes on from OY735879.1 coordinate 13,991,208, forward strand.
CCTCCGCTTCGTCTCTATGCGCTCATCGTTGACAGGGTAAGTGGTCTGTGTTCGGCGGCTACACCCTAGCAGAAAAACATCTCTTCTCGTCTCCGCTTTACACATCTCCAAAAATCTCCGCTTTGGTGGAATCCGGGCCTTACCGTTACATCCTCTATATTGAATTGAAGGAATGACTCAGTATGTTATAAATGTAAACTCCCTCTGTGAAGGTCCAGCGCTGCCGAGTCCGCGACGTACGCGCTGCTGGGCGAGTGCTGCAACTCCAGGATCCGCGCCAAGTACATGCTGCTCATGACCAGTGCACTCATGCTCACACCAACTCTCTACTACAGTGAGTTGCACAATAGACATAAATAATAGTCAACTGAAACTAGTTCAAAAATACAGTCATCCAGACATCAGACATCACGGTTCAGGTGGGCCGAGCATCAACAAAATGTCTATGTCTATGTCAACGATTCTCAGCTCAAAAGTCAATCTTGAGAACAACCTCAAGATGGCGTTCCTATTAATAAACGCAACATAGGTGCGCCTTTAAGAATCGGGTATCATGTGAGTAACGCCGTATTAATAAACAAAACTCAGTTCTCAAGAGAACTGCCAAACTCACACTTGAGAAGTATTTGCTGATTGCAGGCGAACCGCGACGTTTATTTGAGTTCTTCCACTTGAGAAAGACTGATTAATAAATGACATACTTGAGATGGCGATCACGTCTTCAGAGTGCATCAGCTGAATTCGCTCTTGAGTTCAGACCTTAGTGCTCAAGTCCTCTGAAAGTCAGAATCTTGCCGAAAATAGAACAAAAACTTTGATAACGCTGAAAACTTTGTTAATTTGGTTTGTCGTGACCGGGATTCGAACCACGGGGACCTCTCCTTTTTCTTCATTAAATATTTAGATTTTCGTTTCGCATAAATAGAGGATATGCAAGATCATGATATGATATTTAATCATTATTAGAGTGCCAATTTAGAGTCACATTATTTTACTTACCAGTTTGGGGCTACCTCATAACCAAGCTGGACTTCTCCATCCCGCTGGCGGGCATCGTGTTCCGGCCGTGGCGACTGCTGACCCTGGTGATGGCGCTGCCGCTGGGCCTGGGAGCCCTGATGCTGTACTTCTTCAGCGAGAGCCCCAAGTTCCTGGTCAACGTGGGCCGCGGGGACGAGGCGGTGGAGGTGCTCAGGAGGATCTATGCTGTCAATGGAAAGAAAAGGGCTGATTTTCCGGTGAGAATTCATTGCAAAATAGCATGACTGCAGTGTGATTACCGTTGACCTTGAAACCGGAGAAAGTATCAATAACATAATCTACAAATCGACCAGCATGCATTAATGGATAGATCAACGTGGAGGAAGCGAGAGTAGTGTGCCAGGATCGCAGAGATGGAAGACCATCGTCTCTGATTACCCCTATGGAAATCAGGCGTGAACGTATGTAGGTATGTGGAAAATAATTTTAAATCAATATACCCACAAAATGTTGACTGATGAATCTTCTCAAATTGCAGGTGAAGGAGATCTACCTAGAGGAAGGCAGTAAGGAGGAAGTGGGTGTGTTCTCATTGCGCTCGCTGTGGACTCAAATCGCACCTCTCTTCAAGCCTCCGCTACTCGGCAGGACCATGCTGTTGTACTACCTCACATTCGTCATTTATATCGCGTAAGGTTACTATCTTATTGGATTAGTGGATATATTTTTATACGTTTACAGCCTTTCGCACTACCACTAAAATAGAAACGGTTCAAAACTACGGACACAAGAAAATACCAACAGAGATTTAAATTAATTTAGATTTTTATTCTGCGAGAATCTCTCGACAGCGATCTAATGACACCGACAATCAGATAGAACACTTCAATATTATTTTTAAAGATATTTAAAAATAATCAGCCAGTGTTAAATATCCAACATATATACCTTCTTTGAAAATACTTGAGCTAGCGCTCGAGTCATCATCAGTCTATTTTATGTCCCCACGGCTCGGGCACAGACCTTCCCTTACATCAAGGGAGCTGGGACCATGTTCCACCAGATTAAATAGCTTTAAATAATTAGTTTTAAAATCCTTCGGTAAATGTACGTAAGCTAGCCTTAAAAAAAGTGGAAATCTCATTGGTCAGCCATTAACCTGACCAAAAAAAGGACTGGAGGCCATTGATCTCCTATAAACAACTAGATACACAGTCTGCCTTCTAAAAATGTCCGAGCGCAAAGACGGTCCAAACGGATGAATGGACCCTCATTTGCTTTATTGGACATTATTTATACGTTAACAACGGACCCTTATTTGGACGTTTTTTAAATTGTTTTAGTAAGACCTTTGTGTATCTAGTTGTTTATAGGAGATCAATGGCACAGAGGGATTTATTTTAGATGAACTTCTGTCAGGATACCGAACAACTGAATCATAATTTTACTTTATTAATATATAGTAACTTTTGATTGCGATTGAGTGCATACGATAACGTAATGTTATCGCTTGTATTCAGGCATGGTGCGGGCGGCAAGCCTGATGACGGTATGGACGGGGAGGAACCTCTGCAATAGTCTTAAGGACGGAAAACCTGGCTTCCCATGGCACAGGGAATCCTAGTTTGGGAGCCAGGAACATTATTGGCTTATGTTATTTATTGTGAACAACAATAAACATTTCATTTCACTTTGTGAGAGATTTTAATGTCTTCAAATGATCGGCCACGGGGAGGCGAAGAGGTTATGACTCTTACCTACTAAAACCCTTCGGCGTTCCGTCTCGCCGCCTTACGGCGGAGCCAAGTGGAGTCTTGCGAATTACTTCCGCGACTCCGCCAGCGGGTGGGTGTCCGGGAGGAACCTTCTTGGGGAACTTTGTCTCCCATCCGGCCTTTGGGACCTCCAGACCTCGTCCTCATCGTCGTTTAACTTGTACATTCGTGATCAGATAAAAGTGCAGAGTAATTGTGAAGAATTTTCAGGAATCAGTCAAGTAGGTACTTTTTAAGTAAATCTCACTTTCTCCTGCGCAGCTTTCTCTGTGTCTACATCCGCTCCTATTATCCACAGAAATAACAGCTTCGCCATAATCCTGCCGACGATCCTGAACGTGTTCTTCAAGTCGTACGCCACGAGCGACGCGGGCGCAGGGTTCTGCGACCTCTTCGCGGAGAGCGATGCCAACTCCACAGAATCCGTTGACGATGGACAGGTGAACATAATCTCTGCTAATGATAAGCATATTTATTTAGAAAACTAGGACCAGTGTTACAGCTGCGATGCAGGGAGGGACGAGAGTGAGTGTGAAAGAGAGAGGACGACGATATGACAGAAGCCTAGATCAAGAACCAATTCCTTTAACGAGTGAATCGAGCTGCCTCAACCCCCATCTCGCTTATGCTGCCCGATATCGACCGATAACCGGCACAGCAGGCCATCTCCATTGCGCAGGGGCAGACCACTTACCCCATAGACCTGTAACAGGAGATGGCCCGTGTCTGCCCGCACATGAGCGCAACATTGCTTCGCTACACGTGTCACCTAGAGACATTATCGACATGGACGCATCTCTTTAATACGGCACCCCTGACCCCGCTTCGTCTCTATGCCCTCATCGTTGACAGTATTTTTCTCTTGCTTTGTACCGATTTCATATCTATTGGGTAAGTTGACCGACCAATGATTCAAAGTAAGTATAAGGAAACTACCCGCTTATACTGGCGGACAGTGACACTATTCTTCAAAAGTTTCTTGAAACCATTAGCTGCTCTTAAGAAACTGCTATCGAAAAGAATTTTCATTTAATAAAGATGATTGGTATTCAGGATGTGCCAGCGTGCTCTGGTGCCATAGAGGACAATACAATATGGGCCGGCTGTGCGCACGGACTGTCCTTCTTCGTGCTAAACGCCCTCATCTCATTGGTTGCTGGGCGCAGAAAGGTAAGCAGTTGCTTCTCTGTCCTCCTCTGTGCAGAATCATCTTAATTCTTTATTGTTGCACTTTACGAGGAATGGTGCCAAAACGCTGAGGAGAAAATGTGTTCTGCTTTTGATTATTCTGTTTGTCCTACTATCATCCTATTACTCTCTATCGTCTCCGTCCTACTATTTGCTCTACTGTTTGTCTCTCTGTCCTTTTCTCTTTCCTACTCTCATCCTCTTACTCTCTGTCCTACGTTCTATCTATCCTAGTTTCTGTCCTACTATTTGCTGTACTGTTTCTCTCTACTCTCTGTCCTTTTCTCATTCCTACTCTCGTCCTACTCTCACCCTATTACTCTCTGTCCTACTTTTACCCTTACTATTACTCCTTAACCCGCTATATCCCAACCATTTGCCTGGTTCCAGTTGCTGACGATAACCATCCTGGTGGTGGCCGCTGCAGCTGCAGTGACCATCGACAACACGGGCGGCGCCATCTCGGGGCTGGTGCTCTTCTACATATTCCTCACCACGGCCATGATCTTCGGAGTGGTCTCCTCGTACTACGTGGACTTGTACCCCACTTCGTATAGGTATTGTTTTTTTCTTTTCTCGTGGTTTAGTGACCAAACCTATTTGTCAGAGTTATTCAGGTCACCCATAGGCATCTGACGTGGCCTAACGACTGCTGTCGACCGACAACAAGCGGGACCAGCTGCTTAACGTGCGCCCCGAGGCACGCAGGGGCTCAGATGAAAATGCCACTAACGGTCACCCATACAGATACTGACCTGGACAAACGTTGCTTAACTTGTACGATCTTGGACTACGAGCACCTCATTCAATTCGTACAAGGTATCTGGACCTTACTGAAGCTTTTATTCATCATCATCAGCCCGTATCAGTCCACTGCTGGACATATCTCCCAAAGCACACCACTCAACTCGACTCTCAGCCTTTTGCATCCAGTCTGCCAGTAATTTCTCCAAGGTGGTTGACATTGACATTTGACACAGAATCAGTAAACTGAAGTGTCAGTGGGCTGGTCACATCTGTCGTAGAACCGATAACCGATGGGGGGAGACGAGTTCTCGAATGGAGGCCACGAACGGGTAAACACCGCTCGTCTAGGTGGAGGAATGACCGGTCAAGGTGTCTGACAGAGAAAGAATGCAAAAACACAGAAGAAATAATATAAACTACAAGGCAAAAGACTGAAACTCGGGTTGCCGTAGCGTGCCTTGGGAGAGGCCTGCATCCATGAACTCTGTGTTCCTCAGAGGCATGGTGGCTTGCCTGGGCATGATGGTGGCTCGCCTCAGCGCGTTCGCCGGAACCAACATCATCAGCGCCAACATGACGCAGCACTGCTCAGTGGCGCTGTACGGCATCGCGGGGCTGGTCCTCAGTAAGTACTAAATGCAATGCAATTATAGTTATACTTTTCAGAAGTCGTGTATTTTTTTTGCTACTTTTATCGAAAAGTTTCGTTACGACCGGAATTCGAACCAGGGATGTTGCCTCTCTATGGCAGGCTCTGTTCCAACAGTAGAGAGGTAGCTCTGTTCACTCGGATAGGCGAATCTTTCTCCATATTCGTATTTAGGGCCGGTAGCAACATTTATAGGGAGATATTGCAATAGGGTATTTGATAGAATTTTTTATATTGCATCTGTCAACTCTCATATTCCTGCTGAAGAGAACTGTGAAATCAGTTTTTCGATATCTCAATTAATACCGAAGATATATAGCGGTAAAGTCAAGTGGTGGGAGGATGCTCTCTTTTTAGCAAAACGGTATTTAGTATAAGTTTGTATGGCGCTACCACGGCATGACGTCAGAACCACAGTATGACGTGCACTGTTTCTGTCTCTTTCTAAAACACACATTTTCTATGGTTCACTAATGTTTGACAAAAAACGTATGACAAATGATCATTTTACAAATTATTTTTGAAAAAGTAATCATTTGACAAACTTATCATTTACTAAAGTGATCGTTTTAAAAGTGATCATTTGACAAAAATCCATTTTATAAATATTTAACATAGCAAATGTTGTGAATGCTAAACCGTCATTTTGCAATTGATTAAATGACCAAAGTATTCCTTTTTCAAGGTCGCCATTAGACAAAATATTGGGTAAATAAGTGGGTACACTTTTTATATGTATATTATACATATAAAAAGTGGGTATTTTATATGTATAATTGTTAATAAATGAACTTGCTTTTTGAATACAAAAAAAAACCTAACATCGAAGTCGCTGCGCTTCGCTCCAAGCCAGAGCCTTCTGAACCTAAACATCCGTGTCGGATCTGGTTAGAGAGTTGGTCGGGGTGTCCCTTCATTTGATAAAAAACAAATTACAAATTTATGTATAATTGTTAATAAATAAACTTGCTTCTTGAATACAAAAAAAAAACCTAACATCGAAGTCTCTGGCTTGGAGCGAAGCTGCGCTTCGCTCCAAGCCAGAGCCTTCTGAACCTAAACATACGTGTCGGATCTGGTTAGAGAGTTGGTCGGGGTGTCCCTTCATTTGATAAAAAACAAATTACAAATTTATGTATAATTGTTAATAAATAAACTTGCTTCTTGAATACAAAAAAAAAACCTAACATCGAAGTCTCTGGCTTGGAGCGAAGCTGCGCTTCGCTCCAAGCCAGAGCCTTCTGAACCTAAACATACGTGTCGGATCTGGTTAGAGAGTTGTCGGGGTGTCCCTTCATTTGATAAAAAACAAATTACAATTACCAAACAATGCATTTTGTCAAAGGTTTTTATGCCTTGCGTTGTTTTATCTATTAACGTATATAATAAGTGAATAGTTTGTTAAGTGATGTTTTGAAGAAAGAAACTTTGTCTCGTAATTGTTTTGTCAAATGAATTATTTATAGAACCATTACTTTGTACAAAGATGAACTTATGAATCATGATTTTGCCAAACGTTGTTTGTGAAATGAATGGTTTGTAATATGTTTTTTATCAAATGAAGGGACACCATTTTCTATAGTATGACCGTCTACACTACACTACTATAAATGCCTGTAGTTACTTAATTTTTCAACTAATTCCAGTTTTGATTTCACAGTTGATCTTGAATTTGTGTCTATTTTGTAATAATAATGAAAATCATTTAATTTTCGATACTTGTCAAATAATTCCACTCTCTGTAGATTCCACGAGCAATACAAAAATGCACTTTCTAAACGTAATAATTAGATCATTTATTATAGGTAAAGATTTTTGCTGGATTTCGCTGTAAAAAGCCTATTATTGATGATCTCGCAGTTATCTAATATTTCTAATACTATTTTCAGGTGGTGCCGTAGTTTCAGTATTTCTACCCTCCGATAGAAGCCTGAAAACGTAAAGTTTTGTATTAAACTTACTTATATAAGGCTTCGATTTGATTGTAACATAGAACACCAAAAACTATAAGTTAATAGATTAATATAGATAAGTTTTGTTAAATACTTTAAGGTAATTAAATTACTTAAATAAAAAGTTAATTTTATTTATTGGTTTTCATACAAATTATATCTCGTACAACGATCAGCGCAGTCAATTGAATGCGTTTACAAAGACGCTTCTAAAAGTTAGTTTAAAAATGTTGTAAATTATATAAATAAGTAATAATGAAATTATGTACATAATTATAAAATTATGTATTATTTACGTACGTCGACCAAATTGGCGAGGTCTTGAGAAAGGGTCAAGCACGGTCTACTACAAACCGGCGAGCATGCATGAAGAGATTGATGAATGTGGAGGAGGCAAGGGTGGTGTGCCAGAGGTCAAATCTAAAGTCGCCTATCGAGTAGTCCGGTCTGAATAGGCCCTAAAGCCGCAGGAAACTCCGCGGCGACTAAATTATCACGATATTCACGATAAAACGCGAACAAATGAGATTCTGAGCTGATTAGACTGCATTGCATACGCAGAGCAATAATGAGGTTAGAAATGGCATGTTTCACGACTTGCGATCGGTTCTTTAATTATCAAACTTTTGAGATTTGATGGTAATATACTTACTGGGTGATTAGAAATTCGACATAGTCATACATTCCTTGAAAGGGGTGATACTAGAGGTGGTTTGCAACAAAACAAATTAGGCCTTTGGCATAGTATTGATCCTAAAACACATTACAATTATTCTTTTCAAAAATATCCAATGTGCAGACACAACTTTTTACAGTCTTATTATATGTATAGATTTAACTTATTTATCTTTGATGTAGTTCGAATACAATGTCATGAATGAAATGCCACGTAAATTTTTGCCGCTCATACATGCATTTCTAACCTCGATTCTCGTTCTGTGTTTCCGTCCACTGGATCAGTCTCAACGGGGTCTAGGCCGCCCTCTCTGACCAGACTGACTAATGGTTGGATAGCAAACGATATCTAATAACTAGGCTGTCCACAAGTCTGGCTACATGCCGGTGTAAGTATACTTGCTCAATGGTTGCAAACTTGCGACACGGACTCGAGATATGGAGGTTCGATTCCAGGCCATGTTTTATAAAGTTATTAAATGACTATTTAAACGATGAACATGCATGGTGTGTGTCGCCGGTTCCGCATGAGGGATAAACTTACTAACAATAGTAATAGTTACGTACTGTATAGTTATTAAGTAATCATTGTTTTAAAAGATGTGTTGCTGAGAGTTTTTTGCCACTTTTTCTCCTCAGCGTTGGCACCTTTTCCTTGCAAAGTGGTGTAAATGTAAATTCAAAAAATATGTTGACGTGCAAAAATTTACTCAACGTGCTTACTTGCAATAAAGAAATTTGACTTTTTTTTTTTTGATGAACGATCTACATAGGTCTACCACAGAGAAAGGTAGACATCGACATATTTATTATTATTATTAGTGAAGTTTTGTGCTCTTAGCAAGGTTTCCTTGCATAATTCGTTGATTGCGTGGATCGTTGAGTTATTTCGTTTAGGGGTTTGGGAGGGTTGTGCGTAGGTTTAGGTTAGGTTATCTTCGTATATATGTATGTATTTATAAGAATTCAGACATTCTATTAGCATCAGACCAGGATGTATACCCTAGTTGGCTTTGCCTTTCAATCTGGGAAGAATTTTCCAAAAAAAAAATTGTACATTAATTGGATTTTAAAATAATAAATAAATTATAATAGTCACAAATTCACATACTTCATATTACTGACAATGTAGATAAATTAAATTAGATATAAGTACCTAAATGTACACGTTCATAGCATGGATTGCAATTAAATTAAATTAGAATTTGTATTCTAAGAATTCCTTGTAGGAATAGATCGTCTGCTAGACAAACCACCGTTTTAACTTGTTAGGGTTCCGTGCATAAAAAGGAAAAAAGAACCCTTATAGGATCACTTTGTTGTCCGTCTGTCTGTCTGTCAAGACCTGTTCCTCAGAAACGCGTGGACGGATCAAATTGAAATTTATACCAAGTACTCAGGTCTTCAACCTCATGCAGCCGTAAAAAAATAAAACTTGTACGTCAACGCAATCAAAAGATATGGTCGTTTATGTCGAATTTTGGCGCAAAACAAAAGAAACTCAAACCTATAGGGTACTTCCCGTTGACCTAGAATCATGTTTGGCAAGAAGCTAGGTCTTATAGCACAAGTAAAGGAAAAAGTCTGAAAACTGTAAAAGACATTGCCACATTTCAATGGAGCTTTGCCCCACCTACAAAACTACGTGACCATTTAAGCTGTACCTATCATTTTGTTTTCATATTGCATAATCATAATCAGTATCATTTTCTAGTACTCTCGCAACTCCTACTTTATTCATTGTTTTTGTTATTCTTCTAAATAACAAAAACAATGAATAAATCGCTTCGATTTCTTACTATTTTCTGAATTCTTAATTAGGCTGTTTTTTTCGAATCGCAACTTGTACAAAACTCTATTTTAAACAAATAATTTTAATAAAAAACATAGATCTTTTTACATTTATTCGTTATCTTGTACAACTTGCGGTTGATGGTGGGGCAGGATCGGGCATTGTCATTTGAGTTCCAACTTGATTTTTTTTTTTTTTTGTAATTACAAACTTATATTTGCAGCTGACGCCTGGTATGTTGATGTATAACGTTATCAGTTTCGGGAACGCAAAGATAAGCTTGTCCCTAAATCTAGTTTATCTTTTCGTTAGCACCGAAGCCTCGGTCCGCGAGTCCGACTCGCACTTGACCGTTTTTTTTTAAACTGGTCATGCTTGGTGAGTCTGGGAAGCTGGCGGGGCAGCTTATTATATACGTGTGACCCATTGATCTCCTATAAAAAACTAGATACACAGTCTGTCTTCTAAAAATGTCCGAGCGCCAAGAAGGTCCAAACGGATGAATGGACCCTCAATTGCTTTATTGGACATTATTTGGACGTTTTTTAAATTGTTTAAGTAAGATCTTTGTGTATCTAGTTGTTTATAGGAGATCAATGACCCCATCGTGTGAATAGTACGCGTGGCCTTCTTCAGTGTGACTTGACTTCTTCCTTGACGGAGGCTGTGCTGATGGTCGCCCCTTCTCGAGTACAGACCTATGTTCAGTACCGTTATTCTTCTTCTTCTTTTATTAATGGACTCGACAGTTCGTCACTTGCCAATGTCATGTTACAGAAAATTCAATACATAATAGTCTTCTATCTTCCTCCAGAGGCGTCGCAGTATCGTCTTCACCCTGGGTAGCCGCGTCTTCATGTCTTCATCCAGAGGACTCGCCGTAGCGTCGTCACTCTGGACGAAGCAGCTCGACAGTCACGTTCACTCCCGAGCTTGTAGCGGGAACTCTTGACTATAGCGCCAAACTTCAGATCTTCCTCAAATTATCCAATAAATTCACCATACTGTCATTCGCGAAAATTTTCTCATTAACTTAACGTGATATTAAACACAAAATAACCACTGTAGACTTTATAACAAAAATTATCAAATAATTTTGCAACCGTCGTTTCCCGCCAGTTTCAAGAGAACCCCTGTTAAGTACCATCTTTACCATAAGGGCACACGTGGCTCGTGCCAAGGACCCCCATCCTCACGGGGGCCCGTAAGACCGATATTACACTTTACAATTTATTTTTCTACTAGCTGTACCCCGCAACTTCGTTTGCGTAGAGGAGGAGGATGGAGGAGATCAGGAGGCAGATTTTCCTCTCTGGATCCTTGTTTCCACATCACATGCCGCCATGGCTTATAGCCTATGAGCTGTCCGGATATTTCAGCTATCTCCTAGTGATACTCCCATCAAAATCCCTTCAGTAGTTATGGCGTGATACTTGCACAAAGTCACAGACAAAAATTCTAAAAATTAGTGTTTTGGCATCAGTATCGATCCTAAAACACGTTACAATTATTCTTTTCAAAAAATATCCAATGTACAGACACAACTTTTTTACAGTCTTATTATATGTATAATAAGTGAATGTTTGGTATGGCAGAAGAAGGATGAGAGTAGAGTCAATGCTGTAGAGATGCGCTCATTGCGTAGTATGTGTGGAGTGACACTGAGTGTCAGGATTAGGAATGTAGTGATTAGAGAGAGAGAACTCGGTGGCTCAGTGGTTGGGTCAATGGACTTGCAATATGGAGGTCCCACGTTCGATTCCCAGCTAGGGCAGACATGTACCAATGAGTTATCCTCGGTTTTTTTCGACGGAAAAACTTACGTACATTTACCGAGTGCTCTCAAAACGGTGAAGGAAAACATCGTGATGAAACCTGCATGCCGTAGAAGAAGAAAAAAATCTAAGGCATGTGAAATCCGCCAACCCGCACTGGGCCCGCGTGGTGGATTATGGCCCGAGCTCCCTCGATCTAAGGGAAGGTCTGTGCCCGAACAGTGGGGCAATATAAATAGACTGATGATGATAATTAGAGAACGGTGTGGTCTGAAAGAAAATGTAGTAAATATGATTGAAAAGGGTATGTTACGTTGGTTTGGCCACTTAGAGCGGATGAGTGAAGGAAGGGTAACGAAGGAAATACACAGAGCGAATGTTGACGGAACGTATGTGTGTAATGGTTCTCTTGAAAATGGCGGGAAACGACGGTTGCGAAATTATTTGATAATTTTCCTTTTAATGTCTACCTACAGGGACTATTTTGTGTTTAATATCACGTTAAATTGATCAGAAAATGTTCGCGAATGACAGTTCGGTGAAGTTATTGGATTATTTATGCAAGATCTGAAGTTTCAAGCTTTTATCTAGAGTTCCCGCTACGAGCTCGGGAGTGAACGTGACTGTCGAGCTGCTTCGTCCAGAGTGATGACGCTGCGGCGTCTCCTCTGGATGAAGACATGAAGACGTGGCTACCCAGGGTGAAGACGCTACTGCGACTCCTTAGGAGGAAGATATAAGACTATTGAATGTATTGATTTGTCTGTGACATGACATTGGCAAATGACGAACAGTCGAGTCCATTAATAAAATAAATAAATGTGTGTAATGTTACCGATCGATATTTCCTAAACGGAATTCCGAGTGTATGTGGCCGCCCATAAATGGGATTGACATTTGCTCTTTGATTAGAAAAGATCAATCTCTTCCTTTTTCTTTCTTTTCTTCTAGCGTTAACGAAACTCAATTGCTGTGTCTAGTCTACATAGAGACACTGGTTGTTCAATGCATGAGTTAATTGATAAAATCTACTTGCTTGTATAGAGGTTTTTATTAAACTGTGAGTTGGTATTAATTTTATAATTAGGGTGTTTTTATTGCAATGTCGCGCGCGCTGTCAGTCGTGGACTGGACACTTGGCGATTAGGAAGCTTACACTTACATTAGATTTTATTACTATTTGCTGTATGTTTTTTTTTTAGATCAAAGTTCTGGCTTCTCTTATAAAGGACACGGATTTTCTTAATCTAACCAAAAATAGTTTAAAATTATTCTTGATATAAGTAATTAATTAATAATTACGCTTCCATAATTCGAGAATAGATTAAAGTAAATAATAATATTATTCTCCAATAAATAGTGTTTGTTTTACAACTGTTCATTAATCAGTATTTAAAAAATTTCAATTGATTGAAATTGAAACCTTTGCTGTTTTAATACATTTTCATGCTGATAATTTATATTTAACTAAATTAAAAGAAAAATATTTTTAAATAAAGTGTTTTATACATTGTGTTGGATTGGAATTCTTCAGCGACTACAGCTCAGTAAGGGTGAGTTAAGCTTTATATTTCACATCACTGTAACTAAAGTTGTGAAAGATATCGCAAATCAGAATCTCTACCAAATTATAGGTAGAGCCAGTGCTTCCAGGTGCTATGCATCTGGAAGCCAGTTGCACTGTCAGATTTTGACAGTTCGTGACGTTTCTTCGCGCATTGTAACAATATAAGTGACTGATATCCGTTTATATATAATAATTTATAGTAATGGCTCACTATAGTTTTAATTCTAAAACAATAATAAAACTAAAATCTAACACTAAAACTACCTATAAATAAAATATGTCCTCTAGGAGGGCATCGGGAGTCACGGTGCCCAGAAGTGTAAAATAAAAATACAGTGTATGGTCTGTCTAATTGCCGACATCAACAATATAAGTGAGTGATATCCGATGTCTATGACATCGGCCTGTGAATCTCGTCGTCTGTCCATGTCACCTACTCAATTAAGGGGCGCGTAGGACAGTTGCGAGTACGCGTTGAAAACGATCGTACAAGTTAAGCAACATTCGTCCAACGTGACCGCTAGTGACACTTTCATCTGAGCCCCTCCGTGCCTCGGGGCGCACGTTAAGCAGTTGCTCCCGGTTGTTGTCGCTTGACAGCAGTCGTTAGGCCACGTCAAAGGCCTACGGGCAGCCTGAATAACTCTGACAAATAGGTTTGGTCACTATACCAAACAAGAAAAGAAAATCCTACTCATTGAGTTAAATGTTATTATAGTATCAGGATAAAATTGTATTTCAATAAAATAAAATAACCAGTGTTCAGCAATATTTCTATAATTATAATAATTTGACATGAAGTTGCATGTAAAGAATTTTTTAAAGTCGATATTATATAACATTATTTTATATTTTATATTGTACGCCTTTAAGGCAGGTTGTGGTGAGACGTTCACATTACTAACACCTTATAATTTTGTACCTACAACTGGCGCAATAAATAAATTTTGAATTTGAATTTGAATTGATTATCAAGCGAGTTGCCATCGAGGCTTTCTTGTTTATTAAGTTAACAACCTTATCAATTTGTTGCAATTAAGAGCAGATGTCTCGTGTCAATTATATTAAGTATACTATACTTTCCCACGACCGCGCGAGCATGCGGAAATTATTGTGTAAATAATACTTATGTCGCATTGTGTGCTCCTATTTCGCAAATAAAAACATTCTCATTTCTTACGGAGAGTTTTCTTGTAATTCCTAGATTGTGGTCAATTGGCCGTTTTATAGAGATTGGATAGAAATAATAGGGTGTAAAAAAAGCCTCAGTGGTTGGGTAAATGGACTTGCAATGCGGAGGTCCCAGGTTCGATTCCCAGCCAGGGCAGCCATGTACAGTCGAAGACAGAGATAAGTATACAGGGGGCCTCAATACGGTTGAAAATTTCTCAAAAACTACTGGACCGAATTTAATAATTTTTTACAGTTACATAGTTTTACCTTTTATCTATCAAACAGTGAAAGAATTATTGCAATAGGTCAAGTAGTTTGTGAGATAATCTCAACCTTAAAAACTCTCCTGTACACCTTTCTCTGTGTTCCACCGTACCAATAAGTTATCCTCGATTTTTTCGACGGAAAAACTTACGTACATTTACCGAGTGCTCTCAAAACGGTGAAGGAAAACATCGTGATGAAACCTGCATGAATACATGTAAAATGGGTTTGTATCTAATTGTAAAATAATACTAATCTAATTTGCATGTACTTACGTCATTGTAATGACCGTTTTGACCACTTAACCTTAGGTGTAATATTTTTGTCATTGATTTTTTTGTTTATAAGAATACTGGTTGTAGATATTCATGTACCTATAATACTTGCTTTTAATATGTTAAATTTAAATTGACCGTTGTTATTAGGAATTTAGTCATTTGGAAATAATTACGCTATATAAAATATAGAGCCAATATATATCGTAACAAAGTTTTAGTACATACGAATAGCTTTTTAAATATATGTATGCAGTAGTTTTTTATTCAATAGAATAAAACTAGTATCTAAAAATACACATTACTTATAAAATAAAACTAAATACTAAATAACGAACACGTCGTCAAGATCCCCGTTCTGTGGCATGGTGCCCAGGACAGATGTATGAATGGCTGAGAGAAAGGTTGGCAAGAAAGAAATCCGCGCCATGGGGTGGTACGAGGCGGTGCCAAGCGTACCGGAGTGTACGAGGTGCCGCCGCCTGAGTAAGGGCCCGGGCCCACGGACGCAGTGCGCGAACCGCACGGCCCCGAGCGGCTCGAGGCTCAGACGGGGAGGAGGAAGGTGAGGGATGAATGGATTATACATTGTGGGCTAGTACAGCCCGCAATCGGGAGTGCTCGGGCGCCAGTCGGGTCGTGGTTGTATCACAGTTTCCCGTGGCTCGGCAAGAATGGCACGAGGTGGAACACCCCAGGACGTTTAGTCGGTATGCTGCCCCTTCAGGGCGGTGACCCCGACATAACCAACACGCTCCCCCGGGCGTGGTGCCACATGATTTGCATGTTTTACCTGGGTTAAAAAAAAAATGGTGCCCAGGACGATGACAGCATTTCCTCGCTGTATGGCAACACTGAGTCGCTGGGCGAGGTAGCTGCCAGCCCGGGGATCGCCCGAGAAATCGACCAACCGACCGGATAGACAGCTCGTGGATGAGATGTTTCGAGTCTGTCAACCATGGGCCCATTGTTTCTACCTATTTTTATTATAATAAAATGACATATTATATATAAAAAAACAAATACAATTATAAATACTTACCTATATCTAGTATCCATTCGCCTGGTCCTCGCCTCGGAGGACTTCAGAGCTGGTGAGTATTTTGCCCAGCGCCTGAGCCTCGCTATACAGCGGGGCAATGCGGCCAGTGCGCTGGGCACCCGGCCGCGCGGGACGGGCCTTGACGAGGTGTAGTGTTGCCTAGATATAATAAAATTTATTATTTATTAGAAGATATTATTTTTAGAGTGAAAGCAATGTTAGCTCCGGGTAGACCCTTAATGGATTTTGATGCTCTTGATTACAAGGATTGACATAGGATACATTTTGTACCAAAAAAATCAGTTTTTTTTGTAATAAGTACTTATACTTTTTTTTTTTTGTTACCCAGGAGAAATACATTATGTATACCGCCCGTCCGGGGGAACGGGCGATTATGTTGGACTTGCACCAACTAAAACTCCTGGGGTGTTCCGCCTCCGCCACCATGGACAGGACCACGGGTACTCTTTCGAAAACTACCGCGGCCCTGTCGGCGGGTGCCCTTTCGGGCCCGACTCCGGGGGGCCTAACGCCCCCCCCTTCTCCGCTGAAGGCGCTCCGGAACACGTGGAGCGCCTTCCAGCTCGGGACCGCTTTATTCGGACGGCGGATCCCCCGATCCTCCGCCCGAAGGTCCCCGTTAGGGCGGCAGGCGGTGGGCATAAGCCAACCGCCGGCGGCCCGTTCGCCGGCGGCGAATTGGAAGCGCGAGTGAGTCGTTCTCGCGGTCCCTCTCCGCCTCCTCCTTCTGTGAAAGGACGGTGTCACAAAACGTGAGCACCGCCTCCCACGCTCTCTCGCTGCCGACCATGGCGCGGACGATGGTCGGCAGCGAGAGGTCCGCCCCGATGGCCGCGACTAGCGCCGCGCGCGGCTCCTCCCATTCGGGGCACACGGCGCGGGTGTGCTGCGCCGTGTCCTCCGCCGCCCCGCAGTGATGGCACGTCTTCGTGGGCTCTCTACCGACCACCCGGCACAGGTACTCGCCGAAACAACCATGTCCCGCGAGGACCTGCGCCAGGTGGAAGGTGAGCGCTCCGTGCTTACGTTCGACCCAGTCCCTGAGGACGGGCCGAATGGCGGCCACCAACTCTCCGCTGGCAGTCGGGTTCTCCAACCTCTGCTCCCACTTCCGGAAGAGACGGTTCCGGCCCCGCTCTCGCCACCGTCTCATCTCTTCCGGAGGTGGGCGGACGCCCCTCTGCTTGGCATCCGCGTCCCTCCAATAGACCGCCGCCAGGACCACCGCGTCTAGGTCCCAGGGCGGGCTGCCCGCCAATAATGTCGCCGCCTCGAAAGAGACGGTGCGGTACGCCCGGGCCGCCCTTATCGCCATGGCCCTCTGCGGTCTCCGCAGCTGGCTCCGATTTGCGGCGTTAAGGGCGTCTACCCATATGGGCGCCCCATAGAGCGCCATGGAGCGCACCACACCGGCATAGAGGCGGCGACAACTACCTCCCGGTCCTCCGATGTTGGGTAGGAGACCGCCCAACATTCCGGCCGTGGCTACCAACTTGGGAGCCAAGTGCCGAAAGTGCTCCGTGAATCTCCACCGACCGTCGAGGATTATGCCCAAGTAGCGCAAAGTCTTATCGACGGTGATGGAGGTTCCACCCACCACGATATCTGTTCCTGGGGGCGGCGCTCGTCGTGGTCCGTGAAAGACTATGGCCTCCGACTTGTTGAGCGCCACCTCCAGGCCCAGGGCTCGAATCCGTCGAACCACCTGAGCTACACCGGCAGTGGCGAGAATTGTCGCCTCTCTCAGGGTGCTACCACGAGCCGTCACGAGGGTGTCGTCGGCGTAACACGTGACTTCGACACCCTGTAAGTTGGCACCGCGCAGCACCCAGTCGTACCCAATGTTCCACAGGAGCGGTCCGAGGATCGATCCCTGTGGAACACCGCACGACATCTCCCATCTGGACCATTCGTCCCGGGCCGGATAATAAGTACTTATACCTAATTCAACTTGTTCTAAGAATTGAAGGGACGTTCTATTATAATTTATTAGCGAAACAATTAAAGGTAGGTATTTTTTTAAAGACCTGTCGGCGCGGCTCTTGGAGTCCACACGTGACCGAAATGCTGACCTGTATTTCGCCCAAAGGATCAGCCTAGCGATCCAGAGGGGAAATGCCGCCAGCATTTCGGGCACGTTGCCGGACGGTTGAACTATCTGTAATGCTAAGCCATTCAAATAGTTTAACCGTTAGTTTAGCTTATATTTATTTATTTTATTAATGGACTCGACAGTTCGTCATTTGCCAATGTCATGTTACAGAAAATTCAATATATAATAGTCTTCTATCTTATTCCAGAGGAGTCGCCGTAGCGTCGTCACTCTGGACGAAGCAGCTCGACAGTCACGTTCACTCCCGAGCTTGTAGCGGGACTCTTGATAAAAGCTTGAAACTTCAGATCCTGCTCAAATTATCCAATAAATTCACCGTACTGTCGCGAACATTTTCTAATTAGCTTAACATGATATTAAACACAAAATAGCCACTGTAGACATTATAACAAAAATTATCAAATAATTTTGCAACCGTCGTTTCCCGCCATTTTCAAGAGCCCGTTTAGTTTATATTTTTTAGGTTAATATTATAATAGTTATTTTAAATTTTTATTGTCGTTTTATGAATAATAGTGTTATTAAAGGTAGTAAAGCATACTTATTACAGTTTCTGTGTATTGTTTGTTTTTATGGTGAATTTAATATGCAATTAAAGTAAGCAAGAACTTAATTGTTCGCTCAATGATGCAGTTCTAGGGATTGCCGTGGGATTTTCTCTGGAAATCAAAATGGCAAAGGGCCGTCTAGAAGAGATCGCTTATTATAACCATGTTAAATATACGATAATTAGGTACTTAGGTAATGACTCTACATGTTATGCAACAATCAAATTAAGTGACTATGTTGAATTTAAATGGTGGTGTTGTTGTTTATTAACGACAAAATATTTAATAAAAGACAGTAATATGTAATTGAAAAACCTACTTATAAATAAATAAAAATGCCCCAGGTCAGCGGGGTCGTTCCCAAAGGTCCACGAATCTATTGTTCTCCTTTTCCCACCAGGTCCACGGCCAATTAAAATTTGGTTTCAAATCTCCATAAAAATTCCCATTACCGTCAGAATGGCGCGGACGAGCTCCCAGGTCCTCGAGGCCTATCCTGGACTGATGTACCGCTTAAGCTGGAATTAGTGACGGAGTCTCATAATTTGTGACGCAATAGTTTAAAAGTTATAAGCCTTTAAAGGGGGCCGCGCCAACCTGACGCTTGAAAATCAGACTGATCAAAATCAAATTAATGAACCCATATGGAACAAATTTGATTGAAAAAACAGGATGTGACGCTGAAATGATGAATATGTACCCAATTTTCATGTTTCAAACATAAACAGATAAAAAGATATAAGCCTTCATAGGGGGCCGTGCAGAATCTCGCACCACCCCCCCTGGATCTCGAGAACCAGACAAGCTACACAACAGCGGATTGTATGAGGACATAATGCCGCAGAACGCTGAATTCGTGACGGAAGAACCGACATTTAAACCGCAATAGTTCAAAAGTTATAACCATAAGAACTTTTCGGACCGTCAGGATGGCGCGGCCCCTTACAAACGCTCGGTAAATATATCATCACGGATGACGTGACTACCATCAATATTTCGGCATTCAGCGGCTCTAATTTGTGACGCAAGGTCCGGGGCTCCAAGTTTAATATTTGCTGAGAAAACAAAAAACAAATTCCTATGGAGGAAGTCGATAGGGTGACAATGTTACTGAGTTTTATCGGACTTGTACTTAGTATATGTAGGTATAACAGGATGACATAATCGTATATAAGTAATTATCAATTAAAAAGTTGAAGGCTGGCTGCATAAATTGAAATAACATCTGAAACTCGCTTTTCTATAAGTAAGTACTTATTTTAATAAATTATAATTGACTCCAAAGATGATTTAATGGTTAATTATCTATATTTGGAAAACTAATTTTAAACGTCTTTTGAATGGCGATATAAGATACTTAGGTATAATATTACGTGGCATTGGCATTTGGTAACGAAAAAGCAAATGTCAGACCCTATATCTACATTCTACTAGCGTTAACGAAAGTCAATATCTTTAATTTTTACTTCAAAACTGAATATTGGAATTTGATTTAATTTTAATTTTTAAGATTATTTTGAAAATGTATATTTAAATAATAAAACCTTAAAAACAAATACCTATAGTAAAACTAAACTAAACAAATTAATAATTATATATAAACTAAAACTAAACCTGTTAAAAAACAAACTTAATATGTACTTATGTAAAAAAATTTAAACTAAAGATAAAAAACATAAATTATTATATATAAACGGATATCGCTCACTTATATTGTTGAAGTCTCGACAGTTTTGACCGATTTCGACGGTTTTAATTAAAAATTAAAAATATAATACTAATTTATTTTATTTAATTTCACGAACGAAATATACTAAGGATTTTCCACTTTAAAAGGCATAATTTGGTACTTAATCTATAACCTTTATGTCATTAATTAATTTATAATAATTTATTATAATAATTTATAATGCTAATTAACATAATTTTAATTTTTTATCAAGTAAGTAATCATTTAATATTCCGTTACAGATGACGTTGCTGTAGTTATGGGATCTACTACGTACTATTCCTAGGAAATCATAGAAGGCACCCTTCATTAAAAGTTAACAATATGGTTTTATTAACTGCTAGAGAAAACAGGAATAAATCAGTGTTATATAAAAGTGAGTAACTTATTTATTTATTACCTATTTAACGTTTATTTCAGGGTGTCTAACAGATAGGTACAGTCATGAGTAATAACATAGAAACATCCCTAAAATTCAAATTCATGTAACAACTTTAAATCGCAAAAATAAGTATGCTAAACTGTGGCCAATAATTATGTAAGCGCTAAATTGTATCAAAATAAAGTACACACCCCTTGTACAACATTTGCTTGGTGGGGTGTGTACTTTATTTTGATACAATTTAGCGTTTACATAATTATTGGCCACAGTTTAGCATACTTATTTTTGCGATTTAAAGTTGTTACATGAATTTGAATTTTAGGGATGTTTCTATGTTATTACTCATGACTGTACAGTCGAAGACAGAGATAAGTATACAGGGGGCCGCAATAAGGTTGAGATGTTCTCAAAAACTAATGGACCGAATTTAACAATTCTTTTACGGTTACATAGTTTTAACTTTTATGAAATAATTTTTGCAATAGGTCAAGTAGTTTTTGAGAAAATTTCAACCTTAATAACTCTCCTGTATACCTTTCTCTGTGTTCCACCGTACAAATATAAACTAAATGTCAATTAACATCTATGTATTCGTGCTTTTTATTAATGGACTCGACGGTTCGTCATTTGCCAATGTCATGTTACAGAAAATTCAATTTATAATAGTCTTCTATCTTCCTCCAGAGGAGTCGCAGTAGCGTCTTCACCCTGGGTTGCCGTGTCTTCATGTCTTCATCCAGAGGAGACGCCGTAGCGTCATCACTCTGGACGAAGCAGCTCGACAGTCACGTTCACTCCCGAGCTTGTAGCGGGAACTCTTGATAAAAGCTTGAAACCCCAGATCTTGCTCAAATTATCCAACAAATTCACCATACTGTCACTCGCGAACATTTTCTGATTAATTTAACGTGATATTAATCTCAAAATAACCACTGTAGACAATAAAACAAAAATTATCAAATAATTTTGCAACCGTCGTTTCCCGCCATTTTCAAGAGAACCAGTTAGTAGGATACTTGTAGCGATTCTATGTGGTACGCTTTAAATCTTCGCTTACACGACGTCTTGCTTACTCCTACGCAATGTAGCATATGAGTGACCGTGACAGTTGCATTTAGGTTTAGGATTAGATTTGGCGACCACGAAATAATCGTATTGACACCAAGTCTTCATTTTCAGAGAAGCTATGTCTGCTGGTGTGTCTGTCAACCGCCGTGGTCTCGCTGGCCGTAGCAGCGCTCACATTCGTCTTCGACCCTATACAGATTATCACACAAATGGTGAGCTTATATACTTATTGTTATTAGAAGATTGGGCCTGGATGCTAAGCGTGACCAACTGAAGACCAGATCACCGGGTTTGTTTGTTTGTTTTTAAAATGTCTTTATTGCCAGTAAGAATAACAATTAAACTTATAATCTAGTGTAGATTTGTTCCTAGATATAAGTAACTTAAAAATACCGTCACGTGACAGAATGTCCGTGGCTGCCCTACAATGATGCCCTACATCATTGTAGGGCAGCCACGGACATTCTGTCACGTGAGATGGATAGGAAGAAATTCGATATTGCCCTGATACAGGAACCTTACATATATAGGGGCCAGATCAGGGGTTTAGGTGGGACGGGGGGTAGTGTCTACTACAACTGTCTTACTAATGATGCGAGGGCGTGCATATTTGTCAGAAATGGCATAGATGCAATGCCCCTGCATGATTTCTGTTCCAGGGATCTTACTACCATCAAGATCCAAACAGGTACGGGAGGCGGGCGGAGGGTGGTCATTTTGAGCTCTGCCTACCTTCCATACGAGGACGACGAACCTGCAACACCCTTGCTGTGTGACCTCGTCAAAAGAAGCAACCGAGAGGACCTGGACCTAATCATCGGATGTGATGCCAACGCGCATCACACCGTTTGGGGAAGCTCGGATGTAAACAGGCGAGGGGAGAAATTACTACAGTTCGTGGTAAGTGCACCCTTGCAAATACTAAATGTAGGAAACAGGCCCACTTTTGTTAATGCAAGACGGGCAGAGGTCATCGATATTACACTCGCCACAAATAGGGCGAGCAGTAGGATTGATGAATGGCATGTGTCTAGTGAAATAACTCTCTCAGATCACAACTACATATGCTTCAGGTACGACTCAGGCTCACCGACTGATTTGGTACTACGGAGAAATCCCAGGAACACGGAGTGGCACTCCTTTGTGAGTGACCTGAAGGTAGAACTGGGGGATCCCAAAGGTAAGCTCAACTCTGTATTAGATATAGAATTTGAAGCTGACAAAGTTGTTCAAGCTGTACAAAACGCATGGACAAAAAACTGCCCGGAAAAAAGCTGCCCGAGCAGAAAGTGTCCTTGGTGGACTCCTCAATTGGCTGAACTCCGTCGTGGGATGCGAAGGGCCTTCAATATAGCGAAAGCTAGAAGCGACTTCAGTGACTACGCGAAGGCTCTAACCAATTACAACAAGGAAGTTCGCAAGGCAAAAAGGAAGGCTTGGAGGGATCACTGCAAGGAAATAAGCTCCCTTCCAGAAGTTATGAGACTCTCCAAAGCACTGTCTAAAAACAAGGCTAACCAACTGTCCACTGTAAGAGATGGCAATGGAAGGCAAACAGAGACTGGGAAAGATACACTGGCAATAATGTACAGTACACATTTCCCGGGCTGTAGGATCATTAATAACGATCAAGTGGACCCAATCACTCTGGAGGAACAGCATGTGCGCACAACCAAAGCTGACTGGGAAACCGCAAAAAAGGTAGTAGATGAAAAGAAAGTGAAATGGGCTGTAGGTAGCTTTCAGCCATTCAAATCACCAGGACCAGATGGTGTTTTCCCGATTCTACTACAAAACGGCGCAGCTCTGTTGACACCACATCTGTGCAGATTATACAAGGCATGCCTAGCTTTTGGGTATATCCCAAAAATATGGCGGCAAGTAAAGGTGATATATATACCAAAGCCAGGTAAAGCAAGCTATGAAGAAGCGAAGTCATACAGACCGATAAGTCTGACATCCTTCTTCCTGAAAACCTTGGAAAAAATGGTAGACAATCACATAAGGCAGGGGCCGCTAAGGAACAAACCCCTGCACAGGCTGCAATGTGCCTATCAGCCTGGCAAGTCCACTGAGACTGCGCTTCACCATGTAGCGAGCAGAGCTGAAAGAGCTTTAAGTAGCAAGGAGGTCTGTGTCGGAGCATTTCTCGACATAGAGGGAGCCTTCGATCGCACAACCTTCGATGCTATAAACATTGCAGCATCAGAGCATGGCATTGATAACACTATATGCAGGTGGATTCAGTGCATGCTGAAGGGCAGAGTTGTTAAATCAACACTGCTGGGAGACGAACTATGGGCAACAACTACAAAAGGATGTCCGCAAGGGGGAGTGCTATCACCCCTTCTTTGGAGCCTAGTGGTCAACTCACTCATAGACGATCTCAATAAAGGGCCACTATACACAGTGGGATATGCGGATGATCTTGTCGTATTAATAAACGGGAAATTCCCAAATACAGTGACAGAACTGATGCAAAAGGCTCTGGATACGATAGAGAGATGGTGCAACAAAAAACATCTATCTATCAATCCTAGCAAAACAAAGGTAATTTCATTTACAAGGAAAAGGGACCTTTCGGGACTAAGAGACCTGACCCTATACGGTGCCCGGATCGAATGGTTCAGGTCTGTGAAATATCTGGGTGTCACCCTGGATAGAACACTGACCTGGAGTACACATGTGGACGATATAATATCAAAAGCGAACAGAGTTTTTGGGATGTGTCGTTCCACTTATGGCAAAACATGGGGTTTAAAGCCAAAGGTCCTAAGCTGGATATACACGATGATGGTAAGACCAATACTTATGTATGGCTGCATCGTGTGGTGGCCGAGGACGAAAGTGGCAGTATGCAGGACAGAACTCACTAAGGTTCAGAGGACTGCATGCATGGCCATAACGGGGGCGTTCAGAACTACACCCACGGCAGCACTGGAGATCTTGCTGGATCTACAACCGCTGCACATTGTGATTCAGTTAGAGGCAGCCAAGTCCCTGCACAGATTAGCTGCAAATGGGATATGGAATGATAATATGCTAAAAACTGAACACACAAATCTGGAGGGACTAAAAGACCTCAAGGGAATAATGAACATGGGCTGCGATAAGATCCAGCCCCAGTTCATATTCAACAAAAAGTATAAAATACAGGTCCCTACACGGGACGAATGGAGACGTGGTATGCAAGCTCCAGACAACGAGAGTCTTATTTGGTATACCGATGGGTCCAAAATGGAATCTGGTACTGGAGCGGGCATATACGCTCAAGACTGTCACATCAGTCAAAGCATGGGCATATATGCAACGGTCTTCCAAGCTGAGACATATGCTATTAATGCCTGTGCCAGGGAGAACATAGACAGGGGTGTCCGTGACAAAACTATCTATATTCTCAGCGATAGCCAGGCAGCCCTCAAGGCCCTTGACACACCCCGAACGGACTCTGGCCTGGTCCTCGATTGTGTTAGATCACTAAACAAGCTAGGTCAGCACAATCGGGTACGGTTGGTCTGGGTACCGGGGCATGTGGGCATAACGGGCAATGAAGCGGCTGATGAACTGGCTAGAAAGGGCTCACAGTCCTCGCTAACAGGACCTGAGCCATATGTGGGACTCTCAATGAGTACCATCAAAATGGCCTTACGGGCCAAGGCCAAAGACTTGCACAACCTGGAGTGGAAAAACATCAAAGAGCTGAAACACTCCAAACTTTTCATTGGCGAGACAGACACAGGCTGGTGCAGGAAAATCTGGAAACACAACAGAAACCAGATGCGGCTCATAATTGGGGCACTAACGGGACATCAAGCAACGAACGACCTGTTGCACAGGATGGGGTTAGCTGTATCTCCAACCTGCAGAGCCTGTGGTGACAAAACGGAGTCCATGAAACACCTACTGTGTGAATGTGACTCACTGGCTAGAAAGCGAATGAGTCTCCTGGGGTCGGCCTATCCGGAACCAGAAGACTACAGGCTCCTTCCCATGAGCTGCATAGCGGACCTACTGAGTTATATCTTTAGGGAGGAGGAAGGAGCATAAAGGAAAGGGGAGAGCACAAAAGATCCCAATGGGTCGAAGTGCCGCCACATTGGCACCCAATCAGGATAAGATAAGATAACTTAAAAATAAGACAGTTTTACAGGCTTAGCCTATTTAAAAACTTTGGCAAAATGATTAACTATAAGCGAACATCGTAATATAAATTCATTGACTTAAATCTAAAGTTATGATAATATGTATGTCCACTTTGATAAGCTGACATTTTTCACCTGTAGCTAAGCAAATAAAAGAAAAAAAAATATCATCATATTTTATATTCACTCGGTGGCCACAATGATGATGATGATGATGATGGTCTCCTGGCCGATTTCGGCTACAGCGACGCTTCACGGCTTAATTAGGGGATGGGGCTTCGCTGGTCTGCCTTTTGGTGAGCTCTCATGTGACTATTGGAGCCAATTTTTGCTGTGAAACTCCTTGCACATCGCGGACACGTGAGGACACCATTCTCATAATTATACTGTATGGCCACTGGTGATCTGGCCTTCAGTTGGTCACGCTTAGCATCCAGGTCCAGTCTTCTGGCGTCCTCGAAGGCATACACGCTTTGCTGTACCAAGCGACCACAATATAAGTACGACAACGGTGCCCTTACATGTCCGGTATGTGCAAGGAGAGCAATAAACCGGCCAAGTGGGAGTCTGCCTCGCGCCCCGAGGCTTCCGTGCAACGCAACTTAACCCCGTAACTTTGCTGTAACGAAAAGATACAACTAGATTTAGATACCAACTTAAATGACAATGCCAGATTCTGCCCCACCATCAACCGCAAGTTGTACAAGATAACGAATAAATGTAAAAGTATCTTCGTTTTTTATTAAAATTATTGGTTTAAATTAAAGTTTTGTACAAGTTGCGATTCGAAAAATACAGCTTAATTAAGAATTCAGAAAATAGTAAGAAATCGAAGCGAATTATTCATTGTTTTTGTTATTCTTCTATAGGAGTTGCGAGAGTAGTAGAAAATGATACTGATTATGATTATGCAATATGAAACCTGTAATAAGTCTCCAACAAAATGATAGGTACAGCTTAAATGCTCACGTAGTTTTGTAGGTGGGGCAAGGCTCCATTAAAATGTGGCAATGTCTTTTGTCATTATCAAAATATTATGTCCATACATCGAAGTTCTCCTCATTAGTTTCTCATCTGCAAATATAAATTTGTAATAAGAAAAAAATATATTTTTCGGAATTTCTCCTTTACTTGTGATATAAGACCAGCCAAACTTCAATTATTCCGTCTACGCGTTTCTGAGATATAGGTCTTGACAGACAGACGGACAGGCGGTCAACAAAGTGATCCTATAAGGGTTCCTTTTTTCCTTTTGAGGCACGGAACCCTAAAAAGGGTCAAATGATGAATGTAGATGAAGCGAGAGTTGTGTGCTAGGATCGCAGCAGACGGAAGCAGGGGAAACATGCGTAAGTTGTTGTTGATGATGATAATAATTATATATAAACGGATATCACTTATATTGTTAAAGTCGGCAATTAGACCGACAGTTTCCACCGATTTTGACGGTCTTTTTCAAGGTGAGCGCGCCACCCCCGCGTCGCCGGTGACGTTTCTTCGCGCACTGCGGATGAGCGCCCTCTGTGCGCGCTCAGAGATAACTTGTCCCGCCGACGACGACGGTGCGTTCGATGGCACGATGGTTCTCTTGAAAATGGCGGGAAACGACGGTTGCAAAATTATTTGATAATTTTTGTTTTATTGTCTACAGTGGTTATTTTGAGATTAATATCACGTTACATTAACCAGAAAATGTTCGCGAGTGACAGTATGGTGAATTTGTTGGATAATTTGAGCAAGATCTGGTGTTTCAAGCTTTTATCAAGAGTTCCCGCTACAAGCTCGGGAGTGAACGTGACTGTCGAGCTGCTTCGTCCAGAGTGACGACGCTACGGCGACTCCTCTGGATGAAGATAGAAGACTATTATATATCGAATTTTCTGTAACATGACATTGGCAAATGACAAACTGTCGAGCCCATTAATAAAATAAAAAATAAATAAAATATGTTATATATATTTGTAGTAATGGCTCACTATAGTTTAAATTCTAAAATGATGATAATTCTTTTGAATTTGTTAATCCCTCAGCGTATGCGCATCAGTCATACTTCGGAAGTGTTCGAGTTCCTCAAAACGGAGATGGACAGTGTGCACGTGTCGGTCTACCTGTTCAACATCACCAACGCTGAGCGCTTCATGTCCGGGGAGGACCACAAGCTGCAGGTCGAGGAGGTCGGGCCTATCACATATAGGTAAGTATAGTATATATAAATCAAATCTCCCGGCGCCTGGTCGAGGCCACGCGTGACCAAAAGGCTGGCGGCTACTTTGCCCAACGGGTCAGCCTCCTATACAGCGGGGCAACGCCGCCAGCCTTTTGGGCACATTGCCAATTGTGGGGGACTTGGCGCAGGTTTTTTATATATAATTTTGTTTAAATAGTTTAGTTTTAATTCTTTATTACCATGATTCATTTTAAATTACAATAAACAAAGAAAACCCTTAATTGGTAATAGTATAGTATGACCGTCTAAATCAGTCTTCGCCTGCGCGGTACAGGGATGCGGGGGTAACAGAAATGCGCCTGCCGCCCGCACCTCTCTCGGTCCCCGTTGTCGTCATACCCCCGCGTCCCTGTACCGCGCAGGCGAATACTGATTTAGACGGTCATACTATAATTGTCTTCATGAACTGAAACGCTTTTGACACTTTCCGACCCAAGCATTTAATGACAATGCCAGATTCTGAACCACCATCAACCGCATGATGTACAAGATAACGAATAAATGTAAAAATATCTCCTTTTTTTATTAAAATTATTGGTTTAAAATAAAGTTTTGTACACCTAGCGAGTCGCAAAAAACAGCTTAATTAAGAATTCAGAAAATAGTAAGAAATCGAAACGACTTATTAAATCCTGTACCGTAATTCGAAGCCTAATAAAACAATATGAGAATAACATTCTTGATTTCCGCTTTCCGAAGTCATAATACGTCACGTCCCGCAAGCCCGTTCCTCCCACGCGCACCCCGCACCCCACCACTACCGACGGCAGCTAGGCGGGGAATCGCCATTTCACTTCATTGGCATTAAATTTCCCGACCCGTACGGTCGCCTAACCTAACCTAGCGTGAGGTTGACCGAATTTAATTTATTTTAGTCATATTATACGTAGCAAAGTATTTGCAAATCTTTACTTATAAAAGTGAAAGATAAAATAATTTCACCACGTTTCTGTGTGGTGCATATTTTTAACGGTGTTACCGTTCGGTTTGATTTTATTAATTATAAAAGTATTAGAAACGGGCCGGACCGCCAGCAAGAGGAGACTAATACGGAAGAAGGAAGGATAGCAGCAACAGGTGTGTTTAACATGGCGCGATATTATGTTCTAACGGCGGCGCTCGCAAGCAACGTTGCGTTAAGGAATGTTCGCTAAACTGTAAGTTACATCGCTCATTACTTTAAGCATGCAAATTGAAGTTGTTTTCTTCAGTATTGGGGCCATTAGTGCTACGCAACTCGCAAGGCACACCCGAGTCCAAACATAAGGGTAATTAACGGGCACCCGAACACGTGGGTACTCGCACCCCCAGAATAGGGTAACTGGCCCAGGAGTACTGAATTCAATCGCTCTGTGCGCACATATTGGATTTCAACTATTTAACCTTAAAATACCCTCGTTATTTTCAATATTCATATTAATTTGATACACGTGGTGTTAATTTGCTTATAACTATACAAGAACTATAAGACGACCACTCATTAGGGCAGCGAAGTGGACAGAACACGATATTTTATTTCATTTATATACTTAACGTGATTTTGTCTTAGAAATATGCATACCATGCAATACCTAAATACAATACTCGCAATGCACGTACATTGTGGCAACATGTTGGCGTCGCCAACTGGCATTCTACGGCAGTCTGACGCCACTATCAAGGATTAACTAACATTAGGATAAGCTTTTTTCCAGGATTAACTAATTTTTTCAGCGGAGTAAGTCTAATGTACGAAACATTAAACCCTGTATTCTGTTGACATCGAGGGAGTAAGACTGTTTTACAGTAATGTTCAGTGTAAAGATGGATTCGGAATCTGGAATACGCTGAAATTTCAAAATGGAAATCGTGGCAATGCTGATTACCATACACTGTAGTTTCCAGCTGATTGGCTGGCGCGCAAATTGTGGCACGAGTTGTTGGTGTGAGAACGCAATCTAATAGTTATTGTGCCGCGCAAACCGTGCCGCGCACGTGCGTTCTGGTTTGACAACACATGCAGCGTCGCCACAGGAAGCTGATAGTATGAATAAGGTGTCCCTTCATTTGATAAAAAACATATTACAAACCATTCATTTCACAAACAACGTTTGGCAAAATCATGATTCATAAGTTCATCTTTGTACAAAGTAATGGTTCTATAAATAATTCATTTGACAAAACAATTACGAGACAAAGTTTCTTTCTTCAAAACATCACTTAACAAATTATTCACTTATTATATACGTTAATAGATAAAACAACGCAAGGCATAAAAACCTTTGACAAAATGCACTGTTTGGTAATTGTAATTTGTTTTTTTATCAAATGAAGGGACACCCCGACAACTCTCTAACCAGATCCGACACGGATGTTTAGGTTCAGAAGGCTCTGGCTTGGAGCGAAGCGCAGCTTCGCTCCAAGCCAGAGACCTCGATGTTAGGTTTTTTTTTTGTATTCAAAAAGCAAGTTCATTTATTAACAATTATACATAAATTTGTAATTTGTTTTTTTATCAAATGAAGGGACACCCCGACCAACTCTCTAACCAGATCCGACACGGATGTTTAGGTTCAGAAGGCTCTGGCTTGGAGCGAAGCGCAGCTTCGCTCCAAGCCAGAGACTTCGATGTTAGGTTTTTTTTTTTTGTATTCAAAAAGCAAGTTTATTTATTAACAATTATACATAAATTTGTAATTTGTTTTTTATCAAATGAAGGGACACCCCGACCAACTCTCTAACCAGATCCGACACGGATGTTTAGGTTCAGAAGGCTCTGGCTTGGAGCGAAGCGCAGCTTCGCTCCAAGCCAGAGACTTCGATGTTAGGTTTTTTTTTTTTGCATTCAAAAAGCAAGTTCATTTATTAACAATTATACATATAAAATACCCACTTATTTACCCAATATTTTGTCTAATGGCGACCTTGCAAAAGGAATACTTTGGTCATTTAATCAATTGCAAAATGACGGTTTAGCATTCACAACATTTGCTATGTTAAATATTTATAAAATGGATTTTTGTCAAATGATCACTTTTAAAACGATCACTTTAGTAAATGATAAGTTTGTCAAATGATTACTTTTTCAAAAATAATTTGTAAAATGATCATTTGTCATACGTTTTTTGTCAAACATTAGTGAACCTATGAATAAATACTAATGACAAGGATTGCATTTCCTGTGCACCACAGAAATATCCTTTTCCCAACTTGTGGGTCAACATCAGTAATGGTGCAATGAGACAATTGGAGAGGGGTAAGTAAGTACCGAGTGACTAGAGACGTTCTCCAATTAACAGATCAGAGCGGACTCTTCCTCGTCCCACCGGGTCAGGAGAGTCGCGTCTAGCATGAGTCCTATGCTTTTCATGTCGATCAGTTGAGCTACCACCATTGGGAACAGAACGGGCTCCGCCCTACATTCCTATACCGGCTTCTACCTTATTCCGGTCATGACATCATGTTACGAGACTACAACACCAAGGATACACCGCGCCTCACAGAAAGAAAGCACAACGAGCTATTATCCCAAGGGGTCCTACAGTACTTCCCCAAAGGGTTTCCTAACTGATGAGTTCAATTAAGACTCTTAAACTCAACGAGTGTCTGACTTTCGCGTGACTCAGAACTACTACGACAACAAAAGTATTTGGATTGCCATCGTGTGCCATTGGCTTCACCTACAGACGCTGTCTCCGATACGTCTAAAGAGGCGGCCTCCATACCATATTTGCCACCCGGAACCCGAGTTACGCTCTGAGATCGCCTGGCGAATGGGTCTTTCATGTGGCTAACAAGTCGTAATATAATATGAATAAGAATGAAGATGTATTGTCATTCCGCAGACATCGTAGAAGTTAATTTGATATTAATAAATTGGCAAAATGGGAACCAGTTTACCAAGGACTACCCACAAGCAAACCTCATAATCCCCACGGGACTAGAGTTATGTACTATCATGCCAATCGGACTGCTCAAAGGCGGCGAGGACCACTGGCTAGGTATGCTGAGCTGGTATGGTATAGAGGTCAAGGGACTACAGACTCCCTCTCGGACCCACATACATCTATTGCATTGCATTGATGTACTTATCATAATAGAAACTACCAATCTTGGTTGGAATGTGGAAATTAGACCTAGATCTACTCCTAGATCATGATTACCAAAGCTAGAAGTGTACTGTTCAAATTGTATTACATTCTAATACAGAAGATACTATTACGTACTATTACGTCATCCATACTTTAAGCACCAATACCCGCGCTTTGCGGTTTCGTATTACGCCGTACTATACTAGTACGCGTATTGTGCATAATATGACATCTCCGTTCGCCGGGTTATTAATTTCCGAACACTTCGACAGACCCTAAACGATAACAACATTGTCGTCGCCTACCCTCACAACGAAGGCGCGACAATACGTAACGCAGAAAATGTAAACAATGCAATCTACTTGCAATAAGTGATTTGAACCTGACTACATGATTAAAATCTTTCAACTTACAACTACCTACATAAAGACATTAAGATAGAAAATAATGTATTCATATTATTATGAATATACGGCGATCGATTGCTAGAATCGGATTTTAGCGAACATAACTCCATCGTCACTGGTCACTCCCCCGGCGGAGCCAGTACATGGTAGTTGGCGCAGCACAGGCAGGTCGGCCCTTACATGTGCCGTGTTACGATACTGGAAATAGAATAAAATGTAACTCAATTCTAATTATGATTCTCGCCCCAATGGTTTTCGACCTTTGTCAGCGTGTAACAAAGTATCAGAGTTATATACGATAAGCCGGTTTTTGTAGCAATTATATCCGTCGTGTCGTGTCGTGTATATGTTGCCTACCAACGGTGAGAGACAATAACATACAAACTGATTTGTTCTACCCACAACATCAATAATGTTGTTTTGTTTGAATCCCTACACTATTACAATTATCATAATTGTAGGTAGTGAATTTATTAGGGAACGATATCATCGAAAAATTCTCGTTACATTTCTACCTGTGATTTCTACCTGAAAAGGCTTCAAAGCGAACGTTTTTTAGGCATGATGATTGTGGTTTTGTGACCAACCCTATTCCATCTAAACCTGTCACAATTGTCTAACGACCGACTACTGTTAAAAGACAACAATCCGAACCGATTGTTTTACGGCTCATACGAAAATTTATCTAGCGGTCACCCATCCAAGTACAAACTGCACCCAACATTGGTGAACGTGTACCTACGATCCTTTTCAGCGCGTTCTCACAATCGGACCACGAACCTTGTGACTTGAAGCGTGGCACTGTTTGGTATATAGTGTACAGAAATTATATGTAGTGCCAGCCTTCTAATAGCTATGTAACTGCGGAGCGTCGGCTTCACTTAGCTGCGCTTCTCGACCATATATTCGAATTCAAAGTTATTTTCGTGCCGGCTACGCTGCGCATATTATACCTCCCGCCCGGGGGGCTTCAACGTACAGTCAAGTTTTTTATTCCCATAAATCGAGTATACTTTAAATGATGCATTAGTTCATAGAAAATAATGAAGAATAGACATGGAACGGACTTAAACACACAAAAATATATAGAATGTTCTAATTTCTTCACCGAGCATAGATAATGCGTAATACAAATTCATTTCTAACCGAATGTTAGACGTGGTTGTCGGAATACTACTACTATTGTCCGATAGAAGTATGTATAATACGATGAAGATTGTCGGTGGACGTGGCCTGTGGTCGCTCAGTTGGTAAGAGCGCGACACGGAATGGCAAGGTCGCAACTTCAAGTCCTGCCCACGGCAAGAATTTTTTCATCAGGTTCTAATATATAGAATATAATATATTTTTTTCAAAGATTTTACTTATCACGGCCGGTTCCTTGTGCCGTTTGTTGCAAACAGCGCCGCAGTGCGGTGGCAATGTGCAACTTATTCCGGTGAAGTTTTACAATACAGTTTATGGATAAGGTTTAATAGGAATGGTTCAAACAAAACTCGCCACCCAGGTCAGTTTTCGAAACCAATTCTTAAAATCTGTCGATTTAATTAATTAAACCGAATCAAATAAGGCCTCTAATATACATGTATATAAAAGTATAGCTCGTGAACGCCATTGTTCCCCATGTTATGCGAGCAAGACTCTAAAACTTTCCTCTCAGATACTAAGAAGTTGATGGGAGATCCACCGAGTTGGATGAGGATTTTCATATTGATACAAACTCTCTGATACATCTATACATTTTGTATATTATAGAGTTTACACCCAAACAATTTGGCGAATTTGAAGCAGGGGTTTATTGTGTAACCTAACATCAAGTGTATAAAACCTACTTACGGTTTACCTACCTAGAGGTATACATTGTGAAAATTGTATTTTAACTCAAGGCGATGATTTATAACTAGATTAAACTGCACAGCTGTAAGTACAGCAGGTGACGAGAAATTTGTTGGGTAAATTAACTAAGGTACCTAACATACCAAGCGGCACCTTTCTGTCAATACCTTCAAAAAGGTCAAGATATCCGATTTCATCACCTTTCTGTCAATACCTTCAAAAAGGGCAAGATATCCGATTTCATATGAAATTCAGGATATTTTCTTTTTTAATCGATTAGATCAGCGCAAAGGCATACCATAGGTACAAATGTAGATAAACTGACAATCAGTTAAGTATTTGTTACACAAGTTACAAATGATATGGGTACCTACTAAAGGATAATGATTGTTCATAATCGTACTATTTCGAGGCATAGAGTATGGCTCTTTTTGCTTATGTATTAAGATAATCTAGTATGCTCGCTCATACTACAAGGCTTTACATATTTTGCTTAAATCAATTAAGCAGATCACATTGGCATATTTAATTGGTACCACCACCACTACCACCAGGCGATAACAAACACGTCTCTCATATTGTTTTATTAGGCTTCGAATTACGGTACAGGATTTAATAGAGACGTTTTACCTGAAAATAAAACGTTTATTAAATACTTACCTAATTCGAAGCCTAACACTTTCTAATTCTGCCTGGTGGCTTTTATATGAGAGATGCAATGAAGTGAAATGGCGATTCCCCGCCTAGCTGCCGTCGGTAGTGGTGGGGTGCGGGGTGCGCGTGGGAGGAACGGGCTTGCGGGACGTGACGTATTATGACTTCGGAAAGCGGAAATCAAGAATGTTATTCTCATATTGTTTTATTAGGCTTCGAATTAGGTAAGTATTTAATAAACGTTTTATTTTCAGGTAAAACGTCTCTATTAATTTTTTTTTTGTTATTCTTCTATAGGAGTTGCGAGAGTAGTAGAAAATGATACTGATTATGATTATGCAATATGAAACCTGTAATAAGTCCCCAACAAAATGATAGGTACAGCTTAAATGGTCACGTAGTTTTGTAGGTGCAAAAGCTCCATTAAAATGTGGCAATGTCATTTAGAGCTGGCAGTTTCCTTCACCTCGAGTTACTTCCAGAATCATATTATCTGTAAGTATATCATTATCATCATCATCACCTACTGCTGGACATTGAGGCCTACGCTCAGCAGTTGAATGTGGCAGTACAACGTCGAATCGTGTTGAAGTTGACATTCATTGTTATTCTCTACTGTTAATAGCATTGATCTCGACGCTGAGGCATCATACAATATCATTCATATCTCGGACTTGTCTGATATAAGAATTTATTCAAATAACTAAAAATATAAACTAACTTACTAAACTTACAATACTAAACTAAAAATAAAAGTATTTACTAAAAAATAACTAAAATAAAAAAAAAATGGTTGCCTGTAAAGTCGGTATACGGGCGAAAGTTTTACGTGACAACTTTTTATGTCTGTCTCTCTCGCTCTTAGGCGGGCTAACCATGCCCGAGTGGAAGGGACGCGTGCCTCTCACTCGCTCTCATTGTGAGCGCATAACGTGAGCGGAGCGTAACGCAGTTTCTTGAAGTGTCACCCGGCAAACCAATTTATAAGACGTTGTCACGTCAATAAAACTATTTAAAAAAATAACTTATATAACTTAAATAACTTGACTTGTCTTAAAAAATGACGTGCAATTTTTGGATTGAGGTGGAGAGATTGAACTGCACTTCAGTGTGATTGTTTATTAATATTGACAGATGCTGCTGGCAATCTGTTATTCGACGATCAGCGTATGGACATGAGCTTGCTCTTACGACTATGTGTAATTTCACGTTTGTAAGATGGAGCTCAAAATAAGCCTATGTCAAAACTGTCTATGATTATTGACCTAAGAGTACTCCTATTTCTTCTCGCAGAGAGAGACGCGTAAATGAGGACCTGGAGCTGAACGCCGATGCCACCGAGGTCCGGTACACTCCTCGCGTCACGCCGGAGTTCGTGCCGGAGGAGTCCATCGGCAACCCTGAAGACATCGTGGTCACCATGCTCAATCTGCCTATGATGGTGAGTAAGATGAAATCATTTTTAACTTCACTGTCTAAGTAATGCTATCAGGTTGCCCCAAAGTAATGCTATTCTCCAAACTAACAAAGGAGGAAAATTCTTCCCACGCAACTGGTTGCGAAACATAATAGTATGAGAGCCCACGACCAAAATTTTTGTCTCATAGCAATACAGCCAAAACCGCATCAAATCGATAGATACGATTATCCTGAACTCGAAAATACCAATTTCAGACATTTTCCGCGTAGCGTTTGATCTGACCGAATTTTAAAAATTGTCAAAGAATTTTACCGAACTGCATCATAGCAATATGTCTGATTTGCAGACTGTAGTTGAATGATAGTTCTGAGATACCGGAAACATATTTTTCAGACGTTAGTGGTGTAGCTCAAACCCGTAAAATCACTTAAAAAAATTAAAAATGAGACAAAAAAAATGTCTCATAGCAATACGTCTGAAAATCTTTTTTATTAGTAAATTTTGGTTATTTGATGCGAACAAAACAATTTTCAGACGGAAATGTGAACGCATTAAATTTTGAGACCGTTTTGAAAATGTTAACAAATTTTACCGATCGGTATCATAGCAATATGTCTGAAAATTGTTGAACATGATAAAATAAGTTGTCCACATGTGCGAAAAATTTATATCAGACAAATTAAGTGTAGCACCTTCTCTATCAGACAACTTTTCGATACTCAGATATCATTTAAAAATCGTATTGAGGCATCTTGAATTCTCTGTTACAAACCAATGAATACGTTGCGACCCTGAATTTATTAGATGATAATTAACAAAGAATTTACCCGAAACCGTAACATTGAAGTTGAAGGACTGAAATAAATCGCACAAAAGGAAACTGGGATGAAGTTGAAAAAAAAAACGGTTTATTCAAAGTTACAAAATATTCTCGTATTCAATCGCTGTCGGATTCGGAATCGTCGTCTTCGAAATCACTCTCGACGTCGCTCGGGAGATCTTCAACGTCTTCTTCGGCCAGGCGACTCCGAAACGTTATTTTCGTTTTTGGGAGTATATGCTACACTTAAAGTGTCTGAAAACAGGTTTTTGGTAATCATGGCAGCAATACGAAAAGTTAAAAAAAAAAATTATCCGTATTGCTATGATACAGGTCGGCTAAATTTGTTGACATTTTCAAAAATGCGCTCAGGCTATGTGCTACGCGCAAAATGTCTGAAAACAAACTTTTTCGTAATACAATTATAAAATCTATGTACATTTTCACTATCAGACGTATTGCTATAATACCGACTGCCTTTTTTTTTTGACACAGCAGAAATGGCCTCCCACGCAGTTGCTACACTTTCGACCGTTACTACACACCTAGTCGGGTTCAGAATCATACAATCTAACGATTTTATAGGGTTTTTGCCGTATTGCTATGAGACATGGTTTTGGTCGTGGGCTCTCGTACTATAAGTAGTTTAGATTACTGTCAAAATTAATATTCATAAATCCTCCCTCCCGTCGACACTTCTTGAAATATGTGATGTCAAAGCCTGTCTCTTCACAGGGCGTCTCGTCAACCATCGGCAAGTACTCGTTCTTCCCCCGAACGACCCTCAACCTGCTGGTCCGCCAGCTGAGCCCCAAGCCGGTGGTGACCATCGACGCGCACAGCTACCTCTGGGGCTACTCGGACGCACTCATCAGCCTCGCCAACACGGCCATGCCGGGCGTCATCCCTTTCGAGAAATTGGGGATTCTGGACAGGGTAATTTACTGGTTTTGTTTCTCTGCCCTTTTGCACGGTGGCCTCCTTAGCCCATTTTGGGGAGCTCTGGGCTCAACATACCAGAGCACCCAATGCGCATGCTGTAAGCTCTTCTCAGGCCGGTCCGGCCAGCACGCCCATGCGGTACGCTGCAGCAGGACATGGTCACTCTGATTTGTGTCGATTACAGAAAGTCGCGCTATAATCTTATTCGTCCCTAACCGAGGCGGCCCTTCACTATTAAGAGCTGCAGCATAAGAGTGATAGTGATAGTTTCGTTTAGGTTTAAGATTAGACTTGGTCAGACGTAATCACGCACACTAAAGTGGCAGTCAGTAGCCTTGTCACATCTGTCTGTAGACAAGCGACGCCGGTCCACTTTTGTAGACGAGCTTTCGAATGGAGACCACTAACTTATTGAGGGACGCCCCAAGACCAGACGGGGAATAATCTACGCAAGTTTGGCAGGGACTGGATTCAAGGAGAAAATCGGACTGAGAGAGGCCATGTTTAGCAGTGATACTGATACAGTTTGGTGATTTATCATTGTTACCTTGTTAATATATAAAATCATTTCATTTGGAGTAAAAATTAGAGATAATACACAGTCACGGATATTACATATAATATCAAGATCAAGGAAAAGCCCCTTCTTGACTATAGGGAGAGATATCTAAACTTTTGTTTTGCGCTGCGGTTAATCGGGTTAGGAAGTTATAATGAGAGTTTTATTTTTAAACAGTACTACGACAAGAAAACCACAAGTCGCCTTGTACTGGGAGCTACTGATGAAGACAAGTTCATGATCAAAACCAGGAACGGATTTAAGAAGCTAGTCATGAACGCTAACGTAAATGTTGACGATTGGTAAGCAGTTCTTATCCTCACCATTACGGACATTGCAAGACTGATGGTAATATTTTGCTATGAAAAAGGTTAACGTATCCAGTCAGCCATGTTATCCTAATACTAGGTGTATGGCTACGTAGTCGTAGGAAGACAAAATTAAGTGGTTGACATTGCTCATAGAATCAGCAGACTGAAGCGGCAGGGCTGGTCACATCTGTCGTAGAACCGATAACCGATGGGGTAGACGAGTTCTCGAATGGAGGCCACGAACGGGTAAACGTAGTGTGGGACGGATGACCATCGTAGGATGGCTGGAGGAGACTGGTTGCAGAAGGCCGAGAATAGGGTTGAATTGAATATGCGTGCTTTGTTAGAGGCCTACGTTCAGCAATGGACTGACACGGGCTGATGATGATGATTATGAACGTTGTCGTCTAGATACACTTGCAACATCAAGGATATTGATGGTAAGCTGAAGATTATTATGAGCCAAAGCAAAAGTATGATCCAGGAACAGAGAGTCATCCAGATGGGTGAAAGCATTTATGCAGTTTTGGTCCCCGTTGCTGTCGTTAAATAGCAGGCGTGAGGACTTGTCGAAGGTTTACCGGCGACCTCAACAACTCTGACGCTATGTACACCTGCACTAAACAAGAAAAAGAAGAAGCCCAGTTGAATGTTATGGTGAAATCTATATACATATAATAAGAATGTAAAAAAGTTGTGTCTGTACATTGGATATTTTTTGAAAATAATAATTGTAATGTATTTTAGGATGCTGATGCCAAAACACTAATTTTTAGAATTTTTGTCTGTGACTTTGTGCAAGTATCACGCCATAACTACTGAAGGGATTTTGATGGGAGTTTCACTAGGAGATAGCTGAATTATCCGGACAGCTCATGGCGGTATGTGAAGTGGAAACAAGGATCCAGAGATGAAGATCTGCCTCCTGATCTCCTCCATCCTCCTCCTCTACGCAAACGAAGTTGCGGGGTACAGTTAGTTAATAATTATCATTGTACGTGTGCCCCTGAATGATTCTTGGATTAATTTGTATTTCCTTTCAGCGAACTATGCGACACTTTCGAGAACACCTACGAAGGCGTAATGTACCCGTCGCCGATCAGTCCAGAAACACCCATCAGCCTATTCAGGACGGGCATATGCAAGGTCCTAGACATGGACTTCCACGAGAAGAGGATCCTGGAGAATAATGTCGTTGGCTTGGTCTTCAACCTTAGTGACGGCTTCTTCTCCTTGAACGGGAGTAGACATAACGATGGGCTGCTGGATTTATCGGAATGCTTCTACAGTAAGTTGATTTTTGCTTGCTTGCTGGCTTCATTGATAATATAAGATCATTTATTTATCCAAGATGTTATGCAATACATAAGTGTTTATGATAACATTGCTTCAAAGTGAACTAGTCAAGTTTTTCTTAATTCTATAATTACATATAATCATTTATAACTTTATATATGAGAACTTAATGTATAAATGTGTAAACTTAGTATATCTCCATATAATAGAGAATTGTAAACAATCATTCTCATGGTACTTTTGTACGTAAATAATATATCTTTTTTTGTCTGTTTCCTACCATTTATTATATGTATTCATTTATTATATCCATTCATTATATTCATTCATTAGGTACATAGTCATTATAATCGTTTGTTAAGTATTCCTTTATGCTAAACAGTGTTTTGTGTAACAGTAGGTATTGCTTGCAATACAAGCTCCAAAATTACAGACGTGGAACTGAACAAAAATCTTCTTCTCTCTTCATCGCCATCTCCATCGTCCCATTCCAGAGTATATACCAGGGCTTTCTGGTCTATACCGGTTATAATATTATTTATTACTTCGCGTGACCGGTTTAATATTTTGGGGTGCCAGGTCTTACATTTTTAGGGTGCCAGGTAGTCAGTGGTTCTCAACATTTTTTACTTTTGGGGTGCTAGGTTTGGGGTGCTAACTTCACAGATGTGACGTACAGTCGACAGCAGATCAATAGTAACACTTGCAGTACGATTTCAAGTCTTACGACGCAGATAATAAGAACGGAACGGATATAAGTTTAAATTATGTTGCATTGCCCTGACAGGGTTCATGTTGAGTAGGTACTGGCCTTTTATGTAACACCTGGAACACATGATCGCAATAAAACATTTTGACTTTGACTTTTACGGTCCAAAGTGTTCCACTTGATGTGCTGTCGACAGTACATACAAAGAAGACGAATATTTTGTCAAGAATACCAACCACACATGGCAATTATGACAAATACGAATAGCCAAGTCACCATAAGATCAAACACAATTAACCAGAAAAGCAAAAAGAAAAAGAAGAAGTTTTTGAGAGAAGTAAAGAGAACATGAACAGCTTTTCTGACAGCAATTCAATAACGATTGCAGACAAATACATAAACTATTGGTTTCAGCACTCCCTATCTCGCTCAGTAAAGTGAACTTCAAGGACATGGATCCGAAGCTTTATGAGCGCATTGAGGGCCTTAAACCAAATCCAGCACATAAGACTCAAATTATCATTGAACCTGTAAGTAATACCTTCATAATATACCAACAGAAATACCGTAATTACTTATAAATACAAGGTGTCAGTTGCCTGCCGTTACCAGCCTTTTTTTTACTTGGGGAAATGCTTTTCGCATCTCACCGCTCCAATGAGGAGGGGCGCGCGGTGAGTATGTGGGACTCCCGCCAGAATACGGTCCTATACCCACTAAAACCCCAAGGTGTTCAACGCATCGCGTTTGGAACGAGGTTGTGGGAACGCAGCGCCTAATACCACAACCTCGTCAGCGGCCGCCCTCGGGGGCCCTTCTGGGGGTCTACCCCTATACCTCCGCTTAAGGCGTCTCGGAACACTGGACGAGACGCCTTACAGCTCAGGACCTCTAAGCGGGCGGACCCCCCGACCCGACGCCCGCAAGTCCCCGTTAGGGCGGCAGGCGGCGGACATACGCCCGTCGCCTGCGGCCCGCTCGCCGTCGGCGGATCGGGAGCGAGAGGGGGTCATTCTCGCGCTCCCGCTCCGACGACTCTTTCGCCGTCATGATGGTGGCGCAGAAATCCGCTTCCATCCTTCCTCGCTGCCCATTGCCTGGAATAAATTAGGCCCATCATCATCATCATCCCATATCAGTCTCCTGCTGGACACAGCAGGGTTACTCTCACCTCTTATAGCGATCCAGTTTAGGTTTCTAAACGACAATTTGCTACAATGATGTCAAACAGCTAAGTTGTAGTTCACAAATGTGCCAAAAACGGCCGTTTGTCGCAATTATGCGAACTACAACTTACCGACATTGAATCACGTTATAATTCTCTCATAAATCTCAATTCGTTGGTCATCATCTAAGTACTTGACACTTGCAAGATGCTGTGCCACGGTAGAAGCCATATTTTAAAAAGTGAAGTGTTTGTTTAAAATTTACGAAATGTTTAATTTTTTAAATGCTTATTTATAACGTGATTCAATGTCGGTAAGTTGTAGTTCGCATAATTGCGAAAAACGGCCGTTTCTGGCACATTTGTGAACTACAACTTAGCTTGTCGCAATTATGCCATGTACTGTATATTGAATAATAGTATTTATCGTAATAAACATTTTGTAAATAGCTTTTTTCAATACAATAATTGATTATATTGGAAGATATTATTTGTTTAAGATTGGCGGCGCTAGTTGGCTCATGGAAGGCCCTCAAAGGACAAAGCCATGAGCCAAACCACATTACCCTAACATGTGTGGTTTTTATTGTCACCTAAATTAGCGATCCTTACTGTTCCAGATTATGGGTATAGAAATTGATACGCTAGTCAACATCCAATTGAACATGGTGCTCAAAGATATCACGTCAACAGCTGAGGCCAGCAAATTTTCCAATATGGTGGTTCCTATATGCTACGTTGATATTGTAAGTATCCATACATCATTCGTAGATCCTCTTCCTCTGCCAGTCTATCAATTGATCTTACAAGTCAAAGTCAAATCTCTTTATTGCAAGTAAGCAAGTTGTGTACATTTTTGCACGTCAGCATTTTTTTTAACTTACATTTTGCAAGGAAAATATGCCAACGCTGAGGAGAAAACCTGGCAAAAAACTCTCAACAGCACATCTATTAAAATAATGATAATACAATTACTTAATAGCTAGGTATTAATCATTACTTCAACAATATAAGTGAGTGATATCTGTTTATACAGGGTGTAACGTAAATGGTATATGAAGCCGAAAGGAGGGTGTTCAGTATCGGTAACTGAACAACTTTTGTTCTGCAACTTTTCGATTTTCGCGAATTTTTTTTTGACTTGTCATACATTTCGTACCGGTCGATTTGTATGAGACATTAATTTATTTTTATTTTTTATTCGAAAAGTAGAACAAAAGTTCAGTTACCGTTACTGAACACCCTCCCTTCGCCTTCATATACCCTTACGTTACACCCTGTATATAGTAATTATTCATCATGTTTAAAAATATATCAAATGTTTCAGAAACAATCGAAACTGACGGAAAATGCCGTACAAATCCTGCGACTAGTCTATATCAACAGCCCTATATACTTGGTGACGGTCCAGCTCCTCCTGGTGCTCCTAGGCCTGGTGTCCCTGGGGTACTCGGCGCGGCTGCTGCATCACAGGAGGCGCCGGCGAGACCAGGGCATGGCGTTCCCAGTATTCACTACTGCAAAACCCAGTGTTATTCACTTAAGGGTAGGGGAACCGTTGATTAGGAAAGGTGGAAGATGATCTTTTGTTTATTGATAATTACCATGAATGCTAATTTAAGTAGGTATAGTTCCCGGCAGCTAATTTGCCCCAAAATGGAGGCAGTTCGTGAAGGTAGACTGTGAAGTAGATAAGAAAAACTTGATGTGTTTTTGACTGTAAAATTGAGGTTTTTGTTTACAATTTCGCCGCCATTTTGGGTCAACTTAGCTGCCGGCGTCTGTACTTGACTGAATGTCAAAAATCTTAGTAGAAAGATAGTAGTCTACTATATGATATGACTACATATTGTGAAATTGTAAAGAATTTTCAAAAATCAGTGAAATTCTTTTTAAGAAAATCTCAATCTACCTACATACCTTTCTCTGTATTAAACGAAGTGATCTCTTCCAGGCAACCTCAGGAGATAGGATCAAAAGACAGTATTTTAGAATTATAACTATTAGTGAGTCATTACGTCAACCTAAAAAGTTACTGTAATCCTATGGAGCGAATTCATATACGCGATAAAGTACTGTTACGCCACCGTTTAGGCCCGCTGTCCCTTTCTATCTTAACCTTTTTAACTAAGTGTGAAAGAGATAGAAACACGATTTAATGGAAGTGAGGTTTGACTAGGTTTATGAATAACAGCAAGGACAGTACCTAACTATAGTATGACCGTCTAAATCAGTCTCCTGCGCGGTACAGGGCCGCGGGGGTATGACGACAACGGGGACCGAGAGAGCGCGGGGGGGCAGAAATCCTCCCGCACCTCTCTCGGTCCCTGTTGTCGTCATACCCCCGCGTCCCTGTACCGCGCAGGAGACTGATTTAGACGGTCATACTATAATTGGTAGCGTAGTGTAAACGTATTTTAAGTTAGTGGTAAAGTAATCTGGTGCTGGTACAATACGTAGCTTGTAA
Source organism: Tachystola acroxantha (assembly GCA_963506565.1). Taxonomy (NCBI): domain Eukaryota; kingdom Metazoa; phylum Arthropoda; class Insecta; order Lepidoptera; family Oecophoridae; genus Tachystola; species Tachystola acroxantha. Next base: position 14,035,949 of record OY735879.1, read on the forward strand.
CAAAATGTGATAAAACCCTTAGACGAGTAGTAATTAAACAATATTTTGATTTAAATCATCTTTTATTACATCACCTACTTACATACGCATTTAATTCCGAAAAAATGATTGTAATTTCGACGCACATCTTTCGTAGTAAATTATTATGTAACGGTTATCACTTTTTAAACTTGAATAGTTTGTAAACAATTATAAAGATAACGAGAAACTTAAAAGTATGCAACTTCATTGTATAATAAAATCCAATCTGCTCCGGTACTCTATTTATTTATCCAAGACATTTATAAACAACATTCACAATTAAAACCCCGTCACAAGAATCCACCATCTTACATGACACCTCTTTTTTTCACCCATCTCCCTCGGAGAGGCAAAGGTTCGATGCCAATCAGCCTAACATTATTAGTGGCCAGTGTCAAATACAAATATTATAAATGGAAATCATCACAATTGAATTATTTATTTAGTATTTTAGAATTATTTACTACTATTATATATAAACGGATTCACTCACTCAACAATATAAGTCAACAAAAGAAGTGAGTGATATCCGTTTACAATTAATAATTTATTTAGTATTGATATGTAATGTAACGGAAAGGGCCGAAGCGGAAGGGAGAGTGTTCAGTATCGGGAACTAAACAACTTTTGTTCTACGACTTTTTGAATAAAAAATAAAAATAAATTAATGTTTCATACAAATCGATCAGCTGACTGATACAATATGTATGAAAAGTCAAAAAATAAATTAACAACAATCGAAAAGTCGTAGAACAACAGTTCTCGATACAGAACACCCCCCTTTCGGCTTCCTAAACCCTTTACGTTACACCCTGTATATGCGCTAAATTATACAAGAGGATGGAAAATTGGAAATGCCTTTTTGACTACGTTATTTTACAACTGATTTGAATTGTTTCCAAAGTCGATCTAATTTGTCCAATTAATATATTTAAATTTTCAAGCCTTTTCAACATCATTATTTTATTTTTAAGGTTCTGTACCTCGAGAGGAAAAAAGGAACCCTTATAGGATCACTTTGTTGTCCGTCTGTCTGTCAGTCCGTCTGTCAAGACCTATATCTCAGAAACGCGTGGACGCATCAAGTTGAAATTAATACTAAATACTCATGTCTGTAACCTCATGCAGCCGTGAAAAAATCATTCTTCTACGTCAACGCAATCAAAAGATATGGCCGTTTATGTCGCATTTTCTCGCATATTTGTATGAAAATGCACGAAAACCAAAACCTATAGACTAGTTGACCTAGTATCTTGAAATTTGGTAAGAAGCTAGGTCTTATATCACAAGTAAAGGAAAAAATCCGAAAACTGTAAAGAAGATGGGTCAAAACGTACCCACGTTGTAGCAACTTGAGACCTATATCATTCGAAAGGTCTTTAAAAATACATAATTTTTTTGTATGGCAGCAACCTTGTAGCTTATGGGAGAACGGCGTTATAATGTCGAGAACGTTTCGAAAATTCACCCTTCGAACCATTGACGCACGCATTTTCTCACGTCCCGAGTCATCGCCCGAGTGTAGTTCGGGTAAATAAAAGTGGCGTACGGCACTGTCCGACCTTTCTAGGTATCTCTGTACAAAAAAAGTCCACTCAATACGGTGTAACGGACCCCCGGTACGGTGACCCCGGACGGGTAGAAGAAGCGTGGACAGACCACCGGCCAGATAGTCCGACGACATCAAAAGGGTTGCTGGCTGGCTGAGCCAGAATAAACTGGAATACTTATTCTGAAAAGTAGATAGATATCTAAGATAAGTAGATATTTAATTTTATACGTAATTTTTGATTGACATTGATGACTCAATGATGGTGATGGATCAATTTTGTAGTTCCTCTCCATGAATTCTCCATGTGGCCCGATGGCTACATGGAGAATTCATGGAGAGGCATATGCCCAGGAGTGGGCTGCTGTATGCTGAGGAAGAAGAAGAAGAAGACGTCTACTTAGAACAAACTCTGCAGCTGGAAAGGAGCATCTTCGAGAAGAGAGTGGCAGGAGAATTCAGCTAGGCTGTGCAGCATTTAGGAAGCTACATCGAATCTTCTTGTTTTCATACTAGAAAGCCCTGAAAACAAAGGTCTTCAACCAGTGCGTCTTGCCAAATGGTGAGCTATGAAGCCGAAACGTGGACACTGACAGTGGGTCTGTCACACAAGTTCAAGGTCGCTCAGCGAATCAGCAAACTGAAGTGGCAGTGGGCTGTACACATCTGTCGTAGAACCGATAACCGATAGGGCAGACGAGTTCCGCGAATACAGTCCACGATCGGATAAATGTAGCGTAGCACGCCCTCCATCAAATGGATGGATAACATTCTCGAGGTGGCTGACAAGACCAAGATGTTCGATGATCTAGTCATCCCGGAACCAGTGGTAGTCCATAACACGGTCCTTGAAGTTGTTCAGCAATATGACTGTCTACATAGGACCAACTTCGAGAAAGAGAGTGACAGGAGAATTCAGCTGGGCTGTGCAGCATTTGGGAAGCTACGTCATATCTTCTCGTCTTCAATATCACAATGCCTGAAAACAAAGGCAACCAGTGGGTCCTGTCTGTGATGACCTACGGAGCCGAAACGTAGACATTAACGGTGAAACTGGCCCACAAGTTCAAAGTCGCTCAGCAAGCTATGACAGAGCTATCCTTGCAATTCTCTGGTAGATAGAATATACGAGTATATTCGCCAGAGAACAAAAGTGGTTGACATTGCTTATAGAATCAACAAACTGAAGTGGCAGTGGATTGGTCACATCTGTCGTAGAAGCGATAACCGATGGAATAGAAGAGTTATCGAATAGAGGCCACGAACGGGTAAACATAGTATGGGACGCCCCTTCGCCAGGATATACAAAAATACAAAAATACAAAAAATTTATTCTTGGAAAACTAGAAACTTTGTACAGCGCAGTAACAACTTATTTGGACTTAAGTATTTATTACACAATATAATGATGACCTTCGCAAGGTGGCTGGCAGCGAGTAGTGACTGGATGCAGAATGCCGAGAATCGGGTTGAGTGGGCGTACTTTGGGAGAGGTCTACATCCGCAGCAGTGGATTGATACAGGCTGATGATGACGACGATACCATTGGCAGCTGTCTTTAGGCTCCATCATTATTATTTTTTTTAATATAAAAGGTATTGCTGTTACAGATTGCATAAACTACTATACCCAACTAATGTTATAAATACGAAAGTGTGTTTGTTTTTTGTCCTCCTTTCACGGCAATGTGTAACGTATTGACTGGACTTTTTTTGTACACAGATACCTAGAAAGGTCGGACAGTGCCGTACGCCACTTTTATTTACCCGAACGAAACTCGGGCGACGACACGGGCCGTGAGAAAATGCGCGCGTCAATGGTTGGAAGGGTGAATTTTCGAAACATTCTCGACATTATAACGGCGTTCTCCCATAAGCTACAAGGTTGCTGCCATACAAAAAAATTATGTAGGGTAAACATGGGTAATGGCGCTCACTGGGTAATACCGCTCACCCCAATAACTCGATAAAAACGGTGTATAGCAACAATTCACGTGACCTGAAGCGCGGGGGGCGGACCGTATTGGCAGGCGGCGACGTGTAAACTCAGTTCGCTCACAGCACGAGACAGTGATGTGCGTTTGTTTCATAGCGGCCGAATTGATCTAATTTTCGACGTAGTGTTTTTGTCGGTAAATCCCCAATTTTAGTATTTATGTATTGTTGGTATTACTTTTCTAGATACTAAAACATTATATTTAGTGGTAACGTAAACATTTTTTAATAATTGTATCTGAATGTTTCTAAATTTCAACTTAAATTCAAAACGATCGTTTGGGGTTATACCGCTCAGTGAGCGCCATTACCCTTTTTTATGAATTTTCCTACAGATATGCCCAGGTATCGCAAAAGGACCACCGCCAAAGCGGCTTGGAACGAAACGGAACTACAACATGCTAAAACTGCGATTGAAAGAGGGATATCCAAAAGACAAGCGGCAAAAAATTTAACATCCCATTCATTACTTTAAGAGATCGACTAAAGAATGAGAACATGACCAACCCAAGACTAGGTCGTAAGCCGGTTTTTACTCCACAGCCAGAAAATGAAATAACTGAACAAATTAAGCTACTGGGTTAGCTGAACTACTGGTTAGCTGAATTACTAGTTAGGTGAACTAGCTGAGCGGCATTACCCATAGTCAGGGGCAATAACGCTCAAACCTGTTTTTTTTTATAAAAATTCTTACCACTAATAGGTAAAAGATAAATATGCTTTATGTTAAAAAAATTAATACTGAATAGTTAAACCTTTGATAGTTTTAATTATTCTAATACTAAACCAATATAATAAAAAAATACAGCCTTTATTCCTTAAGTGAACGCCATTCCCCCTACTTACCCTATTTTTAAAGACCTTTCGAATGATATAGGTCTCAAGTTGCTACAACGTGGGTACGGGGTCCATACAAAATTACCCATTGTTCTTTGGTGTTCCATCACGAAGTAATCATTTTCTTGTAATTACAAACTTATATTTGCAGTTGACGCCTGGTGTGTCGATGTATGACGTTATCAGTTTCGAAAACGCAAAGATAAGTTTGTCTCTAAATCTAGTTTATCTTTTGGTTAGAGCAAATGTTATGGTGCACGGAACCCTCGGTGATAGAGCACGAGGGAGAAAAGAACAATAAACTAATATTGAAGAAAGTGTAATAAAATTGATTGGTTTTATAAAATTACTTATTTATTTATTTTATTAATGGACTCGACTGTTCGTCATTTGCCAATGTCATGTTACAGAAAATTCAATAAATTCAATAGTCTTCTTTCTTCCTCCAGGGGGGGGGGGGGGGGGGAGTCTCAGTAGCGTCTTCACCCTGGGTAGCCGCGTCTTCATGTCTTCATCCAGAGGAGTCACCGTAGCGTCGTCACTCTGGACGAAGCAGCTCGACAGTCACGTTCACTCCCGAGCTTGTAGCGGGAACTCTCGATAAAAGCTTGAAACTTCAGATCTTGCATAAATAATCCAACAACTTCACCGTACTGTCAATCGCGAACATTTTCTGATTAATTGAACGTGATATTAAACACAACATAGTCCCTGTAAACATTAAAAGGAAAATTATCAAATAATTTCGCAACCGTCGTTTCTCGCCATTATCAAGAGAACCCATATAATTACTTGAAAACACAATGAAATTAAAATACGAATAATAATGAAATGTCAACTGTCGGAAGACGACAAATTAAAAGTAAATCCTCAAAGAGGTTCTTCAACACTCGGTGCACTTGGCCGGTTTTTAAACAAGCAAAGTCGCACAACGACACTAGTCCGTCATTATTTTCGATAAGTAGTCAATTGATAACCTTTGGTTAAAAGTTTCCAAACAGTTTATTTCTAAGTATCAGAACAGAACACCGGTTACGCGGATTGATCGTTTATTTGTAAAAAGTGTGTGACAGTACCCAGTGCGTTTATGAAGTTTTCAGTGATTGGAAAGATACCATCGAATAGGTATTTAAAGACCTTTAAAACGAAGGCATGTAAGTATCTTAAGGCGAGGTGTTGGGACGTTTTTAAGATTTTCGATGAAGGCTACGGCACTAACTACTGAAATTAAAGGCCTGAAAAAAATATATATCAATCTTGGGGTATCTATTTAGGGACTGTTGGCTCCCGAAACACGATTGGACAAACTTCGCTCGATAGAAAAAAATCACAAACATACCCCTTTCCTGTCTTTTCACTGAGTAGTGTGTCTAAACTAAAACAGTTATTCATACAAAATATATATCAAAATGTAGGTTATTATAAATAGAGGAGCTTGATAACTTAAAAATCTGTTGTTTCTAACGTTTTTTTTATACCAGGCAAAATTTAAGAAAAAACACAATTTGTATAAATACAAATGCACGGCGCTACGAGCTTCAGTGCGCCGCTGGGCGCTGCCGAGGTCGGACCTGTATCGATTTTTGCCAAATGTTCCACTTTGGTCTTTACCTTGGAAATCTTGGAATGCTCCCACGATCGTCATAACGTAATAAAATTTAAAATAATACGAGTCGAATTTGGTCACACCTATACTTTAAGATTATTAGTTTACTAATCACGGAATGATTGTGCATCGTTTTGAATAAAAAAAGGACTCATAACCTAAAACAGATATTCCTTAACACAATAGATTTTTCGCGAACCATGTTTTTGAAGTCATCATATTACACGCGACACGAACACCAGTGTCGAGTGTCGTATATTGGGAGCGAGCAGTGGTCTGATAATTGCAGATGAAGACAAGTCGGCTAACATTACAGTGGGGCTATAACATTACGGTTCTCAAAACGATCAAATCAAACCATGTCATAGCGGCCGTGAAAGGGACAGTGCTATTGCATTGGTATAGCGGCGTCTCTGGTTGGCGCGCCATGACATGGTATAATTTCATCGTTTTGAGAACGGTAATAGGGGGGCTGATCAGTAACTTCCAAATTGACCAAAGTGGAACAGGCCAAAACAAATGACTATTGACGGTGATTTGTCCCACAGAGCAAACAAACAAACAGCAATCGAACTTAAAATAGTTTATACGTAGTTGCTAATTGTAAAACTATGTACAGTGAACATCACATAAAGTTTGCCACATTTTACTCTACGCACACTCGCACAGTGATAATAAATACGGGCCAGATTTCAATAGCTATGCAAGTGTAGCTGTGGTTTGTAATGTGGTGTGCGATATATACCTGTTTTACTCTAAGCACAGTGATAATACGGGCCAAATTTCAATAGCTACGTAGTTATAGACTGATTCAATATACACTGTGCCTACTTTTAAAAGTACAGTCAACAGCACATAATGTGTGTCATGTTTTACCCTACGCAGTGATAACACGGGCCAGATTTCACCATCACTGACGTCACACCTGACACCAATAATAATACTTACCTAACATCACGTTAAAAAATTCGTCATTTATTTAGTTTTATTGATACACTTGACAGTTTGTCACTTAAATTTGTCAAAGACAGATTTGTTGTAATGTAATCTCTATGGTTATTACCATTTTAATAAATTTTGTATTTTATAAGAATTTATGCTCAATTTTTTATTAAATCGCGTGAAAGTACTTTCAAAATATATTCCCCTAGCAAATAATTTGATTATTCCAATTTTTCACTTTTATTGATTTTGTTATAACAATATTACCTAATTGACATTCCTATTATAACAGGTCCTTTTTCCGTCAGATTAGTATTAACATAGTATTTTATTCTACTACGTCATACTATCATACGTCAATATAAATAACTTAAAAAATAATTAAAATAGACCTGTAGACGTGAATTTGACTGCACTGAACCCACTCCGGACGGTCGGTTTAACGTATGTCTGCTCATGACCTTCCGTATAAATAAATACGTTTAAAAGTACAAATTGCTTTACTTTATTGTCAACTAGCTTCTGCCCACCACTTCGTCTGCGCAGGATTATAAATTATAGCCTATGTGTTATTTTGATGTATAATATGAGCTATATTATTGTAAAGTTTCATTCAGCAACATCCATCCATCCATCCAAACTTGCGCATTTATAATATTAGTGGGAGTGGTATGGGATAGTCACGAGCACAGCCCGTGTTAGGGCCAGTGTAGAAGTTGAAGCCTGGTTGGCGGCGAGAGGTGAACAGGAGGGGTGATGATGATACGGTTCCGAGTTGACATAATGTGCGACAACATTTAGTATAGACAAAAGTTCAAGATTTGAAAGAAATATTTTCCGACAATCGCGAAAATTGAAATAAGTAACTCCGAAGCTGTCAGACTTGGGATATCCCTATTTGGCATTAAATGGGTCGATAATGTTGGCACCGACAAGTGGACTTCGGTATATCGTCTATCCGTGGGACATTCTGTATAGGTATTATTACGGGTAGCGAGCTGTGACGTCACAGTGAGGACACTGGTTACGCTTACTCTGTGTACCTGCGCGAGTAATGACCCCGATCAATGCGCGTCATCCCTCTCTCGCCCCTCCCTCGCCCCGCACCTCACCCCCTCACTAGGCTCAAATGACCCCATGGCCTCGCCTTAACTTAGAATTTGAATTACGCATTATCCATGTTCGGTGAATAAATTAGAACATGATGAAAAAAGTTGGTAAGAGCGTGTCACGGAATGACAAGGTCGCAGGTTCAAGTCCTGCCCACGGCAAGAATTTTATCATCATCTTCTATCTTAACTTAGTTATGAATCATTTCAGTATTAAAATGATTATGCTTTACCTGCGTTTATTAACATGTTCACATTGCTACAATATAAAATACTTTTTTCTAAATTTCTAAATATTTTATTCTCACTCGTTCAGTCAACTGAACAAATGGGAATTTTATTCTCACTAGTTCAGTCAGCTGAACAAATGGGAATTTTATTATCACTAGTTCAGGCAGCTGAACAAATGGGAATTTTATTCTCACTAGTTCAGGCAGCTGAACAAATGGGAATTTTATTCTCACTAGTTCAGTCAACTGAATAAATGGGAATTTTATTCTCACTAGTTCAGTCAACTGAACAAATGGGAATTTTATTCTCACTAGTTCAGTCAACTGAATAAATGGGAATTTTATTCTCACTAGTTCAGTCAACTGAACAAATGGGAATTTTATTCTCACTAGTTCAGTCAACTGAATAAATGGGAATTTTATTCTCACTAGTTCAGTCAACTGAACAAATGGGAATTTTATTCTCATAGTTCAGTCAACTGAATAAATGGGATTTTTTTTCTCACAGTCAACTGAACTAGTGGCAATAGTCTAATTTATGATATGATATAATACCTCTATTAATTTTATTTAATTCACATTAAGGAATACTTTACAAAATGATTATGACATAGAAATAAAAGTAAAAAAATACGAGTAGACTAAGAATAAGCGCTCCCAGAATTTTAACTTTTTTTTCTTTTTTTTTATGTAGAGTCTTTATAATTATTTTGCATTTATTATAACTTGAGACTCTACTATAATGCAATAACTAATAAAACACACACAGAATCTACACTATGAAGAGTCTATGAAGACTAAGGTGATTAACCACCAAAACAAATGTAGAGTTACACAAGAGTTAGGTATGTTCTTACCTTTATTTTATTTTGACATTATTTAAAAAATAGTTGACATTTCACAATAATTTCCCTAATTGTATACACTGAATGACAAAGCCTCTTTACAGCTGCTATTATAGTATATAAACTAGGTGAAACTTGCAATTGGGACAATTGCAAATTTAAATATTATGAACTAGGTTTAAGAACAGTGTTACTGTGCTGCTCTTTGCGCTCACATCACCCAGCCATGTGATTTGATATATAAGTAATGAATGTGTACAAACATAATATAATATGTAAGAAACGTGACGTAACCAAGTGTTCCATAGTGTACCTAAGGCCGAATAAATGAGTATGAGTAGTATGAGTATGACTATAAGTACATGAAAATGCTTACCCTCATGAAACTTTTGAACGTAGAGATCGGAAACTTTAAGAGGAAAATAGTACAGTATTTTTTCTATTATTTTTCCGTAATATAGACAAACAGGCAACCTAACAAATAGATGACACGACTCATTGACGAGGGTGTCCATGACCCTCCCGACTACAGGGAAGTAAATAAACTGATAATATGGCTAATTGTATATGTAATGAACTAATTATCTAATATAGATTAAGCCACAAACACGACGTACCTAATTATTTATTTATTTTATTAATGGACTCGACTGTTCGTCATTTGCCAATGTCATGTTACAGAAAATTCAATATATTCAATAGTCTTCTATCTTCCTCCAGGGGAGTCGCAGTAGCGTCTTCACCCTGGGTAGCCGCGTCTTCATGTCTTCATCCAGAGGAGTCGCCGTAGCGTCATCAATCTAGACGAAGCAGCTCGACAGTCACGTTCACTCCCGAGCTTGTAGCGGGAACTCTTGATAAAAAGCTTGAAACTTCAGATCTTGCATAAATAATCCAATAACTTCACCGTACTGTCATTCGCGAACATTTTCTGATTAATTTAACGTGATATTGAACACAAAATAGTCCCTGTAGACATTAAAAGGAAAATTATCAAATAATTTCGCAACCGTCGTTTCCCGCCATTTTCAAGAGAACCCCTTTCCTATTGTTTGTAAACATGAAAGAAGATGAAATCCAATAACACCTATGCTTTATACTTACAGATTACACATTACTTAAAATCTAAAATTTATAACAATGGTGACGGAGGCGAGTAGAAACATTAAGAAAATCAACACCAAACCAAGCACCAGTGAGTAACAATTTATATTATACTAGCTGTACCCCGCAACTACGCGGATAGGAGGAGGATGGAGAGGATGGAGGAGATCAGGAGGCAGATCTTCCTCTCTGGATCCTTGTTTCCACATCACATACCGCCATGGCTTATAGTCTATGAGCTGCCCGGATATTTTAGCTACCTCCTAGTGAAACTCCCATCAAAATCCCTTCAGTAGTTATGGCGCGATACTTGCACAAAGTCACAGACAAATATTCTAAAAATTAGTGTTTTGGCATCAGTATCGATCCTAAAACACATTACAATTATTCGTTTCAAAAAATATCCAATGTACAGACACAACTTTTTTACAGTCTTATTATATGTATAGATAAACAAGCAGAAGCCATGGCCAACGTAGTGGCGAACAGGCGGCGGTGAGCCGTTTTACTGCAATGAATGCAGGAGATGGAATTCCGTCGTCGTCTACCCCTTTGGGAGACAGGGTGTGACTTTATGTACGTCTTCTCCTTTGCCTTTTCCCGTCTATTCGGGGTCGGCTCTCCTCGTTCTTTCCGCCAGATCTGTCCTGGGTTGACGGATCAGCTAGTTGGGCTCTCTCCAGATCTTTGCGGACTGTGGATAATCTATAGTTGATGTGGTGTGACTTTATGTACGTATGGCTAAAGGGGATCGTAGTCCAGTTGCGACTACACGTTGAAAACGGTCGTACAAGTTAAGCAACAGCAAGAGGTCAGGACCTGGCTGGGTGACCGCTAGTGACACTTTCATCTGAGCCCCTCCGTGCCTCGGGGCGCACGTTAAGCAGTTGACGCGTCCCGGTTGTTGTCACTTGACAGCAGTCGTTAGGCCACGTCAAAGTCCTTTTTTTTTTATTACCCAGGAGAAATACATTATGTATACCGCCCGTCCGGGGGAACGGGCGATTATGTTGGACTTGCACCAACTAAAACTCCTGGGGTGTTCCGCCTCCGCCACCATGGACAGGACCACGGGTACTCATTCGAAAACTACCGCGGCCCTGTCGGCGGGTGCCCTTTCGGGCCCGACTCCGGGGGGCCTAACGCCCCCCTTCTCCGCTGAAGGCGCTCCGGAACACGTGGAGCGCCTTCCAGCTCGGGACCGCTTTATTCGGACGGCGGATCCCCCGATCCCCCGCCCGAAGGTCCCCGTAAGGGCGGCAGGCGGTGGGCATAAGCCAACCGCCACTACAACTACGTACAAGTCCTAAAGTCAAAGTGTAACTTTGACAAATAGGTTTTGTCACTAAACCACCCGAGAAATGAAAAGAAGATGTACGTATGTATGTAAAAGAATAACCCTCGATTCGTGGTCTCCATGCCACTTATCGCCAGCCTTGGTGTGACCGCAACTTCAATCGTTCTTCTTCTTTATTGTTTTACGGCGCCTCTCTGAAGAACTCTGCCAATGTCCAGTCGGTCATGGGAGCAACACAGAGAGCTGTTGTAACTTCAATCGTTGTCTTTAACGTTTTCATTTTGACACTTGAACGATTACATTGCTGCGTTTCGTTGTCGTTTGTCGAAACTTGCAAAAACATAGCAGCAATGTATAGCATTCATGTGTCAAATTGAAAGCGATTTAACGATGGAACGCGCGGTCACCCCACTGCTCGTTGCGAATTTTATCCCTAATCTATTTCCCTAATTCTTTTCTAGAAAGACTGGCGTTTATTCTGGTGTTAGCAGTCATAGTACTGAGCCTGCTATTGGTGCTGCTACTCGCTGACGTTACTGCTTATGCCGTACGATACGTGAGTGCCTTCCACAAATCCTCATCATCATCAGTATAATTTCATTTCCTCACATAAACTGTTAGTACATCATTTTTAGAATCAGCGAGATTTCTATCAGTTCGGGAGACATCCCGTGGGGTCTGTCCTACAGATCACTTCCCCTAGACCTGTAACGATTATCGATATGCACGCATCTCTTTAATACGGCACCTCTGTCCCCCGCTTCGTCTCTATGCGCTCATCATTGACATAATTTTTTCGCTTAATAAGTACTTTAAGGTCGTCATGGTACGAAATAACAAAGTATTATTGAAGTAATCCTGCTATAAGACTTCATGGTAAGGGAGCTGTAGTTCTAAATAATATTTTCTCTGTATGCAGTACATGCGTATAACCGAAGGCTCAGCCTCCCACAAGTACTTGATGAGGGAGCTGGCTCACGTCCAAATTTCCACCTACCTCTTCAACATCACCAACGCGGAAGCATTCGCAGCTGGCACAGACCACACGCTGAAGATGCAGGAGGTCGGACCCTTCACTTATGTGTAAGTAACATTTCAAGATAAACTATAGCCTTAAAGAGGGGTTGTGACTATTGCTCTGGTGGGCTTTTGAAAATGGCTGGAAACGACGGTTGCGAAATTATTTGATAATTTTCATTTTAATATCTACAGTGGTTATTTTGTGTATAATATCACGTTAAATTAATCAGAAAATGTTCGCGAGTGACAGTATGGTGAATTTATGGATTACTTGTGCAAGATCTGAAGTTTTGTGCTAAAGTCAAGAGTCCCGCTACAAGCTCGGGAGTGAACGTGACTGTCGAGCTGCTTCGTCCAGAGTGAAGACGCTACGGCGACTCCTCTGGATGAAGAGAGAAGACTATGGTTGATGGTGGGGCAGAATCTGGCATTGTCATTTAGCCCAAATTTCGAAAACGTACTCTGGCAACACCAGACTGTAGGTACCGAGTAGCCGTGACCTCTCGGTCGGATGTCGTCCATTATCAGCTACTCGCAGCGCCATTCATAATCTGGTTTTCATTAACTACCTAACTGATATCACGCTTATTTTACCTCAACATATTTTATCTGTAGTTAGTGCAAGTTAGGTACTTACTTACTACTCGATGGAGGCTTTTGGAAATGGCGGGAAATTATTTGATAATTTTCATTTTAATGTCCACAGTGGTTATTTTGTGTTTAACTTTAACATCACGCTAAATTAATCAGAAAATGTTCGCGAATGACAATATGGTGAAGTTACTTGATGATTCATGCAAAATCTGAAGTTTCAAGCTAGTATCAAGAGTCCCGCTACGAGCTCGGGAGTGAACGTGACTGTCGAGCTGCTTCGTCCAGAGTGATGACGCTACGGCGACTCCTCTGGATGAAGACAAGAAGACGCGGCTACCCAGGGTGAAGACGTCACGGCTACTCCTCTGGAGAAAGAGAGACTATGATATTTTGATTATTTTGTAACGTGACATTGGCAAATGACGAACTGTCGAGTCCATTAATAAAATAAATAAATACTACTACCTCAGAGAAATAAGGACACTACTACTCGATGAAGTGATTGGAATTCGTTCCATCCTCGGTTGTCGCTCGTCTGTTAGAACTCTAACAGTCATTATCAGTAATATAGGACAGAGTAAGTTCGATTAGCAATTGTTTATCGCATCATCAGTCTATTTTTATGTCCCTACTGATCAGGACCTTCCCTTACATCGAGGGAGCTCGGGCCCTGATTCACCATGCGGGCCCAATGCGGATTACACTTGTCTTAGAATAACGCGCATAATTTTGCAAACTGTAGTCGAAATGGATCCATTTCGGAACAACATTTCGAGAGGGTAGATAATCTGATATGTATCTGAGCAACTACAGAAAATGGGGAGGGGCATGCGTTACAACTGTCCACAGGCCGCAAGCCGCATGCAGATCGCGCCTGTCTGTGTCAGGCTTTATACCGAATTCAGACATAGGTACTGTATATGTAGACTCTACATATACAGTACCTATACTCTACATTGTAGAGTTATATGTATAAGATGTAAAAGATATACAATCAGTCGCTCAAAATATAAGTAAGGTTAAGTAGATAGAGTTCGACTTACTTAACTCTATTAAGATAACAATAAATTAAAAATATGATGTAATACATTGCTTATTTTGACGCGAAGTTGATAACGAAAATAGGTGCCTACTACTATTACTTATTTGGTTGCTGTTTTAAAAAAGGGGCGGGTTATTTGATTGACGAAGGTTCAACGAATAATTTAGTTTTAAGTATTTATATTATCAGCTCGGTGGCTCAGTGGTTGGGTCAGAGAGCTCGGTGGCTCAGTGGTTGGGTCAATGGACTTGCAATATGGAGGTCCCATGTTCGATTCCCAGCTAGGGCAGCCATGTACCAATGAGTTATCCTTGGGTTTTTCGACGGAAAAACTTACGTACATTTACCGAGTGCTCTCAAAACGGTGAAGGAAAACATCGTGATGAAACCTGCATGTCGTAGAAGAAGAAGAAAAAATCTAAGGCATGTGAAATCCGCCAACCCGCACTGGGCCCGCGTGGTGGATTATGGCCCGAGCTCCCTCGATGTAAGGGAAGGTCTGTGCTCGAGTAGTGGGGCAATATAAATAGACTGATGATGATGATTTATATTATTGTATTAGTTTTAAGCTTGATTAATAAAGATATTTTAATTTTAATTATTATTTCGGTATCCTTAAATCCGACACAGACAGGCTTGAAACTTATATCACCCTCTTTACGTTGCGTCAGAGGCAGAGGTTAAATATCCAAACTTCCTTTTCCAGAGAGAACCGCAAGAACGTTGATATCCAATTTGACCTAGAAGCCGGTGTGATGCGGTACACGCCCGTCGTGAACCTCACCTTCCAGCCGGAGCTGTCCATCGCACGTCCAGAGGATGTCATGGTCACCATGCCCAATATTCCCATGCTGGTTAGTTCCCATGTTGGCTGTTTTATACAAAATATGCTCGTCAATGGCGTCGCCAGCCGTTGGCCAAGGGGAACATACAAATGGAGAACGGAGAAAGTATGTGTTGAGGGTACCAGTAAAGAGCTCAAGTGAGTGGATTATCTCGGAGACCAGCCCGTTAGACTGATGCGGCTGGCAGAATCCTCCGCGTGCCCTTTCAAGAGGCTATGAGAAGAGCACAAGACCGTGTCTTCTGGCGCCAGTTCATACATGCCAAGACGGCACCTGCTGTTGAGGGTCACGATCCTCAGCACTGAGGCAACGATTAGGGAGGAGGATGTGTAGCCAATGTGGCGGCACTTCGACCCATTGGGATCTTTCATGCTCTCCCCTTTCCTTTATACTCCTTCCTCCTCCCTAAAGATGTAACTCAATAGGTACGCTATGCAGTTGAGGTGGAGGGGGAGGTAACACTAGGCTGGGACGACGAGGTGCAGAAAGACCTCCAACAATAGTGACATTATCCACTTTGGGTTACTATGTCAGCGTAGGTTAGGTATTACAAATTAAACAGTAGCGATGAATCTAGACCAACAATCTCGAATCTTAAGGAGATTCTAGCCGAACACAGAAGTACAGGGCATGTACGGAGGTTCCTCTCTTGGAAAAAATGAAACGCTGAATGATGCGCTCTCCACCGCTAAAGATTGCGTGTGGTTGCATTCTAACACGTTTTCTGAAATCCAGGGTTTATCGTCGATCATGAATGAGTATGGCGTCCTGGCGTGCGTAGGATTCGGCGTGCTGGCCCGCCAGATCCAATCCAAGGCGATAGTGACGATGAACGCCGACGTTTACATGTGGGGATACCACGAACCCATCATTTCTATTGGACATACTTTCATTCCTGGCTTCATCCCGTTCGACAAAATGGGAATTATGGAAAGGGTAAGAATTTTCAATTTCAATAGATCTGCTCAGAAATGTCCTCAAAGTCAAAAGTCAAATTTCTTTACTGCAAGTAAGCACATTGTGTACATTTTTGCACGTCAGCATATTTTTTGGAATTTACATTTACACCACTTTGCAAGGAAAAGATGCCAAAGGAGGAGAAAAAGTAGCAAAAACTCTCAGCAGCACATCTTTTAAAATAAACATAACACAATTACTTAATAACTAGGTATCTATTACACAACTACTATTATTAGTAATCTAAACTTTATCCTTCATGCGAAACCGGTGACACACACCATGCATGTTCATCATTTTATCATCATTTTGTAGACGCTGGATTTAAGCTGGTCATTTTGTTGAGCATCTAATGAAATCTATTTGCACCCAAGGGTACACTATCTTATATCTGTTAATGGCTAAAGACGCCTACACCACTGTTGGGACTCTCGCGTCACACCATGAACACAGCAGGGGGTTGAATGGAAACCAACGTCATGCATGATTTTTCCAGGGACTATAGGCACACCATAAGCATGTCTGCTTAAGTTGAGATTGTTAGGCTGATAGTCATAGACAGTTTTGAGCACGAACTCAACGTGAGCTCCTATTTACTTCCCATTTATTTGGGGTCGCCCCTTCTGGTCATTTTTCTCCAGGACGGTCTGTCCTGGGTCATTTGTGGTGTAATGTCGTGATCCTTTAAGTTTCTGTTGATTAGGGACATCCATGTAAGACGGGGCCTGCCGCGACCTCTGGGCTGCGTGCTTATGTCAAGCACTTTTTTCGTCATGTGTTCAAGTGGTCATCACATGACATCTTCGTACCACCTGAGTCCTGAGTCCACGTGAGCTTCCATTTACGGCTGTCAAAACAGTATAAAAACAGACACAAGACCGAACTCAAACTCCAGTCCACTGGTACCTAATGCCCCCCACACACAACCTAGCCGCGATATGCGATCAGGTGAAACGCATGCCCCGCCTTATTTTCTGGGCATTTTAACGTCCGGTAGGTAGCGATCTGAGGCCTGCGTTTTACGTCCAGTAGGTAACGACGGCAGAAAATGAGGCGGGGCATCCGTTTCAATTGATCGCAGTGTGTGTCAAGCTTAAATCTCTCTATGACTATCGACCTTAGAGTTTGTTCTATTAAGTAACTCGAATTTATAACTGCATCAATTTTGAAAATAACGACATCTACGTTATTTTCTTCCATTTTCAGCTATACGCTAAGGACAATGATAACCACATGGAGTTGTCAGCAACAGACGACTCGAGATTCATGATCAAGACGCGCAATGGATACACAAAGCTTGGCATGTCACCAGTCGTGGATCCCGAGGAATGGTAAGGTATCTAAGATCAGATAATGCCTCAGATAGATAAGAGCTCAGTGACGCTGTGTTTAGGGCACTGGACTTCCGTTACAGAGGCCCGGGTTGTAATCCCGGTCATATACCTGGATTGCTCTTAAAACGGTGAAGGATAACTACATGAGGAAACTTGGACATACAGATTATTCTGGTGCGTGTGGAAAGGCCCTGAAAAGTTGCTTTAGAATGGATGAAGAACGTGTTCTGTCGCTATAATTAACACACACAAGTATAAGAGTAAAGTAAGTGCATTGGCCTTGGTCAAGGCTACCTATTTACGCCGTTTGGAGTCCAGGGGGGTGACCGCGACTTCAATCGTTATGGTTATCGTTTTCATTTTCACACTTGAACGATATACATTGCTGCGTTTCGTGGTCGTTTGTTAAAACTTGCAAAAACATAGCAGCAATGTATAGCGTCCATGTGTCAAAATGAAAGCGATAACCATAACGATTGGAAGTTGAGGTCACCCCACTGACCTCGGGGCCGTGGCCGTGGGGGCCGGACGCTCGACAGCTCGTTAAAGCGGATGGTCGAGGAGTCCGGCGACCAGAGGGCTGGCAGCTACCTCTGCCAACGTATAGCGTTGGCAATACAGAGAGGGAATGCTGCCAGCCTTCTGGGCACCGTGACTCCCGATGCCCTCCTAGAGGATAAGATATTTATAGGTAGTTTAAGTTTTTAGATTTTTAGAGTTAGTTGTTAGTCTTTTTTGTTTTAGGTTATAATTTAATGTAATTTTATATTTGAATTGAATAAAGTATAAGAATATTCAATACTGAAATCCCAAATCATCGTTTCAGTGAAAAATGCAACACGTTTGAAAACACCTACGAAGGCATCATGTATCCCACTGGCCTGACTCCTGAGTTTCCGCTGCGGATCTTCCGCAGCGGCCTCTGCAGGGTCCTGGAGATGGAGTACCGTGAGACCATCACCATGGATTACGGGGGCGATGCGCTGGTCTACCATCTCAGTGACAAGTTCTATACTATTGACCCTAATGAAACGTCAACCGGTATTATGGAGCTGCCTGATTGTTTTTATGGTAATTATTTGGCGTTATTTATCTGTCATTTTTGGCACTGATGATTAAATGTTGTACAGGATATGTGTAGTCGTTATC
Organism: Tachystola acroxantha; assembly: GCA_963506565.1. Lineage (NCBI taxonomy): Eukaryota > Metazoa > Arthropoda > Insecta > Lepidoptera > Oecophoridae > Tachystola > Tachystola acroxantha. The sequence goes on from OY735879.1 coordinate 14,054,424, forward strand.
ACCTATGTGACCTATGTCACTATAAATATTACATAATATGCCTACTGATGAGGTGATAAATGTTGCGTAGAAGTTCACTAATAAAAATAGAATATCTTATAAGTAATTATAAATCTCTTGCTGAAAAGATTCTCCGTGCATTATTACCCCATTAAACCCTAAAGATCCTCGGCAAGAAGGGTATTGGATATAGACTAAACTGATTTTGAAAAGCACATTTAAAGTTGAACGCTTGAACTTTTTTGTTTTGTTTTAAAGGCTCCCAATAGCTTATAAAATGACCAAGCACTGAGAGTATAATGTTGTCTTCAGACATCATCATCAGCCCGTATTAGTCTACTGCTAGATGTCTCTCCCACGGCTCGCCACTCAACCTAATTCCGGTATTTTTGCATCCAGTCCCTGCCAGCATCTGTTACGGTTCTCAAAATGATCAAATCATACGATGTCATAGCGAGCGTGACAGGGCTATTGCGTTGGTATAGCGGCGTCTCTGTTCGGCTCGCCATGACATGGTGTGATTTCATCGTTTTGAGGACGGTAATAAAGGGGCGTCCCACACTACGTTGACTAGTTCTTTCCTTTCTCCAGGCATGCCGCTGGCTTTATCCAAGCCTCACTTCCTGGACGTAGATCCCAAGATATATGAGCGGATTGAGGGGTTGCAGCCGGATAAAACATACAAAAGCCATGTCATCTTGGAACCGGTATGTTACAGAAATACTGTTTTTTACTGATGTAAATGATCATTGTTTGGGTAGAAGAACCATTATCAAACTTGGTATTCTATTGGCAACAAATGAAACTAACTGTAAGATAATGTAGTTTTCTTAACAGAATTAATTGGCTATTTTCAGCTACTCGGCGTAGAGCTGCAAACAACATGTTCAGTTCAAATAAATTTGGTCCTTGGAGACCTGAGCCATAACCCTGAAACTGCAAGTTACTCCAATATGGTAATTCCTATTGGATACATGAAATTTGTGAGTATGAGTCATTATTTTATCTACATAGTGATTGGAAATTCGATACATTCCTTGAAAGGGGTGATACTAGAGGTGGTTTGCAACAAATTTGGCCCTATTAACGAGGGGTAAAAAAAATACAGTCCTCGTGCTTTACGACCTTTTATTTTGAAGTAATGGGAATTTTAGGCATGCATTTATTAAGGTAATCTCTACTTTATCAGCTTTCAGAAAAGTATTATTTCAATGCTAATTTGAACATCAGTTTTTTTGGGAACAGATCAGAAAATTCCTAAATAAAATTAAAACCACCGTAACTCAGAAACCACTCATTTTCGACCCCTCGTTAATAGGGCATAATTTGTTGCAGACCACCTCTAGTATCACCCCTTTCAAGGAATGTATCGAATTTCCAATCACCCTGTATAACTAGAGACTAGAAAGAAGATACACCATTTTCATTCTGAACTATTATGTTGTAGGTTCAACCGGATTTACCAGAAGATATCATTGCCTTAGTGACATTACTATATACTACGGCGCCGTATATATTACTAGCCGTCCAGATGCTATTCTATTTATTAACGTTGATAACTTGGGCATACTTTGCAATTCTGCTGTACCGATATTGCGCATATTCAGAAGACTTACACATGGAATTTACATTTACGTCATCGGAGCTGGTTAAGAAGCCATCAATCGAACCACAAAATGGAATAAATAAGTCACCGAAATATTGTAGTTGACCAACCTCAGCCAAGATGAAAAAATTATACTAAGCTAACATAAAGTACAGAAAAGTCAGAAATAAAATCCTTGATCCGTCGATGTGTTTTATGTTTAAAAAACAGTAACAAAATATTTCATAAATAAATCCTCTCATACCCTGTTATCCTCTGACAGCCATAACATCTTCATAATAATCTATGGACGTATCGGAATCGTCAACGTCATCCGAATCACTTGTTTCAGTTTCACTGGAGTCTGAACTATCAGATGTGCTGGAATACTCGTGTTTCCTTCTCTTATCTTCCGTCATGAACTTCTGGATTTGCTGAAGCGGTGGGTGATCGTGTATCACACGTTCGAAGACTGTTCTTAGCGGCATCACTATTGGGGGTGGAGGTATTGGGTACATAGGCATGGGTACCGGTCTAGGGATATACGCACAAGGGTAGCAACCCATAGGTGAACAACATATCGTGTTATTAGCTAATTTGTTTGGAGTAGTTACAGGCACATTTGACTGTGTACTCGATTCACCGACTCGTCGATAAGTTAAAGGCGTGAATGTTACGTTATTCTGGTTTATTATGGTATTTTCAAGATTCTTCTTCATTTTGGAAAATTCAATAGAAGATTTCACATCATGGTGTTTTGCTTCTTTCACTAGTATATCGGCTAGCGATTGGAGTTCATTTTCTGTTAAATTTACAATGTTACTAAAATCTTTATCTATATTGAAAGTCAGTCCTTTCATTGCTATGAAAGAAAATATTATTTGATATACGAGTGGCGCTTGCATGACTGGATGCCGATATATGGACTGTTGGAGCCTGTTGTAGTAAAATTTTAAGGTGTTTTATGTAATTCGCATTGTTCAGCAGTTATAATCTAATGAATAGTACATTGTTGAATGTGAAAAGTTACACAAGCTATACTGAAATCGAATTTGCTCGTAATACAGTTAGATCATCATTATTAATAAAAGAATGTGTCGATTAATTAGCAAATATTTCTCAAGTTTTATTTAGGCATTTGAAATAGAATAAATTTATTCAGTAATAAGCTAAAAATATAAACTAATAACAATAAAAACTAATACATATATTAACAAATAAAACTTAAAACTTGATTAAAATACTTACCTAAATTAATTAAATAACCCGCCCCTTGTCGTACCCGGTGCAAAGGTGCCCATAACGCTCGCGGCGTTGCCGCGCTTTGCTAACTAACCTTTGCACCAGGTAGAACCCGGAGCGAGAGTCATAACCCCTCTCTCTGAAATGAAATATTATCTCTATTTGAAATTAGGATCCTTATCATTTGCAGGTCTAAATACTACTTTTTATCATTCCTTTTTCGCAGTTGCATGAGTAATAATATGCCTCATAATCTTTTCATTGTGATCATTCGGGGTGACTCCCACGTCCTCAGATAGTATAACTATTTGCGCCTACTTATCAAAGTCGTCCCCAGCAACTATCTGCGCTTTTTGAACTCTTTTCTTATCTGTTTCTACAGACAGTAAGGTATTTTCGGGATTATCTCTCGCTGTTATCTGAAACCTTTTAACCATTTGTCTTTGTATCACCAAGTAGCAACTCAGGGTGAAGGCCTACATCAGGTGCATCCAGGATATTGTTATCGGATTCTTTAATTAGTTTAAGAGCACCGTGATTGCTTATTTTCCTTCTTATCTTAACGTCACCGTTGTTGGAAATATATGATAGTACAGGTCTAACTAATTTGTTTTAGTTTCGCTTCTCGACTGATTTTTGGGAACGAAAACTTCTTCGATTCATATGTGATTTTCTGACGGGACCCTTTCTTTTCCTGTGATGGTTATGGACATTAGTTCGTTTCCTTCCATGGTGGTTTCTCCTTGTTTTGCTGCAGACTTCGGAATCATCAGAAGTACTGCTATCACTGTCGCTACATACTGGCTCCGAAGGTCTTGGAAATATAGGAGGGAATGGTACAAGTATCACAGGTGGCGGAGGAGGAGGTAATGGGACTGGTATTGGAAAAACAGGACCTGGAAATAGTTTTTGAGGACAAGGACATGGTGGGCAATTAGGAGGTCTCGGGTTGATCTTGCAGCATATTGTTGGCATGACCGGTATTGGTGCAGGTATTGGTGCAGGCATTGGGAAGACGATAGCTATGCTCTCCGGGGAACTAGTTGTCGTTGTGGTAGTACGTTGATTGTTGTTGGATATTCGAATGGCGAATGGCATTATTGGGGGCATGGGAAACATGGGAGGCGGTGGAAACATGGGAGGCGGTGGAAACATGGGAGGCGGTGGCATTAGGAATTGTAGATTCACCAGTCGCAATATGGAGGACAAGTTCGCAAGCATCGTCCATTTTTGTGTGAGATACAAGTGAATCATGAAGAATAATTAATTCACTTATTTTTCTTATCTTGTGGTTTATTGACCAAACCTATTCACAGAGTTCTAGAGGCCGCCCGTTACGTTCACGGGGCCTTAACGACTGATGTAGAGCAACCGGGATCAACTGCTTCACGTGCTCACGGACGCAAGAAGGGGCTGAGATGAAAATGTCACTAGCGGTCACCCATTCAAGGAACAGACCTTGCTTAACGGATATCACCCGTCACAAATTCCGGAGATTGTGCCATCATTATTTTTCTTGCAAACTTAAAAAAATCGTTATGATGTTATACTAAATAATTTTCTGGTTTATACGGCAAATATTTCACTTTAACTGCCATTTTATGATGTTACATTACTCTAAAAATAATAGGTGTAAAAAAACTTTAACAACATCAATCTTTTATTATTCCATATAAAGTAAGTACAAAAGAGTATAAAATTGTTCAAATCGCTATACCACTTGAAAGGTTACAGACAGATTACTGATTCTCTTATTATTCGGTGGTCTGAATACCAGCTGCTTCTTTCCCTCGCTGACCAATTGCGTGTCTTCTTGCTTGAGCACCACCTGCCGGCGCCTGTAATCACCTGCCCCTCCATCATCAGACATCACCACCAGGTTGTTATCCTTACGAGGATCGGCTACAACCTGCACCACTTGATCTCTAGAAGAAGGCTGGAAATTGTCTGTATCATCGAGTAACTCAGCCGCATCAAAATTACTCAGTCGCCGTCTCAACATCACTTCACCATTTCTTGATACATACGACAAAACGGGTTTAAGTTCATTATCACCTTCCTCGAAATCTGAACCTCTGAAACGCCTTCCATTTCTCATTCGTCTTCTAGATCTCCTGCAGTGCTTCCTTCCATTACAATTCTCGCTTTCACTATCCTCGGAACTTGAAGAGCTTTCTGATGAATATTTCTTTTGATGTGTCTTAGCTGGAGGATACGGAACGATGAAGATAGATGGACCGCCAGCGGGACCAGGATAAGGTGGTTCTGGGATAGGTTGCGGCGGTGAAGAAGCGTCATCTGTATTCCTGCATCTGCACTTTTGATGGCAAACAGAACAATAGGAGAAGAATGATGGCGTGCAAGATGGGAAGCAAACGCAGGGTGGGCAGATGGGACAGCTCGGTGATCTGGGACGGTTCCTGCAGAACTGTGGAGGCGGCATTGCTGGTACTGCAAAGGGCATTGGCAAGGGGAATGCTACTGCAATGCTGGACTCCGTCGTGGTAGTGGTGGAAGCTTCGTTGCCATCTCCGTTTGGTCTGAAGACGTATGACATAAGTTGCATGGGTGGAGGCGGCATGGCCATCATGGGCGGAGGAATCGCCATCATGGGTCCAGGCGGTGGAAACGGCATCGGCATTGCGAATTGAACGTTGACCGGTCGAAGGATGGACACCAGTTGCGTGACCAGTATCCATTTGTATTTCGCATCCTGTAACGAAAGTATAAATACTGTTTATTTTAGAAATTCCAACTATTGACGTGCATTCGTTGTTTCATGATTCGTAATCACCACTTTCGCTGTATAATTATTCGTGGTTTTGATATTTCGTTGTTACGTTTTTCGCAGCTGTAAAATTTGGGCGTCAATCCGAATTTTCGAATTTCGGACCCAAGTAGCGAACTCGGATAACCGGTGGAGCAGACGAGTTCTCGAATATAGGCCACGTTAACGTGGGAGGCAACCCAACATGATGGATGGATGACCTGCGAAAGATGACTGGCAGAGACTCGATGCAAAAGGCCATAAATCGTGTTGAGTGGTGCGCTCTTAGGAGAGGCCTACGTCCAGCAGTGGACTGATCGTCATCATCATCAGTCTATTTATATTGCCCCACTGCTCGGGCACAGACCTTCCCTTACATCGAGGGAGCTCGGGCCATAATCCACCACGCGAGCCCAGTGCGGGTTGGCGGATTTCACATGCCTTAGATTTTTTTTCTTCTTCTACGACATGCAGGTTTCATCACGATGTTTTTCCTTCACCGTTTTGAGAGCACTCGGTAAATGTACGTAAGTTTTTCCGTCGAAAAAACCGAGGATAACTCATTGGTACATGGCTGCCCTAGCTGGGAATCGAACCTGGGACCTACGTATTGCAAGTCCATTGACCCAACCACTGAGCCACCGAGCTCTCTAGTGGACTGATACAGATTGATAATGATTAGACTAATACGTAAATCTTACATTCATAATGCAGAGCGGGTACAGTTTGAACATGTAGCAGCTGTGTATGTTGAAGGAAAACTACTTTTATGCATTTCCTTGAGGCGTAATGTTGCATAAATCTAGTCCATTGTATTGCAGAAATAAAAAAACACAACTACGTAACAACACCCGTAACAAGTTCCTTCGTAACAATCGGAGTCGTTAATGGAGAGTACTACCTAAAATGTAGTACAAAGTAGGTACAGTCGAAGACATAGATAAGTATACAGGGGGCCTCAATAAGGTTGAGATTTCTCAAAAACTACTGGACCGAATTTAATAATTCTTTTACAGTTACATAGTTTTAACTTTTATCTATCAAAGAGTGAAAGAATCTTTGCAATAGGTCAAGTAGTTTTTGAAAAAATCTCAACCTTAAAACTCTCCTGTACACCTTTCTCTGTCTTCCACCGTACCTACCTTAAAAAGATATTGATTTAGGTAATCACGATTCCATAGTTCCCAATGAAACTGGAATTGTCTTGGTTTTGGCATGTGGGGAATATAAATAACGACACCTCGGTCGCTGTATTATCACTGATGATGAAATAAGTGATTTTTTTTAGAGAACTGCCAAACACAATATTAATTATTACATTAGAACTATTATAATTAGAACATGATGAAAAAATTCCTGCCGTGGGCAGGACTTGAACCTGCGACCTTGTCATTCCGTGGCACGCTCTTACCAACTGAGCCACAGGCTATGCCACGCCCACCGAAAATCTTCGTCGTATTATACATACTTAAAGGGTATGTTACGCAACTCCATCTATCAGACAATAGTAGTAGTATTCCGACAACCATGTCTAACATTCGGTTAGAAACATGATTTAACGATGACGCGCTCCTATTTTTACTCAGAATTTGTATTACGCGTTATCCATGCTCCGTGAATAAATTAGAACACGATGAAAAAATTCTCCCGCGGGCAGGACTATGATATTAATGGTGAATGTAAAGCAATGTGGTTTAGTGACCAAACCTATTTGTCAAAGTTAGGCAAGCCTTTGACGTGGCCTAACGACTGGTTGTCAAGCGACAACAAACCAACTGCTTAAGAGCCTTCCATGAGCCAACTAGCGCCGCCAATCTTGAAAAAATAATATCTTCCAATTTAATCAATTTTATTAAGAAAGCTATTTACAAAATGTTTATTAGGATGAATACTATTTTTCAATATACAATACATGGCATAATTGCGACAAGCTAAGTTGTAGTTCACAAATGTGCCAAAAACGGCCGTTTTTCGCAATTATGCGAACTACAACTTACCGAAATTGAATCACGTTATAAATAAGCATTTAAAAAATAGTATTCATCCTAATAAACATTTTGTAAATAGCTTTTTTAATAAAATTGATTATATTGGAAGATATTCTTTTTTGAGATTGGCGGCGCTAGTTGGCTCATGGAAGGCCCTTAACGTGCGCCCCGAGGCTAGACTTTTGACCGTTCTCTCTCTGCGTCGTAAGATTTAAAATCGTACTGCAAACTGCAAGTGTTACCATTGCTCAGCTGTTGTCCGTACTACCAACATTTTTATTTCAAGAGAACTTGAACAGAGATTTTTTTTTACTTACTTAGTGGATAATTGTGTTCAAAATATTAACAATACAACTTTAAGCAACCCCTGAGTTGGGGGTCGGTGATCAAAAACACTTGCTAGGAAACCATTAGGCTTTTAGACAACGACGCGACGACGACGGTAGGTAGGACGGCTTCATACCGCTGGAGCAATGAATTGCCGGACCTGAGGCTTAGTCGAATGACTGCCTCGACAACAGCGCAGCATTGTCATAAGATCCAATTTCGAGAGGAAGTAGAGCATTGTGTTTATTTATTTTATTAATGGACTCGACAGTTCGTCGTTTGCCAATGTCAACAGAAAATTCAATACATTCAATAGTCTTCTATCTTCCTCCAGCGGAGTCACAGTAGTGTCTTCACCCTGGGTAGCCGCGTCTTCATGTCTTCATCCAGAGAAGTCGCCGTAGCGTCATCACTCTGGACGAAGCAGCTCGACAGTCCCGAGCTTGTAGCGGGAACTCTTAATAAAAGCTTGAAACTTCAGATTTTGCCTAAATAATTCAATAACTTCACCATAGTGTCATTCGCGAACATTTTCTGATTAATTTAACATGATATTAAACACAAAATAGCCCCTGTAGACATTAAAAGGAAAATTATCAAATAATTTCGCAACCGTCGTTTCCCGCCATTTCAACAGAACCGAGCATTATGTTTTTATTTTCTCTAATTTAAATGACGTTTTACTAGAGTCTGTAGGCGTAGGTACATTCTTATTCCTATCATCATCATCAGTCTATTTATATCGCCCCACTGCTCGGGCACAGACCTTCCCTTACATCGAGGGAGCTCAGGCCATAATCTTTATTTTTTCCATAATTCTTATTCCTATAATTTACAAAAATCGAGTTCTAGTTTATTATTTTTATTATAGCTGGCTGGTTTGGCCAAAGGGACCTTAGCCTCTGCTCCGTTACCACTGGGACCCATTGAGCTACTTATTATTATTTGATATCATGTGTTGGTACGGACAACAGCAGATCAATGGTAACACTTGCAGTTCGATTTCAACTCTAACCACGTAGATAATAAGAACGGTTCAAAGCACTTGATGTGCTGTCAGCTGTCCTACTACTGGACGGCTTGATGTTAACACGAACCACTACTACTGGTAGTAGGTACGACTGGCAGGGGAACAAACGAAATTATCAGCAGTGCGTTTTTAAATCTTACGACGCAGATAATAAGAACGATTCAAAGTGTTACACTTCATCTGCTGTTAGCCAAGCCCAAGGGTCACTGCGACCTCAAAGGTTTAATGGGACCGCGCACCGAGTTCTTATATCTTGAGCTGTACCCTCGAGCTACTTTAGGGTTTAGGCTTTACTAAATATGCTTAAATTCAACTTTATCTACTGTCTAAATGCTTTTGTATTTGATTGTAAATTGATGAAAATATAATACGTGTTTATAGTACAAACAAGCGTTTATTAATTACATAAATTATTACAAAAGTATAAAAAATAAAACTGTTAAGACTCTTATTTAAGCTTCTACCATCTTGGGCTGTGCATGCTTCCCATTCTTGTGACGCCGATGGATCTGCAGAGGATTCTTCGTCACAACCTTGGCCGCCCTGGCTCGTCTCTCCTCTCCTTTAATCTTCTCATTTTCCACTTCTTCTTTTTCATTCAAGTCATCTATTTCTGAAAAGGAAACTTTATTTTCATCTACTTCTTTCTTTTTCACGTCCAGCCAATTTCTCGCTTCGTTTTTAGATATCTCCTTTTCGTATATCACATAACCGTCTTTAGTAACGTATTGTATCACCGGTGTCAGTAGTTCTGACTGCTGCTCTTTCCTTCTGTTACGTCTTCTACTGCTGGATCTTCTGAAGTTTCGTCTCTTCCACCATCCGCTGTCAGAATCGGAATCTGTATCAGAAGTATCTGTGTCACTAGATTCAGACGAAGTCTCTTCATTTTTCTTATTTTTCTTATGCTTATTAATGTAAATTTTTCTTTTACGCGGTCTTCTGTGTTCCTTGCCATCTGAGTTGTGTTTTTTATGAGTTTTTTTGTACATAGGATCAGGAGAGTAGAAAGGCATGACTATAACTGGCATCTTATGGGCGGGAGCTGGCATGCCAATAGGCATAGGTACGCCTGGAAAGCCTGGAGGGCCTGGAAAGCCTGGAGGGCCTGGAAACATTTGACCTGGAAAAGGAGGAGGTGCAAAAGGAGGAACAACAGGGAATGGTAGTGGTTTGTCAGGGATTTGGTAGGGCGGTGGAAATGTGGGAAGGTTAGGAAATTTTGGTAGTTCTGGAGCTGAGTTGAAGTCTGTGCTGCGGACCATGCGGCAGTGCATCGGCAGGTCTTGCGGGAAGTACTGGATGTTGGTGGGGCATGGCGGCAGCTCGGGCAAAGGCTCCTTGGCCCAGGATATAGTCGAGGATACTAGGAGGACGAGTGGCTGCAGCCTGAGGCACATTTTCATCTGAAACCAACATTGAAATTACTTTATTTTCTTCTTGTCATAAAGTTTAGTGGCCAAACCTATTGTCAGAGTTAGTAAGATGCCTGCAGACCTCCGACTTGGTCTAAATACTGCTGCCGAGCGACAGCAATCATGACCAACCAGAGGCTCAGATAAGCATCACTAGCGGTCACAGATCCAGATAACGACCGCATCCAAAGTTACTTTTAACGTTGTCGTACATTATATCAACCCGGAACCGTAGAATTACCACCCCGTCTGGTAACCTCGCCGCCAACCAGGTGTCAACCCAATGCAAGCACGTAAACGTAGCGGCTAATGACGTCCGAAGTGTCTGGTCGCTTACGTCTGGGCGTCGCCTGGCGGACGTCAACGCGCAAAATTATTTTGGAGTTGAATGTTGAGTTGAGCTCACGGTTGTTATTTTATTTTGTCTCATTGTAATTGCGTAAAATGGCTAAATGTGCATTATATTAATAATCTATTAGTTTAGTGCTTAAGTGTAGTAATTTTTTATATAAAATATAATGAATCAGACATGAATTTATTACACGGTCAAATGAGAAGGTATTTTCTTGGAGGTAGAGTCGTTTGCGAGCCAATTTAACTCTATCAACTGGTAATGGTACTGAAAATTTGATATTATTAATATTTGTATTGTAGTTACCTGAATTTACACATTAGCTCTTGCTTCGTTGACTGTGTCAGGACTGTAATGGGCCATTCGTGAATTTACACGCATTATATGTAAAGCGGAACTTAAGAACAATGCGTTACATAAATATCCTTTGCAGCTATGATGTTATATCACCGATGTTATATAGGTAAGCAATGCTACCATAAAATACAAAGTTCATTAGGTAACTTCGCGAACCCATTGTGTGGCAACTGGAAAACAGTATTTATTGGCTAATAAAGTTGACTTTCCTTCAGTCAAGTTTAATTTTAGATGCAGGAAGCATTTTACCTATTTCTAAATGATGACATAACAAATATACCAGGTAAAGTATTATTACTTAAAATATTTACTATAATTAATTTACATACTTAATAGCTTAGGGTTGTTGACAAGTAATTATTCAAAATTAAACTGTTTTTGCATTGACTTAGGTCTTAAAGTGTCAGACTAAATGGGTTTTGGTAATTCTACAAAATATTCATAAATTAGTAGTGAATCAAAATCAGTTGAAAATAACGTTTTACTAAGTCAAAGTCAAATTTCTTTGTTGTAAGTAAGCACGTTGAGTACATTTTTGCACGTCAACATATTTTTTGAATTTACATTTACACCACTTTGCAAGGAAAAGGTACCAACGCTGAGGAGAAAAAGTGGCAAAAAACTCTCTGTAAAGAGCGTGACAATCAATCCTACCGACTGCGCCATGTAAAGAGCGTGACAATCAAACAACACTCTCCTTAATACAATTACTTATTTAATAACTAGTTATTACACAACTATTACTATTGTTAGTAATCTACACTTTATCCCTCATTTAGTTACACATAAGTACAGTGCGCGAGGCGTAAGCTCAGGTTTACATTTGTGTGAGTGATCGCCAAGCTGCTAGCGGTACAAGAGGTGAAGTGCGGTGCGTGCGCATCAGGGTGGCGTCCCTGACTCTCCTGTACACCTTTCTCTGTATTCAACCGTACAAAACTTTCTTTTAAACCAATAATTTTAATAATAAACTGATATATTTTTACATTTATTCGTTATCTTGTACATCATGCGGTTGATAGTGGCAGAATCTGGCATTTGTCATTTACATATTATGCAAATTTAAATTCATATATTATGAACTAGGTTTAAGAACAGTGTTACTGTGCTGCTCTTTGCGCTCACATCACCCAGCCATGTGATTTGAAATATAATTAATCAATGTGTACAAACATATAATATATAAGAAACGTGACGTAACCAAGTGTTCCATAGTGTACAGTCGAAGACAAAGATAAGTATACAGGGGGTCTCAATAAGGTTGGGATTTTCTCAAAAACTACTGGACCGAATTTAATAATTCTTTTACAGTTACATAGTTTTAACTTTTATTTATCAAACAGTGAAATAATTTTTGCAATAGATCAAGTAGTTTTTGAGAAAATCTCAAATTTAAAAACTCTCCTGTACACCTATCTCTGTGTTCCAACGTACAAAACTTTATTTTAATAAACGGAGATATTTTTACATTTAACCGTTATCTTGTACATCATGCGGTTGATAGTGGCAGAATCTGGCATTGTCATTTACATATCGATCACCTAATAAACTAATTTTACTCATTTATTCTCAGATGGATGCACTATCCATAGCATTGCTGACTTTAACAGTCCATCTCCTTTCAAATGCAGCGGCGCAATACCCACAGTATCCCTCCCCAATGCAGATGGGTCCACAAATGCCAATGCCACAGTACCCTACTCCGATGCAAATGCCACAGCCTAGACTACCAGTCGTGGTCATGCCGTTCCGTTCCGAGATGAAAAGCCATAGAAAGAAACACAGAAGACACAGGATGAAAAATAGCAGTAGCAGCGAAACTGATTCTTCAGAGGAAGTTGAGTTTAGAAGTAACAAGAAATCGAGGACAGGAGTTTTGACTCCAGTAATTTCTTACGTAACAAAAGACGGTTATGTAGTGTACCAGAAGAAAATTAGAAAGGACAAGGCTAAGGATTGGTTGGAAATGGGGAAGTATGATAGTCGGGAGAAGATGGCCAGTCATGAGGCCGGTTGGTCAAGGAAACGAAGACGATATTGAATTTAAATATTTTTTATTTACTTTTGTATCTTATAAAGTAGCTTAAACTATAGTAATACTCCTATTTTTTCATTTAAACTCCCAACGTTTCAAGGTTTATAGAATTGCTAATTCTGTAGGGCCACTAGGTGGCTTAGTCGCAAACTCGCCCACAAAATAACTGGTCTGCGGGCGAGTCTCCCTTTTGTAAATTTTCACGTAGTAAACTGGCCCACATGCTTTAATGATACTGGGCGAGTTGCTTACGGGCGAAAATTACAATAGTAATGTCGCCCAAGTATTTTTTTTTTCAATTTGTTTGTTGTCAACAAACAGTGATCACAATGTAACATTCATTCTAAATAATTAACAAATATAATATTTAACGACCAGCACCGTTAACCACATGTTAAGATTCATAGACCTAAACGCAGCTGCCACAGTCGTTCATATGCTATATCGCATAAGAGCGAGCGGGACGTTTCGCTACTAATATTCTCGTACATAATCTGAAATCGCTACAACTGACAATTTTTCTTTTTAAAGTGGTTTTGTAATATTATAATATAAGAAAACTTAAGTACTTTTGCCACGATGCAGTCAGCAACGTATTCAGGTTGGATTATTCAGCAGCGATAGGTATGGTGATTTCTTGGTTCCCTATTTTTGTGCATAAATTTTTATGTCATAATATAACATGGCATACTTTAAATTGTCCTAGTAATAACTACGCATAATAGTCATTAGGCATAACTTTATAGGCATAATATTATTAAGCATAACTACAAACAGCATAAAGATTGTTAAGAATAATATTATAAAGCCTAAATAAACTTTGTCATAATGATATTGAAACATAATTGTAATAATCACATTAATTACTCGCCGAAAAATATACTCCTGAAGTTTTAAAAACAAAAATTAAACCAAGGGCCACCCCCGCCGCACCGTAACCAACTATTACACTATAATACCTACTTTTTGATTGTAGGTATATAAAATAAACATGTTGGCGGCTTACGGGTGGCCCAAGGGCCACCCCCGCCGCACCGTAACCTACTATTACACTATGGTACCTAAGTTATATCTGATATACCTACCTAATACCTACTTTTTGATTGTATATAAAATAATCATGTTGGCGGCTTACGGGTGGCCCAAGGGCCACCCCCGCCGCACCGTAACCTACTATTACCTAATACACCATACATACAACACCAATACCAACAAAAAAGAAGAAATACACAAACAAACATTATTTATGTATAATATCTATTAGACGAATAAACAATATGCCATAAAACAATATGGAAATCAAAATTAGGGCAAAAACGATTAGCCCAAACTAGAATTATGCTTAGTTAGATTGTATGCCCAAAAACAATTATGACAAAATATGATTATGACAAAAAACATTATGCCTAACTCATTATGCTAAATTAAATTAGGACAAAAAAAATTATTCGAAAAAAAGGGATCCCTGATTTCTTATGCTTAATTATATTTAATAGTTCATGTATGTATTTTCTAAAATTGGTGTTTACCAATGTTTTCTACAACATACCTATTAATTATTACTTACCTAGCTTTCACCGCAACCATCCTACAAAGGATACAACTAATTAAAAGAACAACGGGTAATTTTGTATGGACCCCGTACCCACGATGTAGCATTATAGACTGGGTGTAATTTAGAAGAGACCTATGTGAATAGCTCTAAAATGAATGATTGAAAGAATGAATGAATGGGAGACCGAAGTTATGGTGACTTCTTTATGGCATCAAAATTCGATACAAGAACCGACTTAACTACTGTATTTCGTCGAATACCTCCTATATTTCGCCCCAATGTTGAAGAATATCATTGATTGATTCATTCATTCATTCGGTCATTCATTCATTCAAATGAGATACATGGTGTCTATAGGTCAATTCATTTGCGAGAAACCATCATTGGTCCGTATCTGTCCACTGATGGACGTAGGCCTATCCCAAAGCACGCCACTCACTCAACCCGATTCTCGGCCCTTTGCATCCAATCTCAGCCAGCCACCACGAGAATGATATCCATCCATTTGATCGAGGGACTGCTACGCTACATTTATCCGATCGTGGACTGTATTCGAGAACTCGTCTACTCTATCGGTTATCGGCGTCACGACAGATGTGGACAGCCCACTGCCACTTCAGTTTGCAGATTCGCTGAGCGACCTTGAACTTGTGGGTCAGTCCCACCGCCAGTATCCACGTTTCGGCTTCATAGCTCACCATTTGGTAGGACGCACTGGTTGAAGACCATTGTTTTCCCAAATGCTATACAGCCTAGCTGAATTCTCCTGTCACTCTCTTTCTCGAAGATGTTCCTTTCCAGCTGCAGAGTTTGTTCTAAGTAGACGTACTGCTGAACAACTTCGAGAACCATGTCATCAACTAGCACTGGTTTCGGGACGACTAGATCATTGAACATGATCTTGATCTTGTCCAAGTTCATCACGAATCCGCCACGGCAGGAAGCAGCACTAATACTGTCCAACATTTTCTGCACATTCTGCAGCGACTCTGCCATGCCCGTCCACTATATCATCGGCAAACAGAAGGTGTAAAATGTACTCGCCGTTTATATTGATGCCACGTCTATCCAGTGTTTTGAGACATATCCTCCAGAGTGTTTGTGAAGCGTTTCGGCGATATAACATCTGCTTGTCTCATACCTCTGCGCAGCTGGATAGATCTTGTTTGCTGGTTCTAGATTTGGACGGTCATTGAAACAGAGTCGTACATGCATCTCAGCACCTCGATGCATCGCCAGTCTACTTTGTATCGCTGCAAGGACAGCAGAACATTCAGCTGCGCGGAGGTGTGAGACAAGGAGATGTTATATCACCGAAACTCTTCACAAACGCGCGGGAAGATATGTCTCAAAACACTGGATTGGACGTGGCATCGATGTTCAACATCAATCTTCTATTTGCCGATGATATAGTGGGCAACGCAGAATCGCTGCAGAATGTGCCGAAACTGTTGGACAGTCTTAGTACTGCTTCCTGCCGTGGGGCATTCGAGAGGAGCTTGGACAGGACCAAGATGTTCAATGATCTAGTCATCCCGGAACCATAGTGGTAGTCGATAACATGGTTCTTGAAGTTGTTCAGCAGTACGTCTACTTAGAACAAACTATGCACATGGAAAGGAATATCTTCGAGAAAGAGAGTGACAGGAGAATTCAACTAGGTTGGGCAGCATTTGGGAAGCTACGTCGTATCTTCTCGTTTTAATACCACGATGCCTGAGAACAAAGGTATTCAACCAGTGCATCCTGCCAAATGGTGAGCTATGAAGCCGAAACGTGGATACTGACGGTGGAACTGACTTGTGGAAGTTCAAGGTCGCTCAGCGAATCAGCAAACTGAAGTGGCAGTGGGCTGTCCACATCTGTCGTATAACCGATAGGGTAGATGAGTTCTCGAATACAGTCCACGATCGGATAAATGTAGCGTAGCACGCCCTCCATCAAATGGATGGATAACATTCTCGAGGTGACTGACAAGACCAAGATGTTCAATGATATAGTCATCCCGGAACCAGTGGTAGTCGATAACACGGTCCTTGAAATTGTTCAGCAATATGACTGTCTTTTTAGGACCAACTTCGAGAAAGAGAGTGACAGGAGAATTCAGTTGGGCTGGGTAGCATTTGGGAAGCTACGTCATACCTTCTCGTCTTCAACACAATTTCTGAAAACAAAGGCAACCAGTGCGTCCAGCCAGTGATGCAATTCTCTGGTAGATAGAATATACGAGTGTATCTGCCAGAGAACAAAAGTGGTTGACATTGCTCATAAAATCAACAAACTGAAGTGGCAGTGGTCACATCTGTCGTAGAATATAACCGATGGAGTAGAAGAGTTCTCGAATGGAGGCCACTAACGGGTAAACGTAGTATGGGACGCCCTCTGACCAGGATGTAATGATGACCTTCGCAAGGTGGCTGGTAGAGAGTGGATGCAGAAGGCCGAAAATCGCGTTGAGTGGGTCTACTTTGGGAGAGGTCTGCATCCGCAGCAGTGGACTGATACGGGCTGATGATGATGACTATACTATTGGCAGCTGTCTTTAGGGTCCATCATTATTATGTATTTTTTTTAATATAAAAGGTATATTGCTGTTACAGATTGCGTAAACTACTATTCCCGACTAATGTTATAAATACGAAAGTGTGTTTGTTTTTGTCCTCCTTTCACGGCAATGTGTATATTGACTGGATTTTTTGTACTGAGATACCTAGAAAGGTCGGACAGTGCCATATGCCACTATTTTTTCCCCGAACGAAACTCGGGCGATGACACGGGCCGTGAGAAAAAGCGCGCGTCAATAACCATTGAAGGGTGAATTTTCGAAACGTTCTCGACATTATAGCGACGTTCTCCCATAAGTTACAAGGTTGCTGCCATACAAAATTTTTTTGTATTTTTAAAGACCTTTCGAATGATATAAGTCTCAAGTTGCTACAACGTGGGTACGTTTTGACCCATCGTCTTTCGCATAAACTTTCCCGAAAACTTTTTCAAATATACCGCTGCTTTCGAAGCGGTATCGGATACACTTCATTATTCGTAATGTCATTGGTTGCTACGTACCCGGACATGACGACACGTTGTAATGTCATCCTTTTCTAACACTACGAGAGTTATGAAAGAGACATAGCTCTTTGACGTCATCTGTCAATCTTGAGTTAATCGTTCATTCAAAATGGCCAAACGGCAGTCTAGTTAGAGCCGTAAAATCTTTGTCATTCATTCTTCATTCGTTCTTTTTCCTTGTTTTCGAATCCATTCGTTCGTTCATTTTTCTTTGGGAAGACGTGTTTGTCTGGCGGTTTTATGTATTTCTTTTATTTGCCGGTGTAATAAAATGTCTACGAATCCGATCAACATGCAAACGATAACTTGACAATCTTGGTAACGACTATTTTGTAGTGCAGTGCTTTATAGATAGTAAAATGTGATCAAAAATAAGTGTTAACCACAACAAGTTTCAGTGCCATTGTGCCGCGTATTTGTTTATTGGAATTTTCGCTAATTTAACAAACAAATAATGAACGCGGACAAGGATTGGAAGGCGAAGCTGGGCTTCCCGATCAACTACGACTCGGACCAGAGCTCCGATGGGGACGCGTGAGTATCCAATCCATAAATTTGTGTTTATATTATCTTTTTTTTAAGTCGTATCTTGTTTCGGCGGACGTCCGCTGGAGTGCAAAGGGCAGAGGTTACCTGATTTACTAGTTTTTATCAATTTGCTATAGTTTGTTTCGTTTCCATCCCCTTTGCCTCAAGGTTTCACAATACTGGGGGAAAGCCTTGAATATCAAGCAGAACTCACCTTTGCGGAAGTCGGTTAAGTTTTACATATCTACCACACTTCAAGTGGTTTGTGGCTGTAGTAACAATAACTTAGCTTGGATGAGGAAATGATTCGCAATATTTATCTAACTAAGTATACAACAGAAACTTTGTAGTTATGGTGCAGGATAAATAAATACAAGCATTTTGTTTATAAAATGGTACACTGATGGCAAGTGGTCCCTGTCAGCTAAGTAAGAAGTGCTGTGGAATAAGGCCGAGATTTGTAGATACTTTTGAGTGATAGATCAATCTTTCAACAATAAGAGCAAGCTCACCCTAAGGCCATGCAAAAAATTATCTCTGATTTATGTGCTTAGTTTGGTTACTTTAAGGGCGCTAGAAATAAAATAAAAATCCAGAGTTAATAGCATCCAGTAAATAAATAAATAAATAAATGAGGTCAAAATCAGTGACTGATTGATGTGATTGGAACAAAATGGATCCTATTAGATCTTTAGCCTGCAAGAGAAAATAAATTAAACACTTGTCTTTATTGCATTTGGTTATTGGATACAAAGTATGTAGATCTTGATTTATAATATTATTAAATTCCTACATTACCTATTTTGTGGGCAAGCAAATACTTATAAGAAATAGATATATAAATACTTATGCTGTTATTCGTAAACCTAGTTGTGCCCTCCACACACAGCTGCGATCTAGCCGTGGCTTGCGTCCTGCGATCAGTTGAAACGCATGCCCCAACTCATTTTCTCGGCATTTTAATGTCCAGTAGGTAGCGATCTGAGCTCTGCGATCTATGTCCAGTAGGTAACGACGACAGAAAATGAGGTGGGGCATGCGTTTTAACTGATCGCAGGCCACGGCTGTGTGTGTCAAGCTTTAAACCTCACTTCCCTTAAATCGTGTTGCTATCCCTTTCACACTTCGTTAAAACAGGTTATGATAGAAAGGGACAGGGGGCCTAAACAGTGGCGTAGCTTTAAATCACGTTTATGAATACAGAATGAGTACAATGAGTCCATATATGAAAACGGAAACAATTCACAATATGCTACAGATGCATATTATTAAGGTTTCTTTTTGTACATCATTTCGTATATTCGTATTTTTACACTGTATCAGTAGATTAATAAAGTTTCGTAGTGTATACCTATGTTACAGATACCTATATTTAAATACAAAATGATCCATTTATCCTCTTAACGTAACATGCATGATTAAGTAAATGAATCAAGATTAACTATTGCAAGCAAACACTATTATGTCCGGGCTGATATGATAACAGAAGTACAGGAATCGCTGTTATCAGCTGTTAACTGCTATCACACTCGTTCAACAGTATCTGGGTGGAAAATAAACAAACACCCAGATGATTTTATGAGTGAGAAAGGTGACTTTTGTGTGGTTTAGTGAGTGAGATATGAGGTAAATTGTGGATTGTTCGTGACATGAAAAAATATAGGTAGGTATAGTATAGGTGATTTAAAAATTCTCGCCACTATAGTTTGACTGGGCAAGCTGTACCGCGCCTTAGGTCCGGTATCCACTAAAGCGGAGAGGAGACTTTTGAATAACCAATCAGATATCGTTATTTCCACATCTCATATCCGCTTAGAAGAAGGAACGAAATCTGATTGGTTATTCTAAACATATCTCTTCCCCTCTTTGGTGGATACCGGGTCTTACGCGGGTGTGGAGCAGCTCGCTCTCTCAGTCATTGCGTCATGTGCTCTCTCTCGCACTTACTGCCGGCCCGCACCCCGTACGTCTGGCGCCGGTACAGCATTTGGTATAGTGTGATGATTTCATCAACAGTCTATTTGTAGGTCCCATAATCCACCACAAGGGGCTAATGCGGATTCGTGGATTACACATGTATTAGAGAGGTATTTTTAGGCCCATTCCGATTATTGTTCAACATTGGAAATCTGTATGTTAGATTTATACAGAATCACAATAATGATTTACCTATAATGTAAATTAAAACCTGCTTTAGGCGAATCTTTACTCATAATCTAATATCACTGCATCATTTCTCATCTAACAAGTAAAACCTGAATAGACATCCTGACAATCTATAAATGGTACAGCTGGCCGAACATCACCTGAACCTACACTGCAATCTAGGCTGTATTACTGTCACATAAAGTTCACATGTTACGCTTGATGTACCTACCTACTACATATAATGAATACATGGTAGGTGGAACTAATTACCGACCTTGGTTAGGCTCGAATTCTGCCTAAATATTGTGCAAGTGTTACAGTACAGTAGGGGACATCTAATTGTTAACAACAACACAACAAGGGCAGACAGTTGCCGTTTTCATTTCAACAAATCATTTTATCACTACACCAGGGTATTATTTATTTATTTTATTAATGGACTCGACAGCTCGTCATTTGTTAATGTCATGTTACAGAAAATTCAATATATAATAGTCTTCTATCTTCATCCAGAGGAGTCGCCGTAGCGTCATCACTCTGGACGAAGCAGCTCGACAGTCACGTTCACTCCCGAGCTTGTAGCGGGACTCTTAATAAGAGTGAGTAAGATCTGAAGTCTCAACTTCAGATCTTACTCAAATTATCCAATAAATTCACCATAATGTCATTCGCGAACATTTTCTGATTATCTTAACGTGTTATTAAACACAAAATAGCCCCTGTAGACATTATAACAAAAATTATCAAATAATTTTGCAACCGTCGTTTCCCGCCATTATCAAGAGAACCCCTACACCAGGGTGCGGACAACAGCAGATCAATGGTAACACTTGCAGTACGATTTCAACTCTTTCTTCTTCTTCTTCAGCATACAGCAGCCCACTCCTGGGCATATGCCTCTCCATGAATCCTCCATGTGGCCCGATCCCAAGGTTGTCTGGTCCACACCGAGCCAGCAACCTTCTTTATGTCGTCGGACCATCTGGCCGGTGGTCTGCCCACGCTTCTTCTACCCGTCCGGGGTCGCCACATTAGAACGCACTTATTTCATCGACCATCGTTTCGGCGACAGAGGTGTCCCGCCCAGACCCATTTCAGTTTGTCCACTCGTTTGCCGATGTCGGTGACACGAGTCCGTAGGCGGTAGGTCTCATTTCTCACTCTGTCGCGTAGGGATATACCGAGCATCGTGCGTTCCATACTTCTTTGTGCTACCTTCAATCTGTGCACCATTCCGGAGGTTAGAGTCCACGTTTCGCACGCATACGTCATTGCCGGGAGTACACACTGGTCAAAGACTTTACTCTTCAGTGATATCGGGATCTTTGCCTTGAATACGCTTTTCGCCTTGAATACGCTTTTACAACTCTTACGATGGAGATAATAAGAACGGTCCAGTGTTACACTTGATCTGCTGTCAGCTGTATAAATCACGAAATACCATTGTAAACAATCATATTCATTTTGACAAATAGAGGCCATTTTATTCGGTACAGATAAAAGTGCACAGGAGAGTTTTTAAGGTTGAGATTATCTCAAAAACTACTTGACCTATTGCAAAAATTCTTTCACTGTTAGATAGATAAAAGTTAGAACTATGTGAGTGTAAAAGAATTATTAAATTCGGTCCAGTAGTTTTCGAGAAAATCTCAACCTTATTGAAACCCTCTGTAAAAGTCGTGTTTCCGCGCCTACGGGGTTGGCGGAGACGAGGTAACACTATACATAGCCTATAGCGGGCAGACTATAGCAGGTCATTGACAGGACATTTTGACGCCCACTGTTGAATGTGGGGACTGTTCTGAAAGCGGGATTCTCCCGTTGAGGGAGACACGTATGGTCACGTTATCTGTCTGGACAGTGGGCGGTGAAGTGCGATGGCGAACTGTGACACATTGAACTATCATTGATAATATTATTATATAAACGGATATCACTCACTTATATTGTTGAAGTCGGCAATTTGACCGACAGTTTGGACCGGTTTCGACGGTCTTTTTCAAGGTGAGCGCGCCACGCCCGCGTCGCCGGTATCATTTGGAATCCTGTCTCGGTTAGAGTGTCGCTAAGGGGGCATTGAGGAAAAAAGACTTGAAATTTCGTCTCTATATACACCCCCCCACCCCCCCACCCCCTCCCTTTTTGTGATACCATCGGAAGGGGGGCTCTTTTCAATTCAATTCAATATATTTATTGCATTCCATAAGTTATAATACAGATGTTCACATACTTAACATTAAAATGTTACAATGTTCTTTATGGACCTTGTTTAGGCACAGCAATATAAGGGAGAGACGACATTTTTTGCTCAAATATAATGCAATTTGTAGTAACTGAGAAGTAGGCAATAATTGTTTATTATTTTTTCTCATTCAGAAATTTAATATATAATAGTTGAAGACAACACTTGTGCACATTATTCATAAGTACATTTGGGGATGAGGTCCGCAAATTAGGGACTGAAAATGAAATATGATTACAAACGTGTTTTATGCCAGAACCGAAGTTGGCCCTAGTTGGCTTTTGCCTTTCCCTCTGGGAAGAATTTTACAAACAAAAAAATCCTACATGAGATGCAACTAAACATATGACAACAAACAAACAAACAGTCCTACTTGATATAACATGACAATTAGATTTTAGACAATAAATTCATATAATTAATATACTTTATATTTGCGTGCCATTTAAGTGGTAGAATGGAGGTGCTCTTGAAAATGGCGGGAAACGACGGTTGCAAAATTATTTGATAATTTTTGTTTTATTGTCTACAGTGGTTATTTTGAGATTGATATCACGTTAAATTAATCAAAATATGTTCGCGAGTGACAGTATGGTGAATTTGTTGGATAATTTGAGTAAGATCTGGGGTTTCAAGCTTTTATCAAGAGTTCCCGCTACAAGCTCGGGAGTGAATGTGACTGTCGAGCTGCTTCGTCCAGAGTGACGGCGCTACGGCGACTCCTCTGGATGAAGACAAGAAGACGCGGTTACCCAGGGTGAAGACGCTACTGCGACTCCCCTGGAGGAAGATAGAAGACTATTATATATTGAATTTTCTGTAACATTGGCAAATGACGAACTGTCGAGTCCATTAATAAAATAAATAAAAAGTGGTAGAATGTATTAGGGGTTTATATTGTATCATGACAACTGATTATACATGTACCTGCATTCACGCAAATAATACAGTAAATACAGTTAAGTTATAGATGGATAAATACATTTATATATTTTTTATACACAGAGTATTAAACACAAAACAAAGGTAAAAAATACTCGTTACAACCCTGAATTTAACCAAATTCTATATGCCTCGACTCGTGTACGGTCGTTCTCGACACTTATATTGTGAACCGTAGCCAGCTCTGACGCAGACTTCGATCTTTTTGGTTTGCTACTGCAACACCGCAGCATGCCACTGTGAAACGCTTACCTGGGTCACTTGTTCATATAGATTGGTGTACAATGACAATGCCAGATTCTGCCCTACCATCAACCGCAAGATGTACAAGATAACGAATAAATGTAAAAATTTCGCCGTTTTTTATTAAAATTATTGGTTTAAAATAAAGTTTTGTACAAGTTGCGATTCGAAAAAAACAGGTTAAATAAGAATTCAGAAAATAGTAAGAAATCGAAGCGATTTATTAATTTTTTTTTGTTATTCTTCTATAGGAGTTGCGAGAGTAGTAGAAAATGATACTGATTATGATTATACAATATGAAACCTGTAATAAGTCCCCAACAAAATGATAAATACAGCTTAAATGGTCACGAAGTTTTGTAGGTGAGGCAAAGCTCCTATGAAAAGTGGCAATGTCTTTTGGTTTTATTATATAAGAAATAAAAAAATAAAAATTAACATTTATTTTGACTTTGAAGAGTGGATGGAGCATGCGGTGTAAATATGGCTAACTCCATCGAAGGTTCCTTGCTTCATGGAATAAATGCTATGAATTTAAAATCTCATGTCAATTTGCTTTTCATATAGCAAGGTTAGTAGAATGCCATTGTGAAAATATATCGGCACTACAGTATATAAATACTGACAGTGATTATGTTATCAAATGTTGTATCTGTTATCTGTGAATAGTCAACTAATGTGGCTGCAAGTAATGTTTGCAGTTACTATAGATCTGTGGGCTCGCGAGTTGTAGCATTTTTTTAAATAATTGTTATACTAATTTTTAAACTATTTCTAAGGGTGTACTCCGTGGGTGTACTTCTTGGAAAGTGTTCCTACTATTATTTGTGATTTGTAATAAGTGAAGCAGTTGAATTTATTGGTAGGTAGGTACCTATAATTACCTTAATTTTAACTTGTATTTTTTTTTAATCTAGGTTTTTTTGAGGCTTTTGTCACTTGGTGACCATGCCAGTCTCATTGGAACTCAACAAATAGGCCCATCAGACCCCCCCACGACCAGGAAGGGGCTCCCTGGACGCAAAGGAGTATCTGACGAACCTATATATCTGCACCGCCTGTGTAGAGATTGGGTTGGATAAGATTACATTAATGCCTCCGTTTCTTAATTCCAACCCGGCCATGTACATGTCCCTGTTGGCTTTATTCCGGTCACACTCCAGCACAAAATGTAAAAGGTCCTCTGCTGTGTTACAAGTACTGCAATCTGCTGACTCAATCACACGCATCACTTTAAAAAAATTATTGACTGGAATATGACCGGCTCTCACACGCAATGCAGACACAAAACTTGTATTTTAACCTGTATTAAAGTGTCACTGTGCGGGCTCTTTGTGCCGCATGCAGCCGGACCGAGGGGCCCGGACTGGCACAGAATGGGTGCCAGCGGACGGTCGCCGGCGTCGGGCAGACCGCGGCGTAGGGGGAGAGACGATGTCGTTAGATACAGGGATGAGTGGCTGGAAGAGGCTCAGGACAGGGATGGATGGAAGACGAGGGGGGAGACCTTTGCCCAGCAGTGGGACAATTAATAGGTTTTAAAAAAAATATTTTTTACTTGCTTATCTGCCATCAGTCCATATGGACTTTTATCAGATGTGTTGAATGTCAGGTATTGTGTAGGTGCTACATTCAGCAGCGCAGATTCATGTGGTACTGCTCGGCGGGACAAGCGAGACATTCGTTCCGTTGTAGTCTTTTTGGACATCTTGAAGTGTCTAGCAATTCAACAGCAATGATACTGATTATGATTATGCAATATGAAACCTGTAATAAGTCCCCAACAAAATGATAGGTACAGCTTAAATGGTCACGTAGTTTTGTAGGTGGGGCCTTTGCCCAAATGGAGCTTTCTCCATTGAAATGTGGCAATGTCTTTTCTATATATACTCGAAAAACATAACCCTCCTTGCGCAGTCAGATAAAAATAGGCTGCTATGCTAATATTGTGACCTTGATCGTCTACTGAGCATTTTGAGATTTATCTAAAACATCGAATTCGATCTGTTAACATAGGGAACTGTGTCAAGCAGTCGGCAAGCTCACGATAATCCAAGATTACTCTAAAATGTTATGCAGATAGGTATTCGCGAAATGTCGTGAATCATCATTTCACAATGTAACCGACAGTTTCCAATATTGACCTATCCATGTGAATTGTGATGGATTTTATGTGTGTAATAGTCATTATGTCAGTTGAAGACAGAGATAAGTATACAGGGGGCCTCGATAAGGTTAAGTAGCCGCGTCTTCATGTCTTCATCCAGAGGAGTCGCCGTAGCGTCTTCACCCTGGGTAGCCGCGTCTTCATGTCTTCATCCAGAGGTGTCGCCGTAGCGTCATCACTCTGGACGAAGCAGCTCGACAGTCACGTTCACTCCCGAGCTTGTAGCGGGACTCTTGATAAAAGCTTGAAACTTCAGATCTTGCTCAAATTATCCAATAAATTCACCATACTGTCATTCGCGAACATTTTCTGATTAACTTAACGTGATATTAAACACAAAATAGCCTCTCAAAAATTATCAAACAATTCTGCAACCTTCGTTTCCCGCCGTTTTCAAGAGAACCCATAGTAATGGGGTGGGGATGTCCCCATTACATGCTGTATGCCGTATCCACAAACCACACCGGGAAATACCTGAAGAGAATCTGTTCCCCAAAGTTAAGCTCTGTTCACGTACCACAACCACACCACAACCGCAACCACTGTACTCATACTCATTTATTTTAACCTTAGGTACACAGGTCACACTTGGTTACGTCATACACTGTATAATACTGTGATCATACATTTTTAATAATGTATGATTACATCTGTATGAATACTGTCCCCCAAAGTTAGGCTCTGTTCATACGTACAGTCGAAGACAGAGATAAGTATACAGGG
Source organism: Tachystola acroxantha (assembly GCA_963506565.1). Classification (NCBI taxonomy): domain Eukaryota; kingdom Metazoa; phylum Arthropoda; class Insecta; order Lepidoptera; family Oecophoridae; genus Tachystola; species Tachystola acroxantha. The sequence continues at coordinate 14,081,139 of OY735879.1, forward strand.
GGCCTCAATAAGGTAGATATTTTCTCAAAAACTACTAGACCGAATTAAATAGTTCTTTTACAGTTACATAGTTTTAACTTTTATCTATCAAACAGTGAAATAAATATTGCAATAGGTCCAGTAGTTTATGAGAAAATCTCAACCTTAAAAACTCTCCTGTACACCTTTCTCTGTCTTCCACCGTACCACAACCGCAGCCACGCGACAAAATAATACGTGGCCGAGCTCTTATTTGTATGAAAATGAATAGTTTAATTCACTTGGATAACATTTTGTAGTCAAATTAAACCGACAACATTGAAACCACAATGCAACCACCAGAGGCAGCGCCCGCCCATCTCGTAAACAACGTTGCATCGATCTGTCTGGCTGTTATTCATAAATGTGATTTAAAGTTACGCCACCGTTTAGGCCCCCTGTCCCTTTCTATCTTAACCTTTGTTAACGAAGTGTGAAAGGCATAGCAACACGATTTAAGGAAAGTGAGGTTTAACTTGGTTCATGAATAACAGCATACGTATGCATACAGGTGGCCTCAATAAGGATGAGGTTTACTCAAGAACTACTGGCCCGAATTTAGTAATTTTTTACAGTCACATAGTTTTAAACTTTTGTATATCTAACAGTGAAAGAATTATTGTAATAGGTCAATTACTTTTTGAGTAAATCGCAACTCTAAAAACTCTACTGTAAACATTTCAGCTTCAGCATCATCAGTCTATTTATATTGCCCCACTGCTCGGGCACAGACCTTCCCTTACATCGAGGGAGCTCGGGCCATGATCCGCCACGCGGGCCCAGTGCGAGTTGGCGGATTTCACATGCCTTAGATTTTTTTTCTTCTACGACATGCAGGTTTCATCACGATGTTTTCCTTCACCGTTTTGAGAGCACTCGGTAAATGTACGTAAGTTTATCTGTCGAAAAAACCGAGGATAACTCATTGGCTACCCTGGCTGGGAATCGAACCTGGGACCTCCATATTGCAAGTCCATTGACCCAACCACTGAGCCACCGAGCTCTTTTTTAAACATTTATCTCGCTTTTATTCATACACATATAGAAGGGGGCCTAAACGGTGGCGTAACTTTAAATACTGTGCAACTCAACTGCAAGAAACAACAACTCACACGTAACCACTGCTTGCCTACTTTTTGTCGCCGCGATGTGGTGTGGCTGTGTGGTGTGAATAGTCTCTTAGTAACAGGTTACGTTACATAATGGCGATGACCTTGCGATGCGAGGTATTTACGCCAAACGTCTCGAATTCATTCGGAGGAAGATTGTTTGGCCAAAACTAGCTATAAATAACGCATTATAGTCGCGTGCATTCGTTTGAATATCATTATGTAGGTACCTACCTACATAATGATATTCAAGCTAGCAGTGGGACAATTTATAGGTTCAAAAAAAATTAGATAGGTGTGTAGACTACCTAGTCTACACACCTATCTAATTTTTTTTGAACCTATAAATTGTCCCACTGCTGGGCAAAGGTCTCCCCTCTCCTCTTCCATCCATCCCTGTCCTGAGCCTCTTCCAGCCACCCATCCCTGTATCTAACGACATCGTCTCTCCACCTACGCCGCGGTCTGCCCCGACGCCGGCGACCGTCCGATGGCACTCATTCTGTGACAGTCCGGGCCAATCGGTAAGGACATATCTATTTAAATTATATAAATACTACCTGCTGCCCGCGACTTCGTCAAAGTCAAGAGAGCTTTGCCCCACCTACAAAACTACGTGACCATTTAAGCTGTACCTATCATTATGTTGGGGACTTATTACAGGTTTCATATTGCATAATCATAATCAGTATCATTTTCTACTACTCTCGCAACTCCTATAGAAGAATAACAAAAACAATGAATAAATCGCTTCGATTTCTTACTATTTTCTGAATTCTTAATTAAGCTGATTTTTTCGAATCGCAACTTGATTAAAGAATTTGGGGAAAAATAAATAAATATTTACAATAAGTTCAACCATAAAAATAAATTACATTATCTAGGTACTGTAAACTAATCTTTACAATCGGGTTCTCTTGAAAATGGCGGGAAACGACGGTTGCAAAATTATTTGATAATTTTTGTTATAATGTCTACAGTGGCTATTTTGTGTTTAATATCACGTTAAGTTAATCAGAAAATGTTCGCGAATGACAGTACGGTGAATTTATTGGATAATTTGAGGAAGATCTGAAGTTTGAAGCTTTTATCAAGAGTTCCCGCTACAAGCTCGGGAGTGAACGTGACTGTCGAGCTGCTTCGTCCAGAGTGATGACGCTACGGCGATTCCTCTGGATGAAGACGCGGCTACCCAGGGTGAAGACGCTACTGCGACTCCTCTAGAGGAAGAGAGTAGACTATTATATATTGAATTTTCTGTAACATGACATTGGTAAATGACAAACTGTCGAGTCCATTAATAAAATAAATAAAAATAATCTTTACAATCGGTCCAGTAGTTCTTGAGAGAATCTCAACCTTATTGAGGCCCCCGGGATACTTGTCTCTGTTTCGACTGTACATTGTCTACGCCCTAAGGCCTTGGCCTCAGTAGCGTCTTCCGAGAAATATTTTAGAGACATTGAAATGACCCCTATGTTTCTATGATTCGTTATAATATATTAATAGTTGGTTACGCAGTCTACGGGCTATTAAATATACATTAGACGGCCAATTTAAGTACATAGTAGGTAATCTGATTTATACAAATGTTTTAGTTTTGTCTGAATTAAACCAATTATCAAATTAAGTCACAATATAATTTATTTGCCGGATCTTAAAACCGAATGCCCGTGTAAAGTCATACATATAACAGATCGACAACGTTGCACATCAACGCGCGACGTTGCCAGCTGGTGCGCAACATGATCTCGTTGCCGTTCAACATGTTGCGAAACATGTCGGAAATGTTGCCGAGGGGATACGAGGTTCCACACAACTTACCCGCTATATCGCTGGCTATACAACGAGGTAACGTCGCCAGCCTTTTGGGCATTCTCCCACAGGGTAGCGAATTGGTGTCCATTTTTTATTTATAAGTATTTTATTCTTCTTCTTCAGCATACAGCAGCCCACTCCTGGGCATATGCCTCTCCATGAATCCTCCATGTGGCCCGATCCCAAGGTTTTCTGGTCCACTGGTTATTATTATTATTGTTCATATATTTTTAAGTAGACATTGGCAAATGATAAAAATTGACGGTTAAAAACGACTTTTTGTGTTCCAGTGACAGCCGCGACGTGGTGATGCGTCGCCCTCGGTCGTCCACGTACCTGCTGGTGGACCGCGGCGACGGGTCCGAGGCCGACCTGCTCGGCACCACGCCGCCCAGGGAGCGCAGGCGGGACAAACAGAAGTGGAAGTGAGTAATAATAATAATAATAATTTCTGACGACCATGTTGAGGGCCCATCTAGTGAGGGGCGAGTCACCGCCTGCCAATTTTTTCATAACTTCGAGACAATGTGATCATGGCAGGTGTCCGACGTCTCGCTCTATAGACCAGACTGACTGACCCACCAACACCCCAAACCAATAGCCCCAATTAAGTTGTAATTTCTAATCACTGCAATAGTTTATGCACCTGACGGGGTCTGTCATTGAGTGCAGTCAGATGCGCTCAGAGACGGGTCCCGCTAGGTGCATCACATATCCCTTCAAATTAAAGTTCTCTAAGGGGCCTCTACGCGTTGGACCTATGTCTCCGTGCAAGCCTTTCAAAGGACCGGGTTTTCTGAAACCCGTGAAACCTGGAGAGATACATAATAATAATTTATTTTGTATCGAAATAAAAAAAGATCAGTTACATCTAAAATACATGCGTACTTAATAAAATTAATTCAGCAATTTTTTGTTTGTTCAGTAAGTAAGTTGTGAGCTGTAGTTCCTACACTAGGATTCCCTGTCTTGTGGGAACTAGTCTCTTCGTGATTGGTACATGACAAGACAACTGATGACTTACCTACTCCTCTGGATGGAAGTAGGTCTTGGCTTCCGCATCGAGAACAGTTAATCGAACTGCTAAAGTTCCAGGACGAATAATATTTCTAATTGTTTCAATTAAAACTAGATTGGCGTTCTCTATTATTTCGCGTAAATAATGTAATTTTTCTATCCATATATAAATATTCCTTTTTGACAGAAAATCGTAATTAGGTGATTTTCTAACAAAATTTTAGCCTAATTACAAACTAATTAAAACTATGAAAGGTATTAAAATTCTTCGGGTTCCTTGGGGGAATTAATATGGGCAATTTTTTTTCTTCTTTTATTTATTTATTTATTTAACACAACAAATTTATTGACATGGAAACGCTATATGAACCAAAGCACTCGACATAAAATGTGAATTTTGTCGTGTAATAATAGCAGCCCAAATAGGCCGGAGCCTGCGCCCGGTGCCGGGCTCACTCCTCAGTAGTAGGTGTCCTATGCGCAGTCAGGCGGTCATTAGACAGAACGAGTGGGGCATTTATACTTGAGAATTTTTTCTCCAGTATGTAATATTTAATTTATAAATATATGTTGAGAATTATTAAGTCAACCAGTGCCGGTTCTGCACCGTCTCCCGCCACGTGTGTGCCTGCAATCGGGACTGGTTCTTCTCGACCTCGTCCTTCCAGCGGTATCTGGAGCGCCAGACCTCTCTTCTTCTCCCATTCTCTCGAGCCAGCGGACTAAAGCAGACTTGACATCGCATCTATGTTCCTAACTGGTCTTAGGCCCGTAATAATACACTCTCAGCTCAAAAATCAATCTTGAGAACGACCCCAAGATGGCGTTCCTATTAATAAACATAACTTAGGTGCACGGGTATCACGTGAGTAACAAAACTCAGTTCTCAAGAGAACTGTCAAACTCACACCAGAGAACGTATTTGCTGATTGCAGGCGAACCGCGACTTGAGAAAGACATCACGTGATACGCCCTCAAGATTGATTAATAAATGACGGTGATGGTGATCACGTCTTGAGACTGTATCAGCTGAATTCGCTCTTGACGGGTTTGAGCTCAGACTATTAATACGGGCCTAAGTTTTGCTCCAGAACGGTGACTCTGCCGCCGGTTTCGCGGAATAGATAAACTGTCAAATTGTCTAAATATAGGTGTATTGCTACAAACCATACAAATATATCCAAGTGCGATCCATTACGCTATCAGCGCACTGTTTATCTTATCGTGACATTGTCAACGCGCAGTTATTTGCGGATTTACATAGTTTATTGTACATAAGTGAGTTCGATACAACTCTGTATAAATAATGTGTAGTGGCAACGTGGATGGAAGCTATTGCCATGCTACAGGTCCGGATGCGGTATGTACATTGTTACATAAACATAAACACGACTGCTTCTCATAGCGGTAAGCAAAAAATGGTGCTTGATGTCAATGTATCGCTAGTTCCGCATGACTCATTATGTTTTAATTATGTATTTAGTTATTTAGAAAAATATTAGTGGACAGTTCGTCACTTGCCAATGTCATGTTACAGAATATTCAACATATAATAGTTTTCTATGTCCATCCAGAGGAGTCGCCGTAGCGTCGTCACTCTGGACGAAGCAGCTCGACAGTCACGTTCACTCCCGAGCTTGTAGCGGGAACTCTTGATAAAAGCTTGAAACTTCAGATCTTGCTCAAATTGTCCAACAAATTCACCATACTGTCACTCGCGAATATTTTCTGATTAATTTAACGTGATATTAATCACAAAATAACAACTGTAGACATTATAATAAAAATTTTAAAATAATTTTGCAACCGTCGTTTCCCGACATTTTCAAGAGAACCTTTTTAAAACTTACAATGTGCTGCTGAGAGTTTATGGCCAGTTTTGAGGGTTCCGTAACTAAATAGGAAAAAATTACCCTTATAAGATCATTTCGTTGTCCGTCCGTCTGTTCGTATGTCAGTCAAGACCCTTGCCTCAAAAACTCATGGAGGTATCAAGTTGAAATTCATCATCATCATCAGCCCGTATCAGTCCACTGCTGGACATAGGCCTCTCCCAAAGCACGCCACTCAACCCGATTTTCGGCCTTTGCACCCAATCGCTTGAAGTTGAAATTATTAATACCAAATACTCAGATTGCTATCTCATGCAGCACTCATTCACAAGCGCCATCTTGTTCCAGGAGTCACCTGGACACGGTCTACCTGCGCGATGGCAACGGCAAGAGGGTGGTGCCAGACCAGACGTACCAGCAGCCGACACCAGAAGCGGGTAAGTGATATGTAGGAATCGTGACCAGAAAACAAAAGCAAAACATCTAAACACGTTGAATGCCTAAAGCCATCCAGGGCAAAATTTGAAGAGGTGCGTTGGCAGGAGAAGACACTCTTGGCTGAAGAATTTGCGTGATTGGTTCGGCTGCAGCACCGGCTCCTTGTTCCGGGCAGCCGTTCAGAGGGTGAAAATTGCCATGATGTTGTCCAACCTTCGATGAGAAGAGGAACGTTGAGAAGAAGAAGAAGCCTAAAGCCAATGATACACTAGGGGACAAATGTCCTACGACATGTATCGGCGACATGTCAAGCGAAGCCGGCCGATTTCGCCTGACATATCTGGCGACATCGCGCGACTTATGTCCGTAGCGACGTCAGGTTGCCAGACATTTCGCGCGAAGTCCGGCAACGTCGCGCTACTTCAGCCGACGTCCCTGGCGACACGTGTCGCAGGACATTTGTCCCCTAATGTATCCTTGGCTTAAATATCATGAAGTAGCATCCACCCATCCATAAACGGGTAGGGAGAGATGACAAAATTCCATCTTTTGCGATCCTGACGCACCACCCAAACTCATGGTATCTCGCCTCGCATTCCTCCACAGCCATGGCATGATGGGTGGCGAACCTTATCGCCATTTCAGAGAACTTTATATTTACTTGGTACCAATAAAGGTCCCACTGGTATACCTTATCAATTACTACAGAAAATCGCACTAATTGGTACGGTGGAACACAGAGAAAGGTGTACAGTAGAGTTATTAAGGTTGAGATTTTCTCAAAAACTATTTGGCCTGCTGCAAAAATTCTTTCACTGTTTGATAGATAAAAGTGAGAACTATGTAACTGTAAAATAATTATTAAATTCGGTCCAGTAGTTCTTGAGAAAATCTCAACCTTATTAAGGCTCCCTGTATACGTATCTCTGTCTTTGCTAAACGTCAGGACTATTGTTTCTCATTCATTACCTTCTTCCACCTGTCAGGACTACTGAATTGTGGAATTTTTGCGCTATTTCTTATGTCAAAGTCAAATTTCTTTATTGCAAGTAAGCACGTTGAGTACATTTTTGCACGTCAATATATTTTTTGGAATTTACATTTACACCACTTTGCAAGGAAAAGGTGCCAACGCTGAGGAGAAAAAGTGGCAAAAAACTCTCAGCAACACATCTTTTAAAACAATGATTACTTAATAACTATACAGTACGTATGTCGGGTGCTTCTGATGAAATGTCTAACTGCGTATCCCTCCTTAGATCGCGTGAACCTAAAGCGTCACGTGAGCCGCAAGCTGCAGCGCGCCCGCGACCGCGACATGAAGGTGGACATCGGCCAGGGCAAGGCGGACTCCCTGCCCTCGCCCAACGCGCAGCCAGCGGTGCCCACACTGGTAAGGCCGTTATGACATGAAGGGGGACCTCGGCCAGGGCAAGGCGGACTCCCTGCCCTCGCCCAACGCGCAGCCAGCGGTGCCCACACTGGTAAGGCCGCTATGACATGCAGGGGGACCTCGGCCAGGGCAAGGCGGACTCCCTGCCCTCGCCCAACGCGCAGCCAGCGGTGCCCACACTGGTAAGGCCGCTATGACATGCAGGGGGACCTCGGCCAGGGCAAGGCGGACTCCCTGCCCTCGCCCAACGCGCAGCCAGCGGTGCCCACACTGGTAAGGCCGTTATGACATGCAGGGGGACCTCGGCCAGGGCAAGGCGGACTCCCTGCCCTCGCCCAACGCGCAGCCAGCGGTGCCCACACTGGTAAGGCCGTTATGACATGAAGGGGGACCTCGGCCAGGGCAAGGCGGACTCCCTGCCCTCGCCCAACGCGCAGCCAGCGGTGCCCACACTGGTAAGGCCGCTATGACATGCAGGGGGACCTCGGCCAGGGCAAGGCGGACTCCCTGCCCTCGCCCAACGCGCAGCCAGCGGTCCCCACACTGGTAAGGCCGCTATGACATGAAGGGGGACCTCGGCCAGGGCAAGGCGGACTCCCTGCCCTCGCCCAACGCGCAGCCCTCATTTGATTTATTGCACATTATTTGAACGTTAACAATGGACCCTTATTTGGACGTTTTTTAAATTGTTTTATTGAGACCTTTGTATATCTAGTTGTTTATAGGAGATAAATGCATAATAACAATGAACTAAATCTAAATGAAATACTAGGATAGGAAATACTTATTCACAAACTCGAAAGAAGTCGTGTTTGTGAAGTTTTGTGCTCTTAGCAAGGTTTCCCTTGGATAACTCGATTATTGCGTGGATCGTCGAGTTATTTCGTTTAGGGATTTGGGAGGGTTGTGCGTAGGTTTAGGTTAGGTTGTCTTCGTATATGTGTATGTATTTATAAGAATTCAGACATTCCATTAGCTTCAGACCAGGCTGTATGCCCTAGTTGGCTTTGCCTTTCCCCCTGGGAAGAATTTTACAAAAAAAAACATTCGTTTATAGCCCAAGGACTGATCGCTAAATCCCAGAAGATAATCCCCTATAATATGTTCCGGACCGATGGGCCCGGACTGTCACAGAATGGGTGCCATCGGACGGTCGCCGGCGTCGGGCAGACCTCGGCGTAGGTGGAGAGACGATGTCGTTAGATACAGGGATGGGTGGCTGGAAGAGGCACAGGACAGGGATGGATGGAAGAGGAGGGGGGAGACCTTTGCCCAGCAGTGGGACAATATATAGGTTAATTGTACGTGCAGGTGCATATTTCATGTCTATAAAAATATTTAACAAATTACCAACATGGTTACAGGACTTAAAGGGCGAATCAGTGTTCAATAAAAAATTGAAATTATTACTAATTGATAGGTGTTTTTCCAATCTGCAAGAGTATTTCGAACATGATTTTGCAAATTAATTTATATGTTGACAATTTTAATTTTTTATTTAATGGCTAAGAATTACTTCCTAATTATTATGTTTACTTGAATATTTATTTGTATTATTGACTGACTGACTGACAAAATTGAATTTTTAATGTTTAAGTGTCTAATGTTGCGGTGCCCTTACAGGGTTTATGTGAGCACTTCCTGTGCTATCTAAGAACCATGTTACCACATAAAGCAAGGAATAAATGAATTATGAATTAACAAAAAAAAAATGTTTCATCTGTACTGTCCAGGTGGAATCGTGCAACCGCTTCATGTCGCTAACGTCCCGCCTGAAGTGCCGCGAGTCCGCGCCGTGCGACGACGCTGAGCCTGTAGAGCCGCGGCGCGCGCCCGTCCCCGGCGAGGAGTGCAGCAACCGAGCCAACTTCCACCAGACCTTCAGCCTGCTCATCAACATGGGCAACGGGGAGAAGGGCTGCCGACGCACGGTCAGTACGCACGTGAGTCCACACTACAGATGTGTATTGTGTGATGTCCTTAATTCTAGCACTACACATCGACAGAGGCGGCCGCAGAGTAGTGTTGCCAGCAAGCAGAAATTATTTCAAAAAACAAACAAACCCGACTGCAAAGCTATTATACTCCTTTTGAGTAATTTTTTGATCCAACATGTTATACTACAAATAACCACATAAATCCCCACATTTCACTGCGAAATTCTATTTATATGTTCACACTGCTCGGGCACAGACCTTCTCTTACATCGAGGGAGCTGGGCCATGATCCACCACGCGGGCACAGTACGGATTGGCCGATTTCACATGCTTTAGATATTTTTTTCTACGGCATGCAGGTTATATCACGATGTTTTCCTGCGCCGTTTTGAGAGCACTCTGTAAATGACATTGCCACATTTCAATGGAGCTTTGCCCCATCTTTGGTAGGTGACCAACGAAGCTCATATATCATTTTGTTGGGGACTTATTACAGGTTTCATATTGCATAATCATAATCAGTAGGAGTTGCGAGAGTAGTAGAAAATGATAACAAAGACAATGAATAATTCGCTACTATTTCTTACTATTTTCTGAATTCGTAATTAAGCTGTTTTTTCGACTCTCATGTTGTACAAAACTTTATTTTAAACCAATAATTTTAATAAAAAACGGAGTTATTTTTACATTTATTCGTTATCTTGTTCATCATGCGGTTGACGGTGGGGCAGAATCTGGCATTGTCATTTACTTAAGTTTTTCCGTCTAACAACTGAGGATAACTTATTGGTACATGGCTGCCTGGGAATCGAATCTGGGACCTCCGTATCGCAAGTCCATTAACCCAACCACTGAACCACCATGCTCGGTAACATAGGTACATGATTGGTCAAATGTTTACACATACAAAAAGATGTATATGTATGCCTCTAGAACCATATCACATGGAATACTAGTTTGAGCCATCAGAGTGACTTATTTTGTTTGTTACCAGATCAGCCGCGAGGAGCAGGTGTGGCAGAACGAGCTGAAGGACCTGATCTGGCTGGAGCTGCAGGCGCGGCTGGCGCGGCGCTCCCTCGCGCAGCAGGACGCGTACCTGTGCGCGCGCCGGGCCGCGGTGCCGGCGGTGCTGCAGCGCGTGCGCGACTACAGGTCAATGACTGACTGACTAGACGAGCTGGATCTGATCAGACTGACTCAACCACATGATCTGACTGACTTAACAAACTGACTAATGAGCTGACTGACTGACTCTACAAACTGGACCTGATCTGACTGACTAAACAAGCTGACTAGTGAGCTGACTGACTGACTCAACGAGCTGGACCTGATCGGACTGACTCAACGACCTGATCTGATTGACTAAACAAGCTGACTAATGAGCTGACTGACTGACTCACGAGCTGGACCTGATCTGACTGACTTAATAAGCTGACTAATGAGCTGACTGACTGACTTAACGAGCTCGACTTGATCTGACTGACTAAACAAGCTGACTAGTGAGCTGACTGACTGACTCTACGAGCTGGACCTGATCTGACTGACTAAACAAGCTGACTAGTGAGCTCACTGACTGACTCTACGAACTGGACCTGATCTGACTGACTAAACAAGCTGACTAGTGAGCTGACTGACTGACTATACGAGCTGGACCTGATCTGACTGACTAAACAAGCTGACTAATGAGCTGACTGACTCAACGAGCTGGACTTGATCTGACTGACTAAACAAGCTGACTAGTGAGCTGACTGACTGACTCTACGAGCTGGACCTGATCTGACTGACTAAACAAGCTGACTAGTGAGCTGACTGACTGACTACGCACTGGACCTGATCTGACTGACTAAACAAGCTGACTAGTGAGCTGACTGACTGACTACGAACTGGACCTGCTCTGACTGACTAAACAAGCTGACTAGTGAGCTGACTGACTGACTACGAACTGGACCTGCTCTGACTGACTAAACAAACTGACTAATGAGCTGACTGACTCAACGAGCTGGACTTGATTTGACTGACTAAACAAGCTAATGAGCTGACTGACGCAACGAACTGGACTTGATCTGACTGACTAAACAAGCTGACTAGTGAGCTGACTGACTGACTCTACGAACTGGACCTGATCTGACTGACTAAACAAGCTGACTAGTGAGCTGACTGACTGACTACGAACTGGACCTGCTCTGACTGACTAAACAAGCTGACTAATGAGCTGACTGACTGACTCTACGAAAAGGTCGGAAAGCCCAGTGGACGACGACCGGTCGGACGTCCAAGAAACATAAACTATAACTAAATTTAAAAAAATAGACTAAGAATTACCTAAAACTACCTAAACTACTACAGAATAGATGACTATTTAAATTTTAAACGATGAACATGCATGGTGTGTGTCGCCGGTTCCGCATGAGGGATAAACTTACTAACAATAGTAACAGTTACGTACTGTATAGTTATTAAGTAATCATTGTATTACCATTATTTTAAAAGATGTGCTGCTGAGAGTTTTTTGCCACTTTTTCTCCTCAGCGTTGGCACCTTTTCCTTGCAAAGTGGTGTAAATGTAAATTCTAAAAATATATTGACGTGCAAAAATGTACTCAACGTGCTTACTTGCAATATAGAAATTTGACTTTAACTTATATAACAACATACATTAAGTATCAAAAATACCTTTTCCCGGTGCCCATAACACATAATAAATAAATAACATAAATTAATTATAAATTCCGTTTATAGGTTCGTGAACAGCGAGCCTTGTGTGGAGCGCGAGCGCCGGCTGGACGCCATCGCGGGCTCGCGCGACGACCTCAGCGCCGAGCTGGGGCTGCCCGCGCCGCTTACACCGGACACACCGGAGACTCCAGACGATGACTACGGTCAGACAATACACTTAATACACCCAGCTTTTGTAGAACGGAGGTTCTTCATATAAAACTATGTCGGATTGACAGCATAAACTCACGAGAAAAACGTTATTAACTTTTTTTTAAGAGCCTTCATAGAGCCAACTAGCGCCGCCAATCTTAAAAAAAATAATATCGTCCAATATAATCTATTTTATTAAAAAAGCTATTTACAAAATGTTTATTACGATAAATACTAGAGATGGGCCGAACATTCGGTAATTATTCGGTATTCGGCATATTCGGCAGATTTTTCCATATTCGTATTCGGCCGAATATTCGGTAAAATTGCCGAATAATTAGCGAATAATGAAATTTAAAATTGACCATGAATTTGACCTAAACAGTGATCAACATAGGGTCAGTTTGCCGGCCTAGTGGCTAGAAAATCGCACCAATGGGTTATTAGATCTTAGAAATTCTTACATTAATTTATTGACTGCTCTGACAGTGGAGGAAAACATAGTGAGGAGACTGAAGGGACCTGACATAACCAGTATAATAAATGAGGAAAGCAATATCAAACCACTAGTTGTGGTTAATTCTATAGAACCGACCATCAGCCAATTGAAATACAACGGCTAAGTAGTAGGAGGCAAATTAAACAACCAATATTGATAAAAGTTTTTTATTTTACTAAAATCACAATATATTTTTTTTTATAATCAGCTAGACGCACCACATTAATATTTAAAATTTATGAGAGGTAAATTATGATGAAGAAAAACGAGACGCTCTGCTCTGTCCGGTAAAAGTATGTTCCTTTTTTGCGCGAAAATGAACCGAATAATTCGGCCGAATATTCGGTTCGGTAAATTTTGAACCGAACATTCGGCCGAATATTCGTATTCGGCAGGTTATATATTCGGCCCATCTCTAATAAATACTATTTTTCAATATACAATACATGGCATAATTGCGACAAGCTAAGTTGTAGTTCACAAATGTGCCAAAAACGGCCGTTTCTCGCAATTATGCGAACTACAACTTACCGACATTGGATCACGTTATAAATAAGCATTTAAAAAATAGTATTTATCGTAGTAACACTTCACTTTTTAAAATATGGCTTCTACCGTGGCTGGCGCAGTAATCTTGCAAGTGTCAAGTACTTAGATGATGACCAACGAATTGAGATTTATGAGAGAATTGCCTATTATGTTTGAAATGAAATGAAATTTATTAATTGTACATTGGATACATTCTAGATACAAATTCACTAGTCCCCACACTAGGATACCCTGTGCCGTGGGAGACTAGTTTCTTCCCTAGGTACATAGTGAAAAATACGCAAATATCACAAGTACAATCGATTACACAGAAAGAACTGTAAACATAATTAAGTAGGTACACTAGTATATAATAATAATAAAGGTTTTTATTGACTTAAGAATTTAAGAACAGAGTTTCTTGATTGAAAACTTATAGCTAACAGCATTGTTTGGAAACAATTTACAAGAGTGTGAAACGATAGCAACCGTACTAGTTTAAAAAACTGTATAACGGATGCTAACGCCTTCCAATCGGGTTGTAATGTCGCATATTGTAGTGTCAATGCCAAAAATAAGGTAATTAACTTGTAAATGTCTAATAATATGTCGCAATCAAGTGATATCCGGGACGCCAGCGCCCTCTGTTGGCGCTCGATGGAGTTGGTGCCACACGCGCGGTCGACTGCTAGTGCAGTTGTTGGGGCGGTCGTCACTAAAACCATCCTGCGTTCTGTGATGCAGATCTACCTAGCTATACGTGTTTTAAACAAAGAGCTCGGTGGCTCAGTGGTTGGGTCAATGGACTTGCAATATTTATTTTATTTTATTCTGGCCACAAACAGTCATTACAACAAAGTATTAACAATAAGCTAAAGTATACTTAAATAGACAAATAGGGCCGAAAAGGAATTATACATAAATATTTTAAATGATAGCGCAAATATCAAATTTGGAAACAAAGTTACTTAAAAATAATCGAAATATAAATATTTAATATTACATGTAAATATAAAGTAAGTATTACTAAATAGATATATACCGCAAATTGTCAAATCATTGGGTATTCGACAATTTGCGATATAAATCCATTTTACATACATTGAGAGAAACATTGAAGATGTCAATGGAAGAAAATTCCTTGTCATAAGACGTTAGCGAGCGCGAAATGAAACTATTACGAGTGTAATATAGAGGTCCCAGGTTCGATTCCCAGCTAGGGCAGCCTACCAATGAGTTATCCTCGGTTTTTTCGACGGAAAAACTTACGTACCGAGTGCTCTCAAAAACGGTGAAGGAAAACATCGTGATGAAACCTACATGTCGTAGAAGAAGAAAAAATCTAAGGCATGTGAAATCCGCCAACCCGCACTGGGCCCGCGTGGTGGATCATGGCCCGAGCTCCCTCGATGTAAGGGAAGGTCTGTGCCCGAGCAGTGGGGCAATATAAATAGACTGATGATGATACGTGTCTACCTATGTACATATTAATATAAACTAACTAAAAATATAAACTAACTTACTAAACTACAATATTAAACTAAAAATAAAAATACTTACTAAAATATAACTAAACTAAAATAAAACTATAGGTACAAAATAGGTAGGTTGAAATATGTACTGTGTTAAATGGGAATTATAATCTGATTGAAAGTGCGAATCTATTTTCTTCATCCAACATTACCCGCCGGCGCCACAGTTAAGAGGTTCAAGATGAATGTTACTGATGACGGTGATGATCCACCTCTTCCTCCGACATATATAGCTTAACAATACAATACAATTACAATTTTTGGTACAATAGATTGTCCCTCACTGCTTGGTACAATAGATTGTCCCTCACTGCTGGAAAATGTTAACATCCATACACCATCAAGATTACCTGTTCGACACAGCATACCCCTAGTGAGACTGGCAGCGAGCACTAACTACCGCCGCAACTCATTCTTCCTTAGAGTCAGTACGTCGCTCAATGAACTAGCCAGCGTCCGCCAGGAGCTGGACCTGTTCCGCACCAAGCCCAAGCACATTAAGCGCATATTCACAGACGAATTCTTTGGCCCCGCAGCGCGAGCGGGTGCGACAACTTATGCTACCGGACAATAACGCTCAATCTTTTTTTGGTTTTTGTTTATTTGTATGTTTGTTTGTTATTTTTACTCTCTAGCTTATAAGGTTTTCATATCGAGTACTTATTTGCGAATACCTATTACTGGCTGCGTTGAAAATTGTTTTTGTAAATCATCGACTGTACTTTACAGCTGTTGGTATTCCGAAAATGTAAAATAAATAAATAAAATAACTTAATAGATATGTTTGTTTGTGTTGCAGAGGTGTTGGAGTGCCTGTCGTTCCGTTGCCAGCGCTGCACGGACGCGGTGGGGCGCGGCATGCGCGAGGTGGCCGCGCTGCTGGACGCCTTCCACGCGGCCGCCGCGCTCTACCCCTCCACCAAGGCGCTCACAGCGGACCAGCCGCTCGTCGCAACACACCTCTTCCAAAGCAGGCTCAAGGTAATTCATAATTCATTTATTCCTTGCTTTATGTGGTAACATGGTTGTTAGATAGTACAGGAAGTGCTCACATAAACCCTGTAAGGGCACCGCAACATTAGACACTTAAACATTAAAAATTCAAATTTGTCAGAAATTGGACATAGGTATCATCTAATACAGTAAAAAGTGCTTTTTTTGGGTAGTCAAGGTAACGGAAAGGGTATCCCATTGCTCCGGGCGTTGGCACTGCTCAATACGCTCCTAACAACAGCACCTGAGTGTGACGTGTTTGCGAGTCGATGGGTGGATGTGTATTGAGAGTTAAATTAATCAGAAAATGTTCGCGACTGACAGTATGGTGAAGTTATTGGATTATTTATGCAAGATCTGAAGTTTCAAGCTTTTATCAAGAGTCCCGTTACGAGCTCGGGAGTGAACGTGACTGTCGAGCTGCTTCGTCCAGAGTGACGACGCTACGGCGTCTCCTCTGGATGAAGACATGAAGACGCGACCCAGGGTGAAGACGCTACTGCGACTCCCCTGGAGGAAGATAGAAGACTATTGAAATTACGAACTGTCGAGTCCATTAATAAAATAAACTCATTTAATTTAATTTTGTCGAATGAATTCAAGGACCCCTATAGTTGTAATTCTAAAATAGCTAAAGTGTTCTAAAATACCTTCACCATACGATTGTTTTTACCTTGACTAACAATAATTACTTCTTTCTTTATCGTTTTGTTGCCCAGGCTATGTGCTTATGGTACAACACCGCGCACTACATGCGCCTGAAGGTGCTCGCCGTGCGCCGCATGCTGCGCACCATGGCCTCGCGCGGCCGCCGCCGCACGCACGCGCACGCGCACGGGGCAGGCGCCGCACAGACAGACGAGGACACCAGGCGGTGAGGAATACAATGATGATTTTTCTTTTCTCGAGTGTAGTAACCAATTTTTGACAAGAGAATATGTTGGGAACACTAATGTGGATGCGCTTTGGGCACACTATCGTTGGAGGCCTTTGCCCAAAACATTTGTAACATTATAAAATAATTGATTGTCACTCACTTCAACTTGAAACTTCAATCTTGTCGCTATACAGTGTTTTTATTAAAAATACATAATTACATTCCAAAAAATTAATCGTTTTTATTTAACGTCACAACAGAATGACAGATAGTGATTTTGATCAGAGAGTGACAGGAGAACTCAGCTGGGCTGGGCATCATTTGGGAAGCTACGTCATATCTTCCGCCTGAAAACGAAGGTCTTCAACCAGTGCGTCCTTTATACAGGGTGATTGGAAATTCGATAAATTCCTTGGTGGTTTGCAACAAATTAGGCCCTATTAACGATGGGTCGAAAATGAGTGGTTTCTGAGTTACGGTAGTTTTAATTTTATTTACTTCACAACAACAAAATAATGGTGTTAAAACTGCTCCACTCTGAGCATTGAAATAATAGTTTTCTGAAAGCTGATAAGGTAGAGATTACCTTAAAAAAATGCATGCCTAAAAATCCCCTTAACTCAAAAATAAAAGGATAATCACGAGGTTTGAATTTTTTTTCTCATTTTTGACCCCTCGTTAATAGGGCCTAATTTGTTGCAAACCACCTCTAGTATCACCCCTTGCAAGGAACGTATCCAATTTCCAATTACCCTGTATAGTAACTTTTGATTGCGATTGAGTGCATACGATAACGTAATGTTATGGCTTGTATTCCGTCATGGTGCGGGCGGCAAGCCTGATGACGGTATGGACGGGGAGGTACCTCTGCAATAGTCTTAAGGACGAATGACCTGGCTTCCCATGGCACAGGGAATCCTAGTTTGGGAGCCAGGAACATTATTGTCTTAAACCTTTCATTCAAACACCTCCACCACATTTCATTCTCCTCTCGTCTCCTCTCCTCTCCGCTTTGGTGGATACCAGGCCTAAGTATACCGCAGCCCAAATCAAGTGTCTTATTTTGTAAACAAATATGATCGTCTCAATACTTGTTGTGATGTAACGCTGAAGGAACTGATTGATCGAACCTGTTCATCTTTGTGAAAATAAAGTGATCTAATAATTAGAACATGATGAAAAAATTCTTGCCGTGGGCAGGACTTGAACCTGCGACCTAGTCATTCCGTGACACGCTCTTACCAACTGAGCCACCAATGTTGAAGTCCTGCCCACGGCAAGAATTTTTTCATCATGTTCTAATTTATTCACCGAGCATTGATAATGCGTAATTCAAATTCTGATCTAATAATGTGAAAATAACTATGCAATAATCACAGAACAGCTTAAATGTTAGTAGGGTAGGGTAGTTTTTGTTTACAGAATAAGACACTCGATTTGGGCTTCGGTTTTAGTATATTCGAACCGTTGTATTGAATTTCGGAGGCCTGTCTATATCCTTCAAAACATGATCAACATCATCTGTTCCAGTGAATCCTCGGAGTGTCGTCCGTGCCAAGTGCGTTTCAACGTGAGCACGACCCCCACCGACTCCAACAACAGCGACTCAAGTGCGCACTCGGACGGCAAGGGCTCCTCGGGCTCTGAGCACGACACCATCACCACTCCCGAGACTGGAGAGCCGGGGGAGGAGAGGGACACGGATGAAGTGGACAGCGGCATCGAGAAGAGATTGAGTGAGTTTGATTTGTGGGAGTTGATATGAAATGATAATTATTATTGTTATATTGTGTGTATAGTATATTTGTGTATCTATTTTGTGTATATATTTCATACCATGGTATTCACCCTTGTTCGATTGTTTTTCATTATTGCATCTGTAGATATGTACGGTGGAACACAGAGAAAGGTGTACAGGAGAGTTTTTAAGGTTGAGATTTGCTCAAAAACTACTTGACCTATTGCAAAAATTCTTTCACTGTTTGATAGATAAAAGTTAAATCTATGTAACTGTAAAATAATTATTAGATTCGGTCCAGTAGTTTTTGAGAAAATCTCAACCTTATTGAGGCCTCCTGTATACTTATCTATGTCTTCGACTGTACATGTGAAAACTTATAATTGGCTCATAGATATTATTTAATTATTTATTTTGTCATTGTAGCTGTTTGTTTTCCGAATAAAATAAAATAAAGCTGGGGTGGTGGAGGGTGACAGTAGAGAAGGAGTGCGGAAGGGGGGGGGCACGGGGGGGGGGGGGGGGGCTGATGACGACGTCGAGAGCGGAATTGAGAAGAAATTGGGTGAGTGTGGTTACTGATATACAACGACTCAGCCAGGGTGATGGAGTGGAGGCAGATTAGGTCGATTGAGGAGAGCTTCGGTGTATCAAGTGTATTTCATTTCATGCTTAAAAGATAATAGTAATTTGAGCTAAGTAAATATGTTAATTTTTCATCTTTATTTTTAATTTGTAGTCGATGAGAGCGCTGCCGATGATCCAACGCGCAATGGAACGCAGCATATTGGGCGTGAGGAGAACGGACCGTGTTCGAAACACAACCCTGCGATCGATGGCTGGCGTAGCAGACGTGGCCCGCAAAGCAGCCACATTACAGTGGAGCTGTGCGGGCCCCGTGTGCCGCATGCAGCCGGACCGATGGGCCCGGACTGGCACAGAATGGGTGCCATCGGACGGTCGCCGGCGTCGGGCAGACCTCGGCGTAGGGGGAGAGACGATGTCGTTAGATACAGGGATGGGTGGCTGGAAGAGGCTCAGGACAGGGATGGATGGAAGAGGAGGGGGGCGACCTTTGCCCAGCAGTGGGACAATATATAGGTTATATATATATAAAAAAAGTCGATGAGAACCCCTTTTGCAGGGTATAGGCCTCCCTCAGACAGCTCCACTTCTCTCTCACTTGGGCTATATCCATCCATATTTTTTACAGCAATATTTCTTACAGACGAATAGTATATCGTGATCGCATGTCTGCATATTTAATTTGTATTCTTTGCGTGTCTCAAGGTACGTCCCAAAGCGGCCAAACCACTCCCGAGATCGTGATCTCCGACCGCTACGGCACGTCCGACACGGCCGCGTCGAGTGAGAGCGGCTACAGCACGGCGACCGGCGCCACGGGGACGAGCGCGGCCGCGGGAGGTAACGAGTGTATTTATTTAAGGCTTCGTATGCGCGGATTTACAGTTTTTGTATGAAGGCTACAGCACTAACTACTAAAATAAACGTCTGAAAATATTTATAGTAATCTTGGGGTGTCTATTTAGGGACTGATGAATACCGATACACGATTGGACAAACTTCGCTCGATAGAAAAAAAAATTGCGAACATACCCCTTCCAGTTGGTTCATATATATTTTATGTACAAGTACATATATATTCCAAATAAATAAAAATTATATCTAAACCTACAAAACTCCTTCCCGGTCTTTTAAAATGAATATTATGTCTAAACTGAAATAGTTATTCATATTAAATATATAACAAAATGTAGGGTATTATAAATAAGAAAGCTTGTTTTAAAAAATCTTACTTTTATTGGCGGATTGGCAAAAATTCATGCAAAATTCCTAATTGGTCCTGTACCAGGGGGGCGCCCGTCTGCCCGCACATGAGCGCAACATTGCAAAGTCAAAAAGTCAAATTTCTTTATTGCAAGTAAGCACGTTGAGTACATTTTTGCACGTCAACATATTTTTTGAATTTACATTTACTCCACTTTGCAAGGAAAATGTGCCAACGCTGAGGAGAAAAAGTGGCAAAAAACTCTCAGCAATAAACAATGATAATACAATTATTACTTAATAACTATACAGGTTTTAGAATTAAAACTATAGTGAGCCATTACTACAAATTATTATATATAAACGGATATCACTCACTTATATTGTTAAAGTCGGCAATTAGACCGACAGTTACGACCGATTTCGACGGTCTTTTTCAAGATGAGTGCGCGAAGAAACGTCACCGGCGACGCGGGCGTGGCGCGCTCACCTTGAAAAAGACCGTCGAAATCGGTCGTAACTGTCGGTCTAATTGCCGACTTTAACAATATAAGTGAGTGATATCCGTTTATATATAATAACTATACAGGTGCTTCGCGTGCAGTCGCCTGTGACTCCATATTTGTATTTTTATTAATTTTGCATGAACTTTGTGTGTCTATGGGGTAAGTGGTCTGTGCTATGTTGCAACCGGTTGAATCCTTTACACCTGCTTCTCGTGTCCAGGTGTTAGTGACAGCGACGGCCCCCACGACGTGTACGACGTGGGCTCGCTGGAGGACATGACGCGGCTGCGGCTGCTGGACCGCTGCCCCGTGTCGCCGTTCAGGTGAGGAGATTGCATCCTTAGGGTGATCAGCTGGACGGGTTGATGTACTGGCACCAGCACAACAAGTTACACAAACCTCATTTCAGGTTCTCTTGAAATTATGTTTTAATTTTTATTTTAATGTCTACAGTGGTTATTTTGTGGTTAATATCACGTTAAGTTAATCAGAAAATGTTCGCGAATGACAGTATGGTGAATTTATTGGATAATTTGAGCAAAATCTGAAGTTTCAAGCTTTTATCAAGAGTCCCGCTACAAGCTCGGGAGTGAGCGTGACTGTCGAGCTGCTTCGTCCAGAGTGACGACGCTACGGCGACTCCTCTGGATGAAGACATGAAGACGCGGCTACCCAGGGTGAAGACGCTACTGCGACTCCCCTGGAGGAAGATAGACGACTAATATAAATTGAATTTTCTGTAACATGACATTGGCAAATGACGAACAATCGAGTCCATTAATAAAATAAATAAATAGACTGTGACCCCAACTGTGTCTCCAGGAGCTACCACCACGAGATGCTGAAGACGCAGGGAGTGCGTCGCTGCATGACCTTCATGAACAAGATGCGACTCAACGTGCTGCACAAGGTCTACGAGACCCTGGAGAAACCGGACGTGAGTGCACGAACATTTAACACTGAGGCCCGTATAAATCACTCTCAGCTCAAAAGTCAATCTTGAGAACGACCTCAAGATGGCGTTCCTATTAATAAACGTAACTTAGGTGCGCCTTTAGGAATCGTGTATCACGTGAGTAACGCCGTATTAATAAACATAGCTCAGTTCTCAAGAGAACTGTCAAACTCACACTTGAGAACGTATTTGCTGATTGCAGGCGAACCGCGACTTGAGAAAGACATCACGTGAGCCCCCTTACCATGAACTCTTATAGCAGGATTACTTCAATAATACTTTGTTATTTCGTACCATGACGTCCTTAATCAGCTTTAAATAAAAAATTAAAATTGTATTTGTTGTTATGTGTGCAGCGTGTTGCTGAGCGCCTGCCCGAGGAGACGCCCGTGGAGGTGTTCGACGACACGCGCGAGGAGGACGAGCCCGCGCACCGCGACGAGGACGCGCAGCGCAGATACGAGCGGCAGAGGTCAGCCCGCTCATACTACTACTTGCTTGATAAGATTCGCTCGCTTTGAACGACGAGGCCGCCTTTGTACAAATTGTATCACTTAAGTCTAGAGACACATTATGCGGAAAGTACGCGACGGAATTCACAAAACTCAAGTCAAAAACAGAACTTCTGCTTATAGTTGTAACGCTGCTTTTAGCCTGTAGCGGTGACCCGCTTTTGTTTCGACGCCGGACTCATTCATGCCAGACTGAAAGCAGGGTTATGGCTATGGGCAGAGTGTCTGATTTTGACTTCAATTTTGTGAATTCCGTGGCGTATTTTCCGCATAATGTGTCCCTAGGCTAAGAGCCTCCATAGAGCCAACTAGCGCCGCCAATCTTAAAAAAATAATATCTTCCAATATAATCAATTTGATTAAAAAAGCTATTTACAAAATGTTTATTACGATAAATACTATTTTTTAAATGCTTATTTATAACGTGATTCAATTTCGGTAAGTTATAGTTCGCATAATTGCGAAAAACGGCCGTTTTTGGCACATTTGTGAACTACAACTTAGCTTGTCGCAATTATGCCATGTATTGTATATTGAAAATAAATAGTATTTATCCTAATAAACATTTTGTAAATAGCTTTTTAATAAAATTTGTTAAATTGGAAAATATTATTTTTTCAAGATTGGCGGCGCTAGTTGGCTCATGGAAGGCCTTAATGGTGTATCACTTGGTGGTGGAGAGGATGGGAGAGGAGCGCGCAGCGAAGCGAGAATATTTATTTATTGTATTTTAACAGGAAAACCAACAGCAAAACAATGTTTTGTTTGTTTTAATGGTGACACTTCACTTGGCTGTTCGTATTTGCGTAATTGTCATAATTGTCATGTGTGGTTGGTATGCTTGACAAAATATTCGTCTTATTTGTATGTACGTCATACGACAAACATCCAATGGGTCTGACGCAGAATGTGCACTTTGCAAAATATACACTCGACAAAAAATGCGGAACATTCCTATACTGAACTTCCTATTTTAAGTAATTTTCATATGACAGATTATATGTGATGGATTTAAACCCCATTTATAAAGATTTTATTCTTTTTTTAGAAAATGGCAACATGATCTAAACTTAATCTTCAAAATAGAGCCTCACCTTTAGATAGCGAATACGAATAGCCAAGTGAAATGCCACCATTAAATTTTTTATGAAGAAAGCTATGAAGAAATCTTTATTAGGATAAGTACTATTGATTTAACTAGTCTTCGAGTTGATAAAAAACGAAACTTGTTATTTTTTTCAATTTTAACTCTGTAATTCAATCAATTACAATTACAATAAGAGATAAGTATACAGGGGGCCTCAATAAGGTTGAGATTTTCTCAAAAACAACTCTAGCGAATTTAATTATTCTTTCACAGTTACGTAGTTTAAACTTATTATCTATCAAACAGTGAAAGAATTTTTGCAATAGGTCAAGTAGTTCTTGAGATAATCTCAACCTTAAAAACTCTCCTGTACACCTTTCTTTGTGTTCCACCGTACTACTGACAAATCATGCTGCCGCGGGAAAGCCACCATTAAAAATTTCACGTTGTATAATCATTAATCATCTACTCGCTAAATCTCTTATGATTGTGTCTATATCTCATTCTCTTCTTATTTTTATTAACACGCACCTTTCTTCTATGACCATTCTTTTTATTGACCTTCAGTCTCTTCCTATTTCTCTTTTCCTCTTCGCTATTCGAACAACTATCACTATCAGAGCTTACCGAATCTTCACATGATGATGAAGACAATGTTATTACTGGTGGAGCTACCAGGACTACATGAGCTGGAGGAAGCATTGGTATTAAAGGCCTAGGGTATAGCACAGGCATAGGTATTATAACGGCTATATTTGCTTCTGTCGTAGTACTCGTAGTAGTAGTATCTTGCTGGCCTTTGCTTGGGAAGCGAACGGCGAATGCAGGCATTGCGTATACTGGCGGTAGCATGTACTGTGGATTCGCCCACGTCACTCGTATTGTGTTGACCAGATATGTCACCAATAGCCATTTTAGTGTTTCATTCTGAAATTAATATTAATAGGAATACAAATTCTGTTCGCGGTAACACCTTTGAAAGCTTGACCCAATAAATAAATTATTTATAAGCATCAACGCGCGCCCACTGCACGTTGATGTTTATACCTACATAAAAGGAAACAAGATATTTTCAAGAGAATACAGGTTTATTAAAATCAAAATTTAGATATAAAATAAAATTAAAAAAAAAAAATTCAGACTTTTTTACATCCATATTTTGTTAGTAAATACTTAAATAACCATGTTAGTACATACCGGTGCGTGCAGGCCGGTCCAGTGTCTGAGAAATCGAGTGTCCGGCCTGCGCGCGAGCACGGTCAGGATACTGGTGCCGCTGGCGCGCAGCCGGCAGAGCGCCGCAGCGCTTGCGCAGCGTCGCATGGAAGCCGTCCACCTGTGCGTCAGCGAACATGCCGGACGGCAGCCGCAGCAGCACCCTGAACGCTTTGTTATACTGGACGCGCAGGGCTATAAGCTTTATGAAGCAGTTTTATAGCATATTATAGCATTAATCAAACCGTTAAGGTTCCTGACTTGCTGTAACTGCGAGTTATTTTTGAATAAATATTTTCACTTAGGTAAGAGTGATATATAAAAAAACATACTTCCATAATAATATCCGTTCACAGTTTGCATGCGAATATAAGCCAGTCTTCATGTTCACAAACACTTGTTACATAAAACGAAATTACTAAACGCATTGAGGCATACGGTTGAGTTGCCTAACGTTAATGATTTATCAGCATTTCACGATAATTCACTGTGTTTTATGGTATGTTGCGGAAACACCTTTATTAGGTTGACTTATGTAAAAATGTGGGTACTGTGCGGTCGGTGTCGTATCGGTGGTGTCACGTTGACTATCTGATGCCTCCATAATTACATATATTAAGAACTCTATTCATGTTCAACGTGTTACCACTGATGTGTTGTCGGCGGTAACATTGCCTGCATTCATTCCTATGCCCCACGATATACAAATCTCAATGTGTACACATATTTTTGGATTACTGTCTAGACCATACATTTAAGACTCTGATATACAGTTTTAATGAATTTTTAGAATTAAAATACAACAATAATGTAATATAAATATTAATTGAATAATTTAATGTAATGAATTGAATTTTTAGGTATTGAATTACCTATTGTATAAACTGATTTATTTTATTTATAATATAATATTGACATGTAATGAATAATTACCAATAAATAACTATGAACTATTTGAATTATACAATGATTGTAATCTGTTTTGTGTACCAAATAAAAATAAAATAAATAAATAAATATGTAAACAAATCAAGTAACTAGATTTTACTAAAAAACAAAAAAAATTAAAAATAACTATTATAATATTAACCTAGAAAATATAAAGTAAACTAAAAACTATATATATATAATAGGTCGGTTGAACTATCTGTTTTATGAATAAATACTTACTGTTGATTTTACTTTAACTATATCATTTCCAGCTGAAGCTTTATAATCTTATATTATTCTGCGCGCAGCGACCGTGAGACGCATCATGGCGCAGGACTTCTTTAACGACAGTTATCATTAAAATACTTTTTAGATTTATATAAAAAACTTAACATAAGTACCTATTTAAGTTACTTTTATTTTTTAATTCTTGAGACACATCTTGCTATCTATAGGTGGAGATTTGTAATTAGCTTCTAGACATTATTAAGTAACCTAAAGTTATTGTAGCTGTAAATCTTCCTTGAAATAAATAAATAAATATGTCGGAACAGAACCAGAAACTACGTTCTCTTGCGACCCAGACATCGTGGTACACGAAAAGCGAGTATCTAAGGGAGGCGGGCTAGTTAAGTTTAAACAACGGCGTCGAAGTTAACTTCACTATAATTATTACGAATTATAAATCAACTTGATTTCGAGAGGCAAACGATCCGTCGGAGAAATGCTTGTGCACCGAACGCGTGCCGAGCGTAGCATGAATGCGCTCCGCACTCGCCGGCCCCGACGTTCCGTAAACACGTCGCATGTTCGCGCCGAATGGGCCCCGCGCGGCGACCACGTGTTATGCCTCGTGGTGTAGAAGTCAAATCAGCTCCTTTTACCATCTTCGCCGACAAATATACTAATTTGTAGTAATGACTCACTATAGGTTTAATTAGTTATTGCGACTGAGCACGTTGATATCGTGCTCAAATTCCTCTATGTTATCAGGTACGGGTGCTGGTCGCCCGAGAGCCTGTCCATGCGGCTGCCGTCGTACCGCAGCCACTTCCTGCTGCTGGGCAGCGTGTGCATGGAGGCCGTGCACGACTACCTGTCGCTGCGGCTGGAGGGGCGCCCGCTCAACCCCTCGTGCCTCACGGTCAAACAGGTGGGAGGCACAACCGGGCCGTTACTAAAGAGCTTATTTATTTATTTTATTAATGGACTCGACAGTTCGCCATTTGCCAGTTTCATGTTACAGAAAATTCAATATATTCAATAGTCTTCTATCTTCCTCCAGGAGAGTCGCAGTAACGTCTTCACCCTCGGTAGCCGCGTCTTCATGTCTTCATCCAGAGGAGACGCCGTAGCGTCAATCACTGCGGACGAAGCAGCTCGACAGTCACGTTCACTCCCGAGCTTGTAGCGGGAACTCTTGATAAAAGCTTGAAACTTCAGATCTTGCATAAATAATTCAATAACTTCACCGTACTGTCATTCGCGAACATTTTCTGATTAATTTAACGTGATATTAACCACAAAATAGTTCCTGTAGACATTAAAAGGAAAATTATCAAATAATTTCGCAACCGTCGTTTCCCGCCATTTTCAAGAGAACCTACTAAAGAGCTTTTAAGCGCTTCTGACATAGTTATTATTATAATAATGGACTCGACAGTTCGTCATTTGCCAATGTCATGTTTATTTATTTATTTTATTTTAAAGGAGTACCAACATCACAGTCACAAAGCTTACATATAAAAAGTCTTGAAACTATTGTCATGTGTGACCCTGACAATTATAGGTACCCACAACATTCACTTAAGAGCCTTCCATGAGCCAACTAGCGCCGCCAATCTTAAAAAATAATATCTTCCAATATAATCAATTTGATTAAAAAAGATATGTACAAAAATACTATTTTTTAAATGCTTATTTATAACGTGATTCAATTTCGGTAAGTTGTAGTTCGCATAATTGCGAATAACGGCCGTTTTTGGCACATTTGTGAACAACTTAGCTTGTCGCAATTATGCCATGTATTGTATATTGAAAAATAGTATTCATCCTAATAAACATTTTGTAAATAGCTTTTTTAATAAAATTGATTAAATTGGAAGATATTGTTTTTTCAAGATTGGCGGCGCTAGTTGGCTCTATGAAGGCTCTTAATAAAAATCACGTATTTTAAACACTTAACTGTCATTCTTTTATTCGTGACAACCGTTCCGTCCCGGCTTAGCACGGGTGATAAATAATAGCTCACTTTACTCCGTGATAATGTAGCAATCTAACAGTGAAAGAAATGTCCCTTTCAAGCAACACGATTTAAGGGGCGGCGAGCTGTCAAACTCGAGCGCGAGACAGAAGATGTCCCGCAGCGGCGGAGTGAAGAGCACGGCACAGTGACTCCATATTTGTATTTTTATTGATTTTGGATGAATTTTGGCTGGGAAATTAAAATACGCCAATAAAAATCAGATTTTTTTAAACAAGCTCTCGTGATTATGATACCCTACATTTTGATATATATTTCGTATGAATAACTATTTCGGTTTAGACATAATTTTAATTTTAAAAGACATGGAAGGGGTATGTTTGCGATTTTTTTCTATCGAGCGAAGTTTGTCCAATCATGTATCGGTAATCATCAGTCCCTAAATATACACCCCAAGATTGCTATATATTTATTTCAGACGTCTAATTTTAGTAGTTAGTTCCGTAGCCTTCATCGAAAAACTGAAAATACGCGCATACGAGGCCTTAAGAGAAGTGAGATTTAACTAGGTTTATGAATAGCATCATATATCGTTGTCTGCAGCTAATCCACGAGCTAAAGGAGGGTCTGGACATTGCTACCGAGATGCGCGTGGCGTTCGCGCGCAACATCGAGGTGGCGCTGAGCGGGCACGCGGCGGGCGCGGGCGCGCGCCGCGAGCTGCTGCTACTGGTGCGCACGTACGACGCGACCGTGGAGACAGTGTTCAAGGTGAGGCATTAACACAATACTGTTATTCTGAGTGCGTATTATAATGGCGAAGTCCTATTTTTGTTTGTTTGTTTATTTTTTACCAGTCTATATGAACAAATGACCCAGGTAAGCATTTCACAGTGGTATGCTGCCACAGACCACTTACCCCATAGACCTGTAACAGGAGGGCGTCCGTTTCTACCTGCACATGAGCGCAAAATTGCTTCGCGACACGCGAATCTTGAGATATCGAAACGGGTTTAATATGGCGCCCCTGCCCCCCGCTTCGTCTAATAGCGCCTATCGCTTGACAGAATTTTTCGCTTGCAAGTTTGTACCGATTTCATGTCTATGGGGTAAGTGGTCTGTGTATGGTGCGGTGTTGCAGTAGCAACCCAAACAGACCGCAGTCT
Source organism: Tachystola acroxantha (assembly GCA_963506565.1). Classification (NCBI taxonomy): domain Eukaryota; kingdom Metazoa; phylum Arthropoda; class Insecta; order Lepidoptera; family Oecophoridae; genus Tachystola; species Tachystola acroxantha. The sequence goes on from OY735879.1 coordinate 14,110,101, forward strand.
GCGTCAGGGCTGGCTGCGGGTCACAATACAAGTGTCAAGAACGACCGTACACGAGTCGAGGCATATAGAATTTGGTTAAATTCAGGGGTGTGTGTGTGATACAGGTTTATAGCAGGATTACTTCAATAATTGTTTCGTACGGTGAAGGGGTTAAAAAGACATTGCCACATTTCAATGGAGCTTTGCCCCACCTACAAAACTACGTGACCATTTAAGCTGTATTTATCATTTTGTTGGGGACTTATTACAGGTTTCATATTGCATAATCATAATCAGTATCATTTTCTACTACTCTCGCAACTCCTATAGAAGAATAACAAAATCAATGAATAATTCGCTTCGATTTCTTACTATTTTTTTGAATTCTTAATTAGGCTGTTTTTTTCGACTCGCTTGGATGTACAATACTTTGTTTTAAACCAATAATTTTAATAAAAAACGGAGATATTTTTACATTTACTCGTTATCTTGTACATCTTGCGGTTGATGGTGGAGCAGAATCTGGCATTGTCATTTAGACCTTGTTAATTAATGGACGCCCCAACCGAGACGATATCTCGTGATTTGCAAATTATCGTCTTTGTATGTTATTTTATTTATTTATTTTCTTTTATTTGGAGACAAACAGTTTTCTCAAATACTTAATTCTAAATACATTTTTACTTATAAACCTATAGCCTCCCATATTAGCAAGCAAGGTTATTTTGTACCTACGTTTAAATTATAAGTACTTATTTACAATCACGATTGCAAGCCATGATGTTCATAATTCATTTATTCCTTGCTTCATGTGGTAACATGGTTCTTCGATAGTACAGGAAGTGCTCACATGAACCCTGTAAGGGCACCGCCACATTAGACACTTAAACATTAAAAATTCAATTTTGTCAGTCAGTCAATAATACAAATAAATATTCAAGTAAATATAATAATTAGGAAGTAATTCTTATCCATTAAATAAAAAATTAAAATTGAAATTAAAATTGTCAACATATAAATTAATTTGCAAAATCATGTTCGAAAAACTCTTGCAGATTGTAAAAACACCTATCAATTAGTAATAATTTCAATTTTTTATTGAACACTGATTCGCCTTTTAAGTCCTGTAACCATGTTGGTAATTTGTTAAATATTTTTATAGACATGAAATATGCACCTGCACGTACAATTTGTAATTTGTTATGTGCAGCAATACCTGTCGTACCTGCGCACGATGTCTGCCGTGGAGCAGCTGTCGCGGCCGGCGCTGCAGGCCGAGTGGGCGTTCACCGCGCGCCTCGCCAAGCGCGTGCGCTGCGCGGCCACGCTCGCGCCGGGCACGTTCTCGTGAGTACAACAAGTAACATTCATTTAATCGAAATAAGTTGTAGTAAGTACAGTAGTAGATCTGAAAAGTAGTTCCACAATGTAAAAGTATCATACAACTTGTTTGCGCACCTAGAGTGCCTACCCACTCACCCTCATGCATGCAGGGTGCAGTGCAGGCGGCGGCAGCTCTGGCTTTCTATGCAGTGGAGAGGAGAAGCGGCAATTGTCCTCTAATGTTACACTGAACCACCGTTCACAACACACAGTATTATTGCACCAATTGAACCACCAAACCGAGTAATTAGTTACCGAATATTTCTAGTTTTATTTATTCCAACCGAGACCGCCGAATGTTAGCCGAAAAATATCTTTAATTGACAGTAGGTGTCAGTGGGTTTCACCATAGTTTATGGCATCGCCATCCGCCGTGAAGGTGCATGAGAAAGGAGGTGGCATGCACCTAGATGCGCCTGAACACAACTTTACCAAGTAAATAAATAAAAATAAAAGATCATTTATTTGCCACATAGTCAAGACATACATAAGTTTAAATAATAATTAAATTATACAGTCAGACTGTAGCAAAAAGGCTGAGAGTGGCTCAGTACTAAATGTAGCATGCAATGCAAACATATAGTTCTGATTTTCAGCCACCGCCTGGTTCAACCAGTGAGTAGTAAGTAACAGGTAGAACGGAACACATACACTTTTATCACTTTTTAAACTTTCACGGTTTGTATACATATTAATTATTATTTGTGTCACCCTTCTGACGTTCCACACTCACCGACTTCAGTCTACTCGTGACCATGATGGCTGCAATGCTGTCGAAATATCAATAATAAATGTTTAACACGGTAATTCCCGTTTTTATCTAATTAATATACATACACTTTTTATCTTTAAGAATTAATAAATCTTAGCCATTATACTAAATCTATTCTTAGTACCTATGTAATTGAAGCTTTCTTAAATATTATTGTAATTGTAATTCAACGTTATTTGTTATTATTGTGAGGTTGTGTGTGTTGTGTGATTATTTTATGAAAGTAGCTAATGTGAAGAGGCTAGGTCTTACAGCACAAGTAAAGGAAAAAATTCGAAAACTGTAAATGAAATTACATCCCTCCAAAAATATTTTTTTTTGTTATTACAAACATATATTTGCAGATGATCAACTAATCAAGAGTATGTCGACGTATACACAAAATATTTTGCTAATGGCAAAGATAAGTTGGTCTCTAAATCTAGTTGTATCTATTCGTTAGTGCAAAGTTACGGGGTTAAGTTGCGTTGCACGGAAGCCTCGGGGCGCGAGGCAGACTCGCACTTGGCCGGTTTTTATTTGTAAAGGGAATGAAAAACATTCTTGCTGTTATTCATAACCCTAGTTAAACCTCACTTCCCTTAAACCGGGTTTGCTGTTCCTTATTTTATTATTTTATTAATGGGCTCGACAGTTCGTCATTTGCCAATGTTATGTTACAGAAAATTCAATATAATATCTATAGTCTTCTATCTTCCTCCAGAGGAGTCGCAGTAGCGTCTTCACTCTGGGTAGCCGCGTCTTCATGTCTTCATCCAGAGGAGCCGCCGTAGCGTCGTCACTCTGGATGAAGCAGCTCGACAGTCACGTTCACTCCCGAGCTAGTAGTGGGAATCTTGACCATGGCGCCAAACTTCAGATCCTGCTTGAATTCTCCAATAACTTCACCATACTGTCATTCGCGAACATTTTCTGATTAGTTTAACGTGATATTAAACACAAAACACCCACTGTAGACATTAAACTGAAAACTATCAAATAATTTCGCAACCGTCGTTGCTGTTCCTTTCACACTTCGTTAAAAACTGGCTGTTATAAACGTGATTTAAAGTTACGCCACCGTTTAGCCACACTGTCCCTTTCTATCTTAACCTTTAACGAAGTGTGAAAGAGATAGCAACACGATTTAATGGATTTAACTAAGTTTATGAATAACAGCATTAAAGTTAGAAAGAGAGGGAAAGCCTAAATCGTGGAATGACTCACTAACTAAATCGTGGAATATCACGTTTATAAATAACCCTCAATTTTCAACATTGTCCAATAGCATATTATGTGTGTTGTCAGTGAGATCGCGTGCAACCAGCTGAACCGCATCCTGCGCCAGTTCGACACCAAGTTCACGCAGATTGAGGAGCTCAAGAAGAACGACGCAGACCCATCCAAGTAAGACCCGTGTCTGTAATTGCACTAGTTCGCTGATCGTGAAGCTATTTACATTCCCAGACATCGACCTGTTCTGTCATAGTCAACGCTTCAGGACTGCCTATACTCATAGATTCTTCTGTTACCTATACCGGAGCCCAAATCAAGTGTCTTATTTCGTAAACAAATATGATCGTCTAGTTACCTGTTGTGATGTAAAACTGAAGGAAATGATTGATTGAATTTGTTCATCATTGTGAAAATAAAGTAATCCTATCTAATAATGTATAAATAACTATGCAATAACCACAGAATAGCTTAAAATGTTAGTGGGGGAGGGTACTTTTTGTTTACAAAATAAGACACTTGATTTGGGCCTCGGCTTAGGGACATACATTTTATTTTCACAGGAAAACCAACGGCAAAACGATGACAGAATACATAAACTACAATAGTAACAAAACGTCAATTACAGGTTTTCACAAATTGTAACAACATAATAATAAATACAGCAAATTACGACACTATAACAAAATTAACTATATTATCCAGATTCTGTAAATGAAAAAGAAAATTGCAAATAAACCACAATTATATGGTTGAATGGATGGAAAAATTACTTAAAGTATAAATATAACCAAAAAAAATTTTTCTTATTACAAACTTATATTTGCAAACGATCAACTAATCAGGAGTATATCGATGTAGGGCCAGAAAATCATAATTTATAATCGCAAAGATAAGTTGGTCTTTAAATCTAGTTTATCTTTTCGTTAGAGTAAATTCGGTGCGCAAGCCCGACTCGCACGTGTCCGGTTTTTTTTATAATGGCGGCCCAGCGGAGCACGAAGGTCAAAACTACTCCCTATTGGTCCGCACCTCTATGTAAAGCTGCCGTGTTATATTGCATGCAGGGACATAGTGTACGCGTTGTGTCGCGAGGCGCAGAGTATCTACGCGAGCGAGCGCGAGGCGACGCTGCAGGCCGCGCAGTGGGCGCGCGGGCTGGCGGGGCGGCTGCAGCGCGCGCCGCCGCCAGCGTACACCGCGCAGCGGGCAGCCATACTGGTGAGTGCACTGACGCCGGCGCCAGGACTGTTTAGTTATCTACAGGACAGTTGTCATATTTGTTACTAGCTGTACCCCGCAACTTTGTTTGCGTAGAGGAGGAGGATGGAGGAGATCAGGAGGCAGATCTTCATATTGCTTGTATGTGTATCATGCTGTTATTATTTATATTGGTGTATGTGCTTCTTATTTCTACTTATGCGAGGCAAGGGGCCGCGAGGCCTGTTTAGTTATCTACAGGAACAAAATTAGACAGTGGTCATATTTGTTGCTAGCTGTACCCTTCGTTTGCGTAGAGGAGGAGGATGGAGGAGATCAGGAGGCAGATCTTCATATTGCTTGTATGTGTATCATGCTGTTATTATTTATATTGGTGTATGTGCTTCTTATTTCTACTTATGCGAGGCAAGGGGCCGCGAGGCCTGTTTAGTTATCTACAGGAACAAAATTAGACAGTGGTCATATTTGTTGCTAGCTGTACCCTTCGTTTGCGTAGAGGAGGAGGATGGAGGAGATCAGGAGGCAGATCTTCATATTGCTTGTATGTGTATCATACTGTTATTATTTATATTGGTGTATGTGCTTCTTATTTCTTCTTATTCTTTATTTATTTTATGCAATACACTGCCGTTTATTTTTTGTTAATTTCCATTGACCTCGGTTGCCTGGAAGAAATTGCTCTGAGGGATAAGGCCGCCTTTGTACAAATTGTTTACTATCTGTTTTCTATGTATATGCTTCTTTGTGCAATAAAGTGTTTATCTATCTATCTATCTTCCTCTCTGGATCCTTGTTTCCACTTCACATACCGCCATTGCTTATAGCCTATGAGCTGTCCGGATATTTCAGCTATCTCCTAGTGAAACTCCTATCAAAATCCCTTCAGTAGTTATGGCGTGATACTTGCACAAATTCACAGGCAAACAGACAATTTTAAAAAAAAATAGTGTTTTGGCATCAGTATCGATCCTAAAACACATTACAGTTACAAAAAATGTCCAATGTACAGACACAACTTTTTTACAGTCTTATTATATGTATAGATAAGATATATAGATAGATAAATCGATAGTACTACCGAGACACAATCATCTCGCTGCGGAAAACAACCACTAAAAGTTAACGTTGTATAGTACTGTAATATTAGTAACGTGTGTTTGTGTGTCGTGCACAGAACAGCCTGATGAGCCTGCGCGACCGGCTGTCTCGGCAGGCGCAGTACATCCTGGAGCACAGCGCGCCGCACGACGAGCGCGAGTACGACAGCGCGGCCGCCAGGGTCAGGGAGCTGCTGCTGCAGGTCTACAAGCTGGGCTTCGAGGTGACTCACACACACATACACATACCCTCATACACCTCACACACATACACCTCACCCTCCTACACCTCACCCTCCTACGCCTCACCCTCCTACACCTCACACACATACACCTCACTCTCATACACCTACCCTCATACACCTCACACACATACACCTCACACACATACACCTCACCCTCCTACACCTCACCCTCCTACACCTCACCCTCCTACGCCTCACCCTCCTACACCTCACACACATACACCTCACTCTCATACACCTACCCTCCTACACCTCACACACGTACACCTCAACTTCACACGATCTGTGTTAGACTTTTAGACTTTTCACCTTGAAGACGGGGACTCGCTATGATTGGTCTGAAATTTTGATAGCTAACCAATGGGAGCGCGTAGATTTCGAAAATATTATCCAATCAGAGATCTGAGAATCCGAGGACGTCCTCGAATTCCGTTGCGTCCGCAAATTCGGGTCTGACGATCAATTAACGTCCTCATATTCGGGTTGTGGCAAACTCACACTCCTACACCTCACACCCCACTTACACTTTACCCTCCTACACTTCACACTACTACACCTCACGCTATACCTCACACACCTACACCTCAAACCCACACATCGCACATTTATTTATTATAAAGGAGTACCAACATCACAGTCACAAAACTTACATGTAAAAGCTCCTAAACTATTGTCCTGTGTGACCCTGACAATTATAGATACCCACAGCACTCACATATAAATCACGCCGTTCGTAATCCCTACACCATACACATCTACAAACCCACACCTCACACACCTACATCTCACATACCGACACGTCACACACACCTCTCTCTCATCTAATCTGATATATTTAGTGAATAACGCCATAACGGCCCCACATTGTACTATTCCTCGTATGTAATGCTGTGGGCTCATCAGGAAAACAGTTTCCGGCAGACTGTGAACAAATACATACAGTACGACGCATGTACGCCCAATCTGTATAACATGGGAAGCAAACAGTGAGTCCTCGCAAACAGTCAGCAAACGATCGTACAAGTTAAGCAACGTTGGGCGAGGTCAGTACCTTTCTTTGAAGTAATTCGCAAGTCTCCCCGTGACTCCGTCATAGGGCGGCGAAACGGAACACCGAGGGGTTTTTAGTCGGTAAGAGTCCGACATAACCATCCTTGCCTCCCCGTGGCAAGGAGGTATCATAATATCTGGATGATTCCCCCCCCCCCCCCCCCCCCCCCCCCCCAAAGGTCAGTACCTGGATGATATGATAACTTTCATCTGAGCCCCTCCGTGCTTCGGTGCGTACGTTAAGAGCCTTCCATAAGCCAACTAGCGCCGCCAATCATAAAAAATCATATCTTCCAATATAATCAATTTTATTAAAAAAGCTACGTTCACATTGTTTATTGCTATAAATATTATTTTTTAAATGCTTATTTGTAACGAAAAACGGCCGTTTCTGGCACATTTGTGAACTACAACTTACCTACATTGCATCACGTTACAAATAAGCATTTAAAAAATAATATTTATAGCAATAAACAATGTGAACGTAGCTTTTTTAATCAAATTGATTATATTGGAAGATATGATTTTTTTAAGATTGGCGGTGCTAGTTGGCTCATGTCAGCGCCTTAAGCAGTTGGTCCCGGTTGTTGTTGCTTGACAGCAGTCGTGAGGCCACGTCAAAGGCCTACGGGCGGCCTGAATAACTTTGACAAATAGGTTTGGTCACTAAACCACACCAGAAAAAAAGTCAGTCCTCTAACTGTTTCCTTATGCAGGATCCACAGTCTTGCACCTAGAGTTATGTTACACATTGTCCGTACTGAGCACCGGCACGCAGCCAGCTTGCACTTATAATGGCACTAACCTTTCTTTCAGTGTCTCTCTATCTTATATGTACCTATATATATTTTTACAAATATTTGACGGATTTTGGAATGGCGGATTGATTTTTTATTCATTTAAATGTGCTCCCTCACCGGGAGCATTCGCGTGTAATGTAACGTTACAGATTCGAGCATTACATCAGTGAGGGAGATAAACAGCGTCAGTCAGGGAGGTAGTATTGTAATGTAATGCTCAAAGTCGAATCTGCACCGTTACATTACACACGAATGCTCCCGATGAGGGAGCACCTTAATGTTCTATTTACATGAATACTCTAAATAACTTGACATTGGCGAAATTATCTCTTGAATAAGAGTAGAAGCCATTCAAATAAAGAATAGAATATATTTGACATAATGTACTGCCTATATTATTGTACTTATAGTATTTTATTGTTCAAAAAAGAAATCTAAATCAACAGTATCCAAAAGGCGTATTATAAGCTGTGACCGGGTCAGGTGGGTGAGTGCGCGTCGTTGAGTGTTGCCTTGTCCTCAGCTGCACAAAGAGCTGCACAGGTTCGCGCAGGCGCCCTTCAAGCTGGTGGCGGAGAAGTGCGAGCGGCGGCGGCGGCCCGCGTCCCTGCAGCCCGCGCGCGCGCAGCCCGCGCACGCGCACGCCCGGCGGCCGCGCCCGGAGACCATGCTCGTGCACGACACGTATAACCCTGTGGTAGGGACACAACAATTGACAAGGTCTAAAAACTAATAACATACTGAAAGAAAAATACCATATCAAGATTTTCTTGAAATGATTGAAAAATTGAATTTTGTTCAGATTTTTTTCGTACATAAATTCCGAGAAAAAAATGTTTTCTGTAAAATAAGGCATTCTGGAAGTACTGTGGCTGTGACAAAGGGAATGTAACCCATACAGCCAAGTAATACATTGTATTTTTCCCGAATGAAGATGAGTATGGTCATTAAAAAGCTGTGTGTGTGTTTTTCAATGCTTTGTAGGTAGTCAGAATCGTATTTGGCGAGTCCACAAGAAAAATGGCCATGAACACATTCTTACAAATACCGAAAACGTCCGAAACATGGGTATTCACCGCTTTTGGAACGACACTATTTCAGTAATGTGACGTCATCGTCACATCATCAGTCTATTTATATTGCCCCACTGCTCGGGCACAGACCTTCCCTTACATCGAGGGAGCTGGGGCCATGATCCACCACGCGGGCCCAGTGCGGGTTGGCGGATTTACCATGCCTTAATTTTTTCTTCTTCTACGGCATGCAGGTTTCATCACGATGTTTTCCTTCACCGTTTTGAGAGCACTCTGTAAATGTACGTAAATTTTTCCGTCGAAAAAACCGATAATAACTCATTGGTACATGGCTGCCCTAGCTGGGAATCGAACCTGGGACCTCCATATTGCAAGTCCATTAACCCAACCACTGAGCCACCGAGCTCTTATCCATCCAGCCATCGTCACTTAACTTTTTAATTTTCACGATCTTAACTTAATTTTTCAATAATGAAAACGACGTTATTTTAATAAAAGAAAAAATATGGGTCCCTTAATTTTACCTATATTTTCTTAAAGAAATAATAATAAATGGGGTAAACAAATTTAGACCTTGTCAAGGGCATGCTTAGGGTGGCATAGCGAGTGATAACTTCATGGGTGCTGATCGCTTGGTCATCAATTTTTCGTCTTTGAATAACAGCTGTATCTTAGTTGTAGCTCCTGAAATGAAGTCTCCAGTTGGTAGGACTTGCTTTGGCTGTTTTTTAACCGACTGCTGAAAGGAGAAGAGTTGTATTTTTCAGTATATGTATAGGAAAAATTATGTTTTTGTTTATTAATTAGATAAAACGGGAATTACCGTGTTAAACATTTATTATTGATGTCTCGATATTTCGCCAGCATTGCAGCCATCATGGTCACGAGTAGACTGAAGTCGGTGAGTGTTGAACGTCAGAAGGGTGACACAAAACGATCTACCCTCTTTCGTATAATAAATGTTTAACACGGTAATTCCCGTTTTTATCTAATTAATATGTATACAAACCGTGAAAGTTTAAAAAGTGGTATGTTTTTGTTTGTTGAGGTAATCACTGATTTTTGAACTTTGGAAACAACAAAAAATGATGTTATAAATTTTTCACTTGTGCTAGCTTCTTGCAATGAAAGGACATAGTTCAAAACGCCATAGAGCGCAGGCTCAAAGAAAATGATTTTTTTGAGATATATCAAATTATACATAAAATAGGAGAGATATCATACTTACAAAGGCTGTACAAATAAACCTTTTATCCATATGGGATTCTTGTAAACTATCATTTTCATTTCGAAGATTTATGTTAGCCATTACAACAAATAATTTCCGTCCACGCGTTTCTGAGATATAGATCTTGACAGACAGACGGACAACAAAGTGATCCTATAAGGGTTCCTTTTTTCCTCTTGAGGTACGGAACCCTAAAAATTCCAAGTTTAGAACCTCCTCCATTATATGGTTTAAGTCGTTTAAAAACAGTCAGGGTTTCACTTTTTAAACTTTCATGGTATGTATACATATTAATTAGATGAAACGGGAATTACCGTGTTAAACATTTATTATGTCACCGACATCGGCAAACGAGTGGCCAAACTGAAATGGGGCTGGGGCACCTTTGTCGCCGAAACGATGGTTGATGGAGTAAGTGCGTTCTAATGTGGAGACCCCGGACGGGTATAGAAGAAGCGTGGGCAGACCACCGGCCACATGGGCCGACGACATCAAGATGAGACCATTGAAATAAAGAAATACAGAAATTTCAATCGCGACGATGGTTTTCTGTTGTCAAAAACTTGGAATCCAGTGATCGACTTATGTAAACGAGGCACAAAGGCGAGTGCGTGCAAACGAGCGGACATAATTAGTTCTTTTTGCAAAATGGGGGTGCCTGCAAATATCAACAACTTTGCTCAACGCAGTCAGCGAACACGAAAGAGGGTAGATCGTTTTGTGTCACCCTTCTGACGTTCAACACTCACCGACTTCAGTCTACTCGTGACCATGATGGCTGCAATGCTGTCGAAATATCGAGACATCAATAATAAATGTTTAACACGGTAATTCCCGTTTTATCTAATTAATACAGTCAGGGTTATTGTAATAATTAACTTGTAGTGTAATTAACTTTTTGTGTATTTCTGTTTTAATATCCTATATCTTAATGATAAATGGAGAATTTTTTTTAAATGATAAATGGAGAAAAAATTTCATCACGACCGGGATTCGAACCCGGGACCTCGCCATTCCGTGGCACGCTCTATTCCAACAAAGCCATCGTGATTCGTATCCAGATCGTGAATTTTGTCTCCATATTCTCGTCTGAGGGACGGTAGCGACATCTATCCAGTAATTGTGCAATTACTCAAATTCATGTCTAACATTGCAGTTAGAAAACATGTATTTAATTGATGACGCGTTCCTTTTTCATATGTTTTGATATTTTCTTGCATATGCGCTATGCTAAACGAAAATCTAAATGATAAATGGAGAATTTAAAAAAAAAATCCTATATCTTTCCTATCATTCCGATATATTTACTGTTTGTGATATAGGTTGGTTTCTTGATGAATAGTTTCAGTTATTTTGTCTTGAAGAAATGGCTTGCTGAGGTACCATCCAAAGATTGGTTTTTTTGTTGCGTCTTTGTTAATGTGAACTAATTTAGACAGGTGGTTTGTTAACTTGTGTGTTAATGTTGTGCTGTTGGTTTTTTGTAAAGTGTGAAACTTATCGCTTTTAGCCATAAGGTCGACAAAATTGTATATGTTCTGTTTTTGTAACCGTTTGTGTGCGTAATGTTACATCCCAAAGCAAGTGTCTTATTATGTAAACAAAAACGATTATCATTTTCAGCTTACGCGTACTGTCTTTCACATTATTGTAGTGTCCGACCGAAACTAGGTTCCGAATTTCGGTCACGGTCTTAGTTTCGCCCGAAACCGAAACTTCCATATAAGGTCAATTTGTTCGTGGAAAAAATAAATAAGCAATTATAATCAGTCAGTTTTTATTTATGAATCACATATTAAACAATTCAGTCTTTGATATTTAAAGTAATCATCATGATGCAATGTAGGTAAGTTGTAGTTCACATAATTGCGAAAAACGGCCGTTTCTGGCACATTTGTGAACTACAACTTACCGACATTGCATCACGTTACAAATAAGCATTTAAAAAATAATATTTATAGCAATAAACAATGTGAACGTAGCTTTTTTATTAAAATTAATTATATTGGAAGATATGATTTTTTTAAGATTGGCGGCACTAGTTGGCTCATGTCAGCGCCTTAAGCACTACATATTATCACTCCCTTATTTCAAATAAATTATTTACGCTTGTAAAATGCCGGATTGCAGCCGAAACCGAAACCCGTTATTTGGCCGAAACTAGGCCGAAACCGAAACCCAAAAGTTCGGTCGGACACTACATTATTGTATCGGATCACTTTATTTTCACAATGATGAATCGATTCGTTGAAGCTCCGTCAATGTAATGCTCCCACTTCACATGGCTATTTGTATTTGCGTATTTGTTATATTTGACAAATAATTACCATGTGTGGATAGTACGGTGGAACACAGTGGAAGGTGTACAGGAGAGTTTTTAAGGTTGAGATTTTCTCAAAAACTACTTGACCTATTGCAAAAAATCTTTCACTGATAGATAACAGTTAAAACTGTGTAACTGTAAAAGAATTATTAAATTCGGTCAGTAGTTTTTGAGAAAATCTCAAACTTATTGAGGCCCCTTGTATACTTATCAATGCCTTCGACTGTATGTCAAATATTTTGACAAATACGACAAACAATAGCGAATACGAATAGCCAAGTGAAGTGCGAGCATTAAATTGCAACAGGTAATTAAACGATCATATTTGTTTACAATATAAGACAGTTGATTTGGGATGAGGTATACAATAAAGTGTATTTTATTAATCTACTTTCTATGCTATTCTGTTTTTATGTTACATTTTGTAGTCAATTTGCTTAGCACATTGTCACCGGTATAACACAGCCATATTGACGTCACAGAAATTATCGCAATACCAATTTATTTATTTTGGAATGGACTCGACAGTTCGTCATTTGCAAAAATTCAATATATTCAATAGTCTTCTATCTTCCTCCAGGGGAGTCGCAGTAGCGTCTTCACCCTGGGTAGCCGCGTCTTCATGTCTTCATCCAGAGGAGACGCCGTAGCGTCGTCACTCTGGACGAAGCAGCTCGACAGTCACGTTCACTCCCGAGCTCGTAGCGGGAACTCTTGATAAAAGCTTGAAACTTCAGATCTTGCATGAATAATCCAATAACTTCACCGTACTGTCACTCGCGAACATTTTCTGATTAATTTAACGTGATATTAAACAGAAAATAGCCACTGTAGACATTAAAAGGAAAATTATCAAATAATTTCGCAACCGTCGCTTCCCGCCATTTTCAAGAGAACCCGCAATACCAATTTATAACAATAGCGAACAACTATGACGTCAAACTATGCGGTCTCTTTTGGCCGCATCTTGTAGTTGGCCGCATGAAATTAAAATTAATAGGTATATACCTATTTTTAAAAAAGATAAACTGTCACTTTACTTTTTCACAGAATTTGAATTACGCATTATCCATGCTCGGTGAATAAATTAGAATATGATGAAAAAAAGAGCGTATTACGGAATGATAAGGTCGCAGGTTCAAGTCCTGCCCACGGCAAAAAAATTCTTCATCATGTTCTGATTTTTTTTTTATTTCTCTGACTATTTTTAAAATTATATATTCTTGTTATAAATAAACCCAGTGTCCACATATTTCTATTTATTGTAATTATCAGCTTGCACCGCAACAATCTCTTCATATGGCGTTACCATCAACCCAAAGGTGGACGTCGCTTATCAAAAACACATGTTATATTTCTATAAACATACTAGTTTCTAGGGCCGCGTCTGAATGTCAGTTTCCTCTTGCAGGTACACAAGGAGCTGCACCGCTTCGTCGCGGACTCCAGCAGCCGCGGCCCCGCGCCGGGCGTGGTGCGGCGCGCGGCGGGCGCGGGCGCGGGCGCGCGCGGCAAGTTCCTGCGCGCGGACAGCATAGGCGAGGACGTGGAGACGAGCGTATTCGACGATAGGCTGTTCGACAATATCAACCACTTTGGCGACCAACAGGTGAATATCTCTACGGTTTCATAGTTTTCTGAGTCATACTTATTCTGCTACAAGTAGCGCCCTTATTTTAATATTATAATGTATAATCTTTATTTATAAAATAACAAAACAATAAATTAAAATAACTATTATAATATTAATTAACAAATATTCAAATATAACAAAATAAATAGGTATAAATATTATTATTGTATATATATTTCTAGGATTATTTATCACTGACTAGATTGACAAAGAAATGCAAAAAAAAAAATACTACAATGAATGACAAGTAATAATATTATGCTATTAATGGCCTTAATAGCTACGATTAGCCTTCCTCTCTCCTAATCGTGTGTCCAACAGGGGACGTAATGTTATACTAACATCAATTCCATAACTTACGGAATGCAATAAAGATTTCAAACTTATATTTGCAGATGATCAACTAATCAGGAGTGTGTCGATGTATGGACATAACATTTTGGTAAAGATAACTTGGTATTAAAAACTAATTTATCTTTTCGTTAGAGCAAAGTTACGGGGTTAAGTTACGTTGCACGGAAGCCTCGGGGCGCAAGTCCGGCTCGCACTTATCGTTTTTTTTCTTCATTACTTTGTCTTGTTCCCAGTGTCAGACCAGTATTGAGATGCTGCTGAGTGGCGAGGCGCCGCCTGCTGAGCGCGCGGCGGTGAGTGCGGGCGCGGTCGAGGCGCCCGTCAGCGCGGAGGAGCGCCTATGGGCGACGCGAGTGGCGCGCGCGGTGGTCGAGTTCGCGCGGTGCTGGATGCAGTTCGTGGTGCAGCGCTGCGACCCGGGACGAGGACTCAGGCCCAGGTACAGTCAAAGACAGAGATAAGTATATTTATTTATCTATATATCTTATATCTATCTTAATGCACAACTATATTATGTGTGTAATCTCTGCATGCGCGCTGTTATGAATGTTGTCTCCTATAAAAGACACATACATCAGCACCAGCCATCTGAATACTGTATGTTATTAAATGTATAATGTATGTGTTGTTGGAGAACCTAAATAAATAAATAAATAAATAAATATACGCATTTTTCCTGAAATAAAAATGTCTTATTATGTATCTAAGACCGTCTGAAACCTAGTTAGGTATTGTAAGATTAGAGTTGCGATCTTCGGGCGAGTTCATTGACCTTTGGCCACATCGGACCTCTCACTTTTTAGTATAGCTGTCTCAGTCACACCACTGCGAGGCAATAGTATAAATACGGGGCCGAAACAGTGATTCGTCCTATTTGATGTTAAATACCATGCAGAAGCGAAAATCCTAGGTTTCAGACGGTCTTAGATACATAATAAGACATTTTTATTTCAGGAAAAATGCGTATATTATGTAGTCTGTAGACCGTCTGAAACCTAGTTAGGTATTGTGAGATGTGTTTATTATCGCATGGTGATGTGACTGAGGCTAGTGAGAGTGAGTGACCAGTCTAAGTACTTAGAGTAGTGTACCTAGTACAACAAAATGAAATGCAAACCAGTAACATGTCTTTAATCATTCTGTAAGCGAAACTGTTTATTAGAAACATAAGCATTAATTACATAGCACTTAAATATTATAGCAATTACAAAGCATAAGCTAATAGCTAACAAGCATAATTCTTATCAGTTATAAGTGTAAACATAGGCAGTTATATAAGCTTATTACACCAAAAATAATCTTAGCTAGCAAGGCTGAAAGCTTGAGCTTACGTTCGGAGCCCTGAAGAGGGGCTGCGTTACTGGCTTCGTGTAATACCTTGCCAAGGTATTACACGAAAGCCAGTTTCCTTGCGCGAGGATCTCCTCTACTGGGTGGTTTTCCAACCAGTTGAGGGAGGCTACGGCGGAGCGAATGGAGCCAGGCGCGTCCTCCACGCCTGCTTCCCTCAGCAGGGTTCTGATCCACCCAGCTATTACAGACCGGCTCGCCGGCCTATGCTCCCCGCGGGTAGCTATAAATAGATTGGTGATGCCATCTCTCGTCCCCTCGGAGAGCCGCAGCAACCTCTTCACGGCCTCGACCGCGTCGATGCCTGGGTGCTGCCCTCTGGAGAGCCGCCAGCCGGACTGCCTGTGCCGCATCGAGTCCGTCTTCGACCCGAACATTGGCAGGAAGGTGACGAAGTCCGCCTCGACTGCCATGTAACCCGGCGCCGTGCTGAGCAGCGTGAGGTCGTGCACCCTTCTGCCTGACGCCAGCAGCAGCAGCGTGGCGCACCGCCTGGAAGCGTCAAAAAGAGTTTCTTTCATGGGGTTGTTCAAAAGCCAGTTCACCACCGTCTGCGGGTTCCATATCGGAGCCTTGGGGGCCTTTGAGCCCGCACAGGACTCGTTCGCTATACCCCTCAGTACTCTGCGTACTAGCGGGTGGGAGGCGAGCGTTTCCGCCTCGCGGGGGCGACAAAAATTCGTTACTACCGATTTGTGTACCAAGATTGTTTTGTACGCTAGTCCCACCGTCTTGTAAAGGTAAGCTAAGTACCTGGCTATGTCGCTAGGGCCGGCGTCCCTCGGCCTTACTCCGTTCTTGCCGCACCAGTCCGTCCACTTCTCCCACGCGTGCCTGTACGACTTGAGTGTGGAATTCCTCCATCCCGCGAGGATCAGGGCCCTGTGTGCGGGTGACCAGTCGCGAAGGAGGTCATCCCACCCCGTACCAACCAGGCCTCCAAGGTTAAGGTGCTCACCTGCGGGGGTGGTAGACTCGTGTTCGTGTCTATCAGGCTCGTCTGCAGACGCCTGATTGTAAAGGGGGGGCTCAGCGCCCTCGCCTTGAGGTCTGCTCTCCAGAATACGTTCTTCCATCTCGGACAGACCACTATGAACTTGCCCTTGGCCTGGTTGAGGGCCGACAGGACCTGATGCATGAGGCACGGGGGCGGGAAGGTCCATGCTAACCTGTACACCCACCTCCGGCTGAAAGCGTCGCAGTATACTGCTGCCGCATCTCGCACGTCCCTGCTCACATAGCGGGGGACTACGTGGGCACTCTGTGAACCGAAGAGGTCCACCTCTGGGGTGCCCCACTTGCGGAAGACTGTTGCGCATGCGCCGGGCAGTAAGTGCCACTCTGGTGGGCGCTTGAACCTGGACAGACTGTCTGCGATCGTGTTCAGAGGCCCCGGGATGTAGCTCACCTGCAGCGTAATGTTGTGGGCTGCTAGATACTCGTATATCTCCTTCGTCAGGTTTAAGAGGAAGCGAGACCTTGTACCTCCTTGGTTGCGCAGGTAGGCTAGGGCCGTCCTGTTGTCGCTCTGCACCAGTAGGGTGCTCCGGGCGATCTCGTGTGCCTTTCGCGCCACCGCGAAGTATATGGCTAGCAGCTCCTTCTCGTTTGCCCGCAGCCCCTCGTGCTCCTCCGACCACTGGCCTTGCAGAAGGCTCCCGTCCAGGTGGGCTCCCCAGCCACGCCCTGATGCGTCGGTAACGAGGAAGTGAGAGGGCGGGGCTGACCAGATCTTGCTCACCGCATAGTAACGCTGGCTCCACCAGATCAGGTCCGCTCGTGCCTGCTGTGTCGGTCTCACTGCTGTCTCCTTTTGGACCGCCACCTGCATCAGCTCGCGTATCTCTCGATGGTTCAGTCTGCCTAGATCGACCACAAAGCTGGCGAAGTTTAGCCAACCTACCGTCCTCTGGAGGGACAGGATTGACCAGCTGGAGGCCCTCAGCATTTTGTCTATGCGGTGGCGCAGAGACTGGATCTTCTTGTCTGGCAGGGCCTTCTCGTTCGCCACGGTGTCCCACTTTATACCCAGAAACTCGATCACCTGAGTCGGGTGCGGCGACGACTTTCCCTCGTTTATTAACCAGCCCAGGGCACGTAGCAGGTCTCGGGCCCGGCGCATGTGCTCGCGCAGGGTGCGGCGGCACTGATTCACCAGGAGGAAGTCGTCCAAGTACACGAGTACCCTCATGCCGTCGTCTCTCAGCTGCTGTGCGACCCAGTTGGTGAGGGTGGAAAAAGCCCTTGGCGCGCTGGCTAGGCCGAACGGCAGGCAGGTCATCTGCCACACTAGCGACTGCCCTTGCGGAGACAGAGTCGCGAACCTGAGGAACCGTCTGTGCGAGAGCGCGACAGGCACGTGGAAGTAAGCCTGACTCAGGTCGATCTTGGCCATCCAGTCCCCCGGCTGGAGGAAGTCTGGAGTTCGGAAGATATTTACCAATCTGAACTTTGCCTGAGCCACGTAGCGGTTGAGCGCTTTCAGATTGAGGACCGGTCGGAACGAGCCGTCCTGTTTCTCCACCAGGAAAAGGTGGGACACGAAGCCGGGGTCGTTCGGAGCCCGCTCTATGGCCCCCTGGACCTCCATCCTGTGGACCTCGCGAAGCATGGTCGCGGTACAGTCCACTCGTGACGGGTCCAAAGCACCTTGCCTCAGCGGCGGCCTCAAGAAAAAAGGAATACGGTACCCCGATATGGACTCCATGATGTGTGTCGGGGCGCTCCTGCTCTGCCACGCCGCTGCATGGAGGCGGAGCTGCCCCGCCCTGAAGTCATCGGCGGCGGCCGTCGTCACGCTGCCGCTGGGGGCGTGCGCGTGGTCCCTGGCCTCGGCGAGCAGCCTGGGCTCTGCCTCTGGCCGGCAGCTGCGCGGCGGGGCGGCGAGGCGGGACGGGCACTGCGACGCTTGCCAGTCTGAAGGCGGGTTCCGCGCCGTGGGCGGGGGAGTTCGCCCTGGCCTCAGCGGCCTGAAAGGGCCTGCGAAAGACCCTCGCTCCTCCCCCCAGCCTGGCGATCGCCTCGCTGAACGTCTGCCTGCCAAACAGGTGCGAGCGGCTTGGCGGGATCCGTCTCAGCGAGGCCCGGTGGTAGCGATCCCGCACGCCACCGAGCACACGGTCCCGCCTCTGCTCGAGCACGCTGGCGCGTCTTCCGCATGTGACCTGCAACAAATCTTTGGAAACCTCCGCAAAGAGGCTTCCCGAGGAGAAATGGGCGGACACCACCCCATGGAGAGCGGGCGGCGCCTCCTTCACCGCGAGGATCTCAGTGAGGGCCGCTTGCACAGCCTCTCTCTGAGCGAGGAGCATGTTCGTTAGGGCCCCGAACGTCTGGTCCAGGGCCCGCAGCTCCCATGGCTTCCGCTCGTACGGCAGCAGCTCCTCGTTGAGATCCAGGCAGGTGAACGAAGGCGCCGCTAGGTACTTCTTCTGTGTCTCCACGTACCTAACTCCCGCCCAATCCTCCTCCTCCAGATGTTGCAGCTTGACGGCCGCCTCCACCCTAGCCGGGTCCGCCCTCTTAAGGGTTTCCGCGACTGTGGTGGAGGGGGCCTCCAAACCTAGGGCCTGCTGCGGCGCGGGCGGCACTAAATCCGCTAGCGGGTCCAGTGCCGCCGGCGCCGCCGTGGACGAAAGCCCAAAGCCCTGTCCCTGGGGGGCTGCCAACTGCGCCATGAGCTTCAGCAGCTCCTTGGCGAAGCCCTCGACGGATGGGTGTCCGGATGCGCCGCTTCTTCCTTGTCGCGGTGTCGTCGCGTAGCTCCCGTCTTCATAATCCGCCCCGCGGTCCGCCACGCGGTCCGCCACGTGGTCCCCCACGTGGTCTGCCATGCGGTCGGTCACGTGGCTGGCCACGTGGTCCGGCTCACGGCTCGGACCTGGTTGCGACGGCGGCAGCGGCGGCGGAGACGGAGAGCGACGAGCCCGCTTCGGACGCGGCGAATCCTGTTCCCCCGACGTGTCTGACGGAAATCTTCTTCTCATGTTGACTCGCCGAAGTCGAAACTCCAAATAGGACGAATCACTGTTTCGGCCCCGTATTTATACTATTGCCTCGCAGTGGTGTGACTGAGACAGCTATACTAAAAAGTGAGAGGTCCGATGTGGCCAAAGGTCAATGAACTCGCCCGAAGATCGCAACTCTAATCTCACAATACCTAACTAGGTTTCAGACGGTCTACAGACTACATAATAAGTATATTCATATACTTTATTTCTAACCATACGGAACATTACAGAACACTTGGTTATGTCAACAACAATTTGATGTCGTACAATGAAACCGGGCGCCAAATTTATTTAGGCGAAGAATAGGACTCACATCAGAGATTTAAATCTTTGGTAAGTGTAGGTATCTACACTTGATCCAATTTAGTTATATATAAAAAAATCTATGTATTTATTAAATGTCCCAATAATTCGAAAGATAAAATAAGAAAATACCTGCTGTATAGGGGCATTAATAAGGTTGAGATTTTCTCAAAAACTACTCGGATCGATTTTAATAATTCTTTTACAGTTACATAGTTTTACCTTTTATCCATCAAACAGTGAAAGAATTTTTGCAATAGGTCAAGTAGTTTTTGAGAAAATCTAAACTTTAAAAACTCTACTGTACACCTTTCTTTGTCTTCGACCGTATGTACGGACAACAGCAGATCAATATAACACTTTTTTCTCTCGTGTTTTTTAGAAACCGAATTGTCAAAGTTATTCAGGCCACCCGTAGGCCTCTGACGTAGCCTGACGACTACTGCCCAGCGACAGCGACCTGGACCAACTGCTTGGCATGCGCCCCGAGGCACGGAGGGGCTCAGATGAAAGTGTCCA
Organism: Tachystola acroxantha; assembly: GCA_963506565.1. Taxonomy (NCBI): domain Eukaryota; kingdom Metazoa; phylum Arthropoda; class Insecta; order Lepidoptera; family Oecophoridae; genus Tachystola; species Tachystola acroxantha. Next base: position 14,130,614 of record OY735879.1, read on the forward strand.
AAGTGTTCAAAATATGAATTAAAATAAAATAGCTTTGCTACTACAACAATGTGTACGCTTTCGGGCCGAATATGGTGATACTACTACATAAATTGTATGATATATGCACTATTTACCCATATTTACAACTGACTTTTCATTTAGAAAGAAAAGAAAGAAAGAAAATGCATTTATTTGACGCCACAATAAAATAGTAACAATAATACAGTATACAGTGAATAAATAAACGAAACAAAAACACTAATACAATGAACACTTAGAGACAGTATATGGTGCGGCATGTAACGTCAAAAAAGACCAGCTCAGCATGTGCTGTAGCGGGGCCACAGCGCTGGTTTTCAGCTGGCCACGGCAGCGTCCACAAAACACTAAATTTCATACACAAATTACTAAATAACAATGTATTTGAAATTAATCGTTCTGGTATTCATCTGCTCGTTTTGCCCGCTTTCACAGATGGGCGAGTCAGGGCTTGGAGTTCCTCATGCTGGCGTGCGACCCCTGCAACACCAAGCATCTCACGGACTGCGAGTTTGAGGTCAGTACGGTACACTGTCGTCATCGAATCGAGTCGAACTCGACGCGAGCTATACGACTCGTATGATAATGTCAGTGGTCGGGTTCTCTTGCGAAATTATTTGATAATTTTCATTGTAATGTCTACAGTGGTTATTTTGTGTATAATATCACGTTAAATTATTCAGAAAATGTTCGCAACAGTATGGTGAATTTATTGGAGGATTCATGCAAGATCTGAAGTTTCGTGCTATGGTCAAGAGTCCCGCTACGAGCTCGGGAGTGAACGTGACTGTCGAGCTGCTTCGTCCAGAGTGATGACGCTACGGCGTCTCCTCAGGAGGAAGATAGAAGACTATGATACCTTGAATATTCTGTAACATCACATTAGCAAATGACGGAACTGTAGAGTCCATTAATAATAATAAAAAATGGTCTACTTATTCCGATCTCTGGTTCCAATTCCATACGTCGCAGTGGGTTTACTAATGTTTGACAAAAAACGTATGACAAATGATCATTTTACAAATTATTTTTGAAAAAGTAATCATTTGACAAACTTATCATTTACTAAAGTGATCGTTTTAAACGTGATAATTTGACAAAAATCCATTTTATAAATATTTAACATAGCAAAACCGTCATTTTGCAATTGATTAAATGACCAAAGTATTCCTTTTGTCGCCATTAGACAAAATATTGGGTAAATAAGTGGGTATTTTATATGTATAATTGTTAATAAATGAACTTGCTTTTTGAATACAAAAAAAAAAACCTAACATCGAAGTCTCTGGCTTGGAGCGAAGCTGCGCTTCGCTCCAAGCCAGAGCCTTCTGAACCTAAACATCCGTGTCGGATCTGGTTAGAGAGTTGGTCGGGGTGTCCCTTCATTTGATTAAATAAATAAATAAATAATTTGATAAAAAACAAATTACAATTACCAAACAATGCATTTTGTCAAAGGTTTTTATGCCTTGCGTTGTTTTATCTATTAACGTATATAATAAGTGAATAGTTTGTTAAGTGATGTTTTGAAGAAAGAAACTTTGTCTCGTAATTGTTTTGTCAAATGAATTATTTATAGAACCATTACTTTGTACAAAGATGAACTTATGAATCATAGTTTTGCCAAACGTTGTTTGTGAAATGAAAATATGTAATTTGTTTTTTATCAAATGAAGGGACACCGTCGCAGTGACTGTAATTACATAGTAGCGAGCGTACTTACATTGGCAATTTGTCAACCCATGGTGATCTCCTATTCTCTCGCAGGAGCTGAAGAAGCAGATGGACGGCTGCATCTCGCACGTGGTGGGGTCGCGTCCCGTGGCGCCGCGCGCGCCCGAGCCCGTCGCCAGCCCGGACCCGGCGAGGCGCGCCAGGCCGAGACACGTTAGTAATATACATTTATGTAGTATAATTACTGAGAGTGACAGAGGATGTTAAATTGATATGTGAAAGAGAGGGATAGAAGATCAATAACAGCATTTTATCGATAATGGAACGCACTTATTGTATTTTTCTAATCGGGCAACCCGGAGAGATATAAATTCGCCATGGAGAGTGCATGCGTGCAAGATTGTAATTTTTGGAGGAAATAAAAGAAGTTTAACCGACTACACAACACATGATCTTTAATTCCACGACCCCACATTTATTTATTTATTTAACTTAATTAATTTTATAAAAACAATTATGACATATTATATAAAAACAAATACAATTATAAATACTTACCTATTGTAGCTGCGGTCGGTGGTAGAAATAAGTGGACTGTATTTTTATAGGTAACTGGTGTATTTAAAGAAACACTTGAAACATGAATTTTTACTCTCCTTGAATTTAGTTAAGTTCTCAAGTTATCGTCGTCCTTGATTTAAATTGAATGTGACACTTTTTGACCTTCACACTTTTTGACAGTTTTATTTTGACACTTCACCCCCGCACGGCGACCCCGCGATGGCCCGCCGCCTTCCGGTTTCACGGACACCTATATCTAGCCAACACTACACCTCGTCAAGGCCCGTCCCGCGCGGCATATATATATCAAGGCACTCGACCAGAATACCGACTGTGGCGTATAATTATAGCAGCCCAAATAGGCCGGAGCCTGTGCCTGGGCTAACTACTATTAATTAGCTAACTATTTCGTGCTATTATATATAAACGGATATCACTCACTTATATTGTTGGAGAAGAATTGCCGACTTCAACAATATAAGTGAGTGATATCCGTTTATATACAGGGTGTAACGTAAAGGGTATATGAAGCCGATAGGAGGGTGTTCAGCTGTTCAGTATAGGTATCTGAACAACTTTTGTTCTACGACTTTTCGAATAAGAAATAAAAATAAATTAATTTTCATTTTAAAAAACATCGCAAACATACCCCAAGTTTGTCCAATCGTGTATCGGTATTCATCAGTCCCTAAAAAGACACCCCAAGATTGCTATATATTTTTTTCAGACGTTTAATTTCAGTAGTTAGTGCCGTAGCCTTCGTAGAAAAATTTTAATCCGCGCTTACGAAGCCTTAGATATAAGTGCGCCCTTTGTGCAAATTCTATTTTAAAGTTATATTTGTAAAGTTGTGTGTACAATAAAGTGTTAAATAAGGACTTCAGAGCTGGTGAGTATTTTGTCCATCGCCTGAGCCTCGCTATACAGCGGGGCAATGCGGCCAGTGCGCTGGGCGGGTGCCCAGCGCACTGGCCGCATTGCTCTGAAGTCCTTATTTAACACTTTATTGTACACACAACTTTACAAATATAACTTTAAAATAGAATTTGCTCAAAGGGCGCACTTATATCTAAGGCTTCGTAAGCGCGGATTTTAAATTTTTCTACGAAGGCTACGGCACTAACTACTGAAATTAAACGTCTGAAAAAAATATATAGCAATCTTGGGGTGTCTTTTTAGGGACTGATGAATACCGATACACGATTGGACAAACTTGGGGTATGTTTGCGATGTTTTTTAAAATGAAAATTAATTTATTTTTATTTCTTATTCGAAAAGTCGTAGAACAAAAGTTGTTCAGATACCTATACTGAACAGCTGAACACCCTCCTATCGGCTTCATATACCCTTTACGTTACACCCTGTATATAAACGGATATCACTCACTTATATTGTTGAAGTCGGCAATTCTTCTCCAACAATATAAGTGAGTGATATCCGTTTATATATAATAGCACGAAATAGTTAGCTAATTAATAGTAGTTAGCCCAGGCACAGGCTCCGGCCTATTTGGGCTGCTATAATTATACGCCACAGTCGGTATTCTGGTCGAGTGCCTTGATATATAAGGTGGTATCCTGTCAATTTTTTTTTTTGTTAACCTATAAATTGTCCCACTGCTGGGCAAAGGTCTCCCCCCTCCTCTTCCATCCATCCCTGTCCTGAGCCTCTTCCAGCCACCCATCCCTGTATCCAACGATATCGTCTCTCCACCTACGCCGAGTCAATTTATATATAGTTGAATAAATAAATAAAAGATAAAAAATAGTGTTGTGAAATTCGCTAATGTGCCTGTGCAGAGTCCGATGTCCAGCCACAGCAGCACGTCTACCAGCAAGGACGTGCCGACGCCGCCCACGCCGCCCATAGAGCCCGCGCCGCTGCTCAGCTTCCAGGAGATTGAGCCAGAAGGTACACAACCATCATCAGTCTATTTATATTGCCCCCACTGCTCGGGCACAGACCTTCCCTTACATCGAGGGAGGTCTGTGCCCGAGCAGTGGGGACATAAAAATAGACTGATGATGTATGATATACGTAGTTAGTATAGTATATGTAAGGTAGAAGAAGCGTGGGCAGACCACCGGCCAGATGGTCGCTGGCTCGGTGTGGACCAGATCACCTTGTGATCGGGCCACATGGAGGCGGAGGAGTCATGGAGAGGCATATGTCCAAAAGTGGGCTGCGGTATGCTGAGGAAGAAGAAGTATGATATACAATAAAGAGTCTTATTTATCTAAATCTATAATAATAATAATGTTTATTTGTTTCAAATCTTATAGCCTATTTACATTGGTACCTATACATTTGAGTTGTAATACAATTTGAGGCCGTAGGTCTCACTATCCTGGTGCGGCTGGTATTTAAAAAAGGAAGATCCTGTACTATTAATACCAGCCGCCTTCCTTGTTGGAATCTATTTAGCCAGTGTACTTAGGTATAAATGGTGAACAATAAATATGTAAAAACAAAACCGATGTGTTACAATAATTAATAACACATTAGTAGATTGACAATCCCTTGGGAATAAAGGACAACTTGCTATCATTTAACAGGGATAATTTGCACTTTTTCCGAGCTGGTGGCACGGAAAATCAATTTATTGCCAATGTGTAGCCCACAACCGTCGCGTGTTGGAGGCCGTCCGTCAGCTGGACGCGTCGCGTGACGGCGCGCTGCGCGAGGCGCGCGCGGTGGGCCGCGTGCTGGAGTCCGCGGCCGTGAACAGCTACGAACCCAAGCTCAGGCAGCTGCAGTTCAAGTGGCAACGAGGACTCAAGATAGGAGCAGGCACCTTTGGAAAGGTAACGCAGTCCCTATACTATTCTTTAAATGCTTATTTATAACATGATTCAATTTCGGTAAGTTGTAGTTCGCATAATTGCGAGAAACGGCCGGTTTTGGCACATTTGTGAACTACAACTTAGCTTGTCGCAATTATGCCATGTATTGTATATTGTAAAATAGTATTCATCCTAATAAACATTTTGTAAATACCTTTTTTAATAAAATTGATTAAATTGGAAGATATTATTTTTTCAAGATTGGTGGCGCTAGTTGGCTCATGGAAGGCCCTTAATAGGAATGCCATCTTGAGGTCGTTTCCAAGCCTTACAGAGGATGTGCAGGGGGGGGGGGGGGGGGGTTCTTCCTCGGCTTCACAGCAGAATCTACATGTACATTCATAGACAGTCATAGACAGAGATATACAGGGGGCCTCAATAAGGTTAAGATTTTCTCAAAAACTACTGGACCGAATTTAATAATTCTTTTACACTTACGTAGTTTTAACTATCAAACAGGGAAAGATTTTTTTCAATAGGTCAAGTAGTTTTTGAGAAAATCTCAACCTTAAAAACTCTCCTGTGCACCTTTCTCTGTGTTCCACCGTACAGTAGACAGCAGACCAATGGTAACACTTTTTACTTTTGACAGTTCTTATTATTTGCGTCGTAAGACTTGAAATCGTACTGCAAGTGTTACCATTGATCTGCTGTCGACTGTACACTGTTACGTATTCTGTCATTACATTGAAGTTGTGGTTTAAGATCTTTATTCATCTCAAGAAATTATTACATTTCACTTAGAGATAATGATTAATATTAATAATAAATTGACATTCTATCAAACATGCTAACAAAATCGATTTTATGTTCAAATATTAAAAAGTAGACAAACATTAACAACAACAAAAGTGGGTAAGTGTGAAATATTTGTCAGTATTGCATTTTTGTTGCCGAGTTGAATCCTGAAGAATAAGTTGTTGTCCTGTGTGTAGGTGTACACTGTGGTGAACACGGAGAGCGGCCAGCTGCTGGCCATGAAGGAGCTGAGCATCGGCGCGGGCGACCGGCGCGCGCTGCAGCGGGCCGCCAACGAGCTGCGCGTGCTGGAGGGCGTCGTGCACCCGCACCTCGTCAGATACTACGGGTGCGAGCTGCACAGGGTACGTGCAACGATAATAATAAGTTTATTTATTTTTTTATTTTATTAATGGGCTCGACAGTTCGTCATTTGCCAATGTCATGTTACAGAAAATTCAATGTATAATAATAGTCTTCTATCTTCCTCCAGGGGAGTCGCCGTAGCGTCATCACCCTGGGTAGCCGCGTCTTCATGTCTTCATCCACAGGAGACGCCGTAGCGTCAATCACTGTGGACGAAGCAGCTCGACAGTCACGTTCACTCCCGAGCTTGTAGCGGGAACTCTTGATAAAAGCTTGAAACCCCAGATCTTGCTCAAATTATCCAACAAATTCACCATACTGTCACTCGCGAACATTTTCTGATTAATTTAACGTGATATTAATCTCAAAATAACCACTGTGGATAATAAAACAAAAATTATCAAATAATTTTGCAACCGTCGTTTACCGCCATTTTCAAGAGAACCTAGTACATTATAGTGGCTATAGTTGAGCCGCCGAGAAAAGCCCGATATGACGTTTGGGGAAGGTCCGGCCGACATAACTTTGGAACGGTGCACAAGTTACGGATAAATAATTATTGTCTTGAACTCTCATTTACGTAATCCATTTTGTACAAAAATAATAAAATTTAAGAATTTCGTAATAATTTCAAACATGCAACAGAGTAAATTCACATTCTTTCTTATAAAAAAAATTAATTTAGTTTTCCATGAAGCACAGTTACAATGTTATGTCGTCCGAATTAAATCGTAGAGAAGTGATTAAAATACTTAGTCACGATATTTGGTATCAGTTACTAATATCGCTATTATATCATCATAGGAAAATTCTTTTTCGTTACTTTCGTTCAGCCTTAATTTCAGAATGAAACTGGTGTGATGGATATCTTTGTATCAAATTAAATACAAAACAGTTAAAAAAAATCTTTAGTAAGGAAAGCCGCCGACAAAAGCTAGTCAATTACTACCACGTTACCTATGGGTACATCACTATTAACGTCATATTGTCATGTGTCATATCGGGCCTATTAAAACGGCCGTACTATAACAAGATAACACACCTAAAAGAGCGGTTGTGCTGCCGTTGCGGTCAGGGCCTCCTCAGCATGATGTTGTCGACAGGATGCCGGCAACGCTGGTATTCTGTTGGACCCGAGTTGTAGTCGGCGGGACCAGGAACTGTTGGAACCAGGAAAGGTCTGCGGCTTAAGCCTTGAGAGATAAGCCGTTGTCTAGTCAGCGAGTAACCATGGGCTAGTATTGCGCGCAAGAAACGTTCGGTGGAACACAAAGAAAAGTGTACAGGAGAGTTTTTAAGGTTGCGATTTTCTCAAAAACTACTTTACCTATTGCAAAAATTCTTTAGATAGATAAAACATTTATTCGTTTCTGCAACACACTACAATACATACACAAAAGAAGGTACAAACATGGAGAACAGATAGGTATACTACACCAAGGAAAGTAACATGAAGTGTTTTAGGTACATATTGTCTGTGTGTCGCAGTAATGAAAGGGCGCTGACTCAGCATGTTGCTGCGCGCGCGCACGCACGAGGCGGTTTCACTGTTTATTAGATAAAAGTTGAAGCTATGTAACTGTAAAAGAATTATCTCTGTCTTCGACTGTACAATAGATAGTAGACACGAAGACAGAGATAAGTAGACCGGAGGCCTCGATAAGGTTGAGATTTTCTCAAGAACTACTGGAACGCTTTTAATAATTCTTTTACAGATACATAGTTTTAACTTTTATCTATCTAACTATTACGGGTTGGAGCCAATATAAAATGCCTTTTTCGTAGGTATGACGTATAATCGGAGAAATATAATTGCGATTACAAATGGAGAGCAAAAACAAGAAGAGAACAGTGACAAACGTCAATTTTATCAAAAAAGTAGAAATAAATATAAACTGGCCAGCACACTAACAGTGAAAGAATTATTGTAATAGGCCATCCTTAAAAACTCTACTGTACACCTTTCTCTGTCTTCGACCGTACATTCCATGTAAACAAAAGAGACGCAGCGATACTCGCTCGACGACATAAAATCTACGCTGTCTGTACACTACACATTAGTGTGCAAATATAGTATATTTGGGGATTCTCTTGAAAATGGCGGGAAACGACGGTTGCGAAATTATTTGATAATTTTCCTTTTAATGTATACAAGGACTATTTTGTGTTTAGTATCACGTTATATTAATCAGAAAATGTTCGCGAAGTTATTGAATTATTTATGCAAGATCTGGGGTTTCAAGCTTTTATCAAGAGTCCCGCTACAGGCTCGGGAGTGAACGTGACTGTCGAGCTGCTTCGTCCAGAGTGATGACGCTACGGCGTCTCCTCTGGATGAAGACATGAAGACACGGCTACCCAGGGTGAAGACGCTACTGCGACTCCCCTAGAGGAAGATAGAAGACTATTGAATATATTGAATTTTCTGTAACATGACATTGGCAAATGACGAACTGTCGAGTCCATTAATAAAATAAATAGTATATTTGATTTGATAATTTTTGTTATTGTGTGTCCCCAGGAGGAGATGTTGTTGTTCATGGAGCTGTGCGTGGAGGGCTCGCTGGAGGCGCTGGTGGCCACGTCGGGCGCGCTGGCCGAGCACACGGCGCGCCGCTACACGCGACAGCTGCTCAGCGCAGTGCTCGAGCTGCACAACAGGGCCATTGCGCACAGGGACATCAAGAGTGAGTGAGACAGGCAACAACCGACACGACATACATCATCGTCATCAGCCCATTTATATGTCCCCACTGCTCGGGCATAGACCTTCCCTTACATCGAGGAAGCTGGGGCCATGATATACCACGCGGGCCCAATGCGGATTGGCGTATTTCACATGCCTTAGATTTTTTAGATAAGTATACAGGGGGCCTCAATAAGGTTGAGATTTTCTCAAAAACTACTGGACCGAATTTAATAATTGCAATAGGTTAAGTAGTATTTGAGAAAATCTTAACCCTAAAAACTCTCCTATACACTTTTTTCTGTGTTTCACCGTACTGTCGAGTCTATTAAACTAAATAAATAAATGACTTTGAAATAACCAATTGCAGGCGGCAACATTTTCCTGACCAACGAGGGTCACTGCCTGAAGCTGGGCGACTTCGGTTGCGCCGTCAAGATCCGCGCCAACACCACGGCCGCGGGCGAGCTGCAGGGATGCGTCGGCACGCAGGGTGAGACCAGGCTTTGAATATTCGATGGTGCTATCATCATCAGCCCGTATCAGTACACTGCTGGACGTAGGCCTCTCCCAAAGCGCGCCACTCAACCCTACTCTCGGCCCTCTGCATCCAGTACCTGCCAGCCACCCTGCGAAGGTCATCCCTCCATCTGGTCCCACACTACGTTTACCCGTTCGTGGCCTCCGTTCGAGAACCCGTCTCCCCATCGGTTATCGGTTCTACGACAGATGTGACCAGCCCACTGTCACTTCAGTTCACTGATTCTATGAGCAATGTCAACCACTTTTGTCTTCGATGGTGCTAATTAAGAGCCTTCTATGGGCCAACTAGCGCCGCCAATCTTAAAAAAATAATATCTTCCAATATAATCAATTTTATTAAAAAAGCTATTTACAAAATGTTTATTGCGGCGCTAGTTGGCTCATGGAAGGCCCTTAATTAATTATTTGAAATACTTTAAGGATGCCTCACCAGGTCCCCACGACGACGTCGCCAGCTGCATATCCAAACAAAATGATAAACGTTGCCAAGTGAGATTTCAGGATAATTTTTTTGGAGACGTAGCTGGCGATGTTGTTGTGGCAGCCCGATGAGGTAGGGCTCTTAAAAACCTAGTCGGTCTCCTGTTCAAGACGTCCTGGTTTCGATTCCCAGTGGGGAGGTGCTTGCACTGTCTGTCACAGAGAAAAGGGAGAGTCGGTAATATTGAGATATTCCCAAGAAGCATATATTAATTTTTAAAATTCTTTTACCAGTAGTCTGCGGCTTAAGCATTGGGACATGAGTCGTGTCTTAAGCAGTTGTCTGTCAGCGACTAACTATAGGCTATTTTATCGCGCAAGAAACATGCAATAGATATTACATTCCGTGTAAACAAAAGAAACGCAGCGATACTCGTTAAACTATAAATATATGTCAGCTAGTATCGCTGCGTCTCTTTTGTTTACACGGAATGTACGTTTCCATCACGCCATCGCCCGCGTAGTGGCGAAAAGCGAGCGGTGGATGTTTGCTGCATTGAATGTACGGGAAGGATGTTAGATAGAATTGGATGAGGGTGTATTATTGTATGCCAGGATACGTGTGATATTGTATGCCAGTATATGGTTGGCTATCTATTGTATGCCAGGATATGTGTGATATTATATGCCAGGATACGTGTGATATTGTATGCCAGTATATTGTTGGCTATTGTATGCCAGGATATGTGTGATATTGTATGCCAGGATCGCAGCAGATGGAGGTCCATCGTCTCTGCCTACCCCTTCGGGAAATAAAGACGTGAGCTTATGAATGAATGATGTACGTTTCTTGCGCGAAAAAATAGCCTATATTTATTCGCTTACTCGCGGCGGTGGAACAACTGCCTTATGTCGTGCGTGTGTTTGCAATGTGCGTTGTGTTCTCAGCGTACATGGCGCCCGAGGTGTTCATGAAGTCGTCCGGGCACGGGCGCGCCGCCGACATCTGGTCGCTGGGCTGCGTCGTCACGGAGATGACGTCGGGCAAGGTATAATACGTACAAATATACCACTTAGCTACTTGACTTACTTACTCGACAGTTCGTCATTTGCCAATGTCATGTTACAGAAAATTCAATATACTCAATAGTCTTTGTTAGAGCTGAAGGCTGGATGTGGAGGAGTAAAACTGCGGAAATACGCTGATGAAGATGTGGTTTATTTGAGGAACTTTTACAGATTGAAAATAGAAACGTAAGACAAAAGCATTCAAAAAGTGATATAAAATTCCATAAGTATCAAAATGACGTCACCTTTCCAGCCAGTTGCCAACAGTCTTCTTATCTTCCTCCAGGGGAGTCGCAGTAGCGTCTTCACCCTGGGTAGCCGCGTCTTCATGTCTTCATCCAGAGGAGACGCCGTAGCGTCATCACTCTGGACGAAGCAGCTCGACAGTCACGTTCACTCCCGAGCTTGTAGCGGGAACTCTTGATAAAAGCTTGAAACTTCAGATCTTGCTCAAATAATCCAATAATTTCACCGTACCGTCATCCGCGAACATTTTCTGACTAATTTAACGTGATATTAAACACAAAATAGCCACTGTAGACTTTAAAAGGAAAATTATCAAATAATTTGGCAACCGTCGTTTCCCGACATTTTCAAGAGAATCACTTGACTTTCTTACTTACTCTGAGATATAGGTCTTGACAGACAGACGGACAACAAAGTGATCCTATAAGGGTTCTTTTTTTCCTTGTGAGGCACGGAACCCTAAAAAAACAATAACTGAAAAAGACATTGTCCCGACTTTGCCCCACCTACAAAACTACGTGACCATTTAAGCTGTACCTAACATTTTGTTGGGGACTTATTACAGGTTTCATATTGCACAATCATAATCAGTATCATTTTCTACTACTCTCGCAACTCCTATAGAAGAATAACAAAAACAATAAATAAATCGCTTCGATTTCTCACTATTTTCTGAATTCTTAATTAAGCTGTTTTTTTCGACTCGCAACTTGTACAAAACTTTATTTTAAACCAATAATTTTAATAAAAAACTTAGATACTTTTACATTTATTCGTTATCTTGTACAACTTGCGGTTGATGGTGGGCCAGAATCTGGCAATGTCTTTAGGTTTAGTGTTTTTCTAATCTTTAATTTCCTAAATTATATCGGCATTTTACTTATTCTACGTACTATAACTTGCCGACATTAAATAAAATGCAATGTTTCAGCGTCCGTGGTCTGAGTACGACAGCAACTACCAGATAATGTTCGTGGTGGGCATGGGCGGGCGGCCCGCCGTGCCCGAGGCGCTGTCCGAGGAGGGCCGCCAGTTCTGCCTCGGCTGCCTCACGCACGAGCCGGAGCAGCGCCCGCGCGCGGAGCAGCTCATGCTGCACCACTTCCTCATGGTGAGTAGGCACAACATACATGACAATGCAGTACATCACGCTAACATAATTGCATAACTTAACTAAATTAATGAAAAATATGTAGTCTATTATCTTATATGTATGTAGAATATGGAGACAAAATTCACGATCTGGATACATGGCCTTCCATGAGCTAACTAGCGCAAAAAATAATATCTTACAAATTATTAACTTTTATTAAAAAAGCTATGTACACAATCTTTATTAGGATAAATACTATTTTTTAATATACAATACATGACATAATTGCGACAAGCTAAGTTGTAGTTTTTCGCAATTATGTGAACTACAACTTACCGACATTGAATCGCGTTATAAATAAGCATTTAAAAAATAGTATTTATCGTAATAAACATTTTGTAAATAGCTTTTTTAATAAAATTGATTATATTGGAAGATATTATTTTTTTAAGATTGGCGGCGCTAGTTGGCTCTATGAAGGCTCTTTCCTAACAAGTCTTTCTTTATTGACATTTTTAAATCCCGCTATCTTCATAAGTTCCCACATGTTATTACCTTTTTGGAGCGTAATATAATCTGCTAATGTCACACATAATACCATCATCATAAGCCCGTATCAATCCACATACCATTAGAGCATAATGTAGTGTAGTAATGACAGTTCCCTTGCAGGTGAAGTCCGACGACGACGACGAGTGCGAGCCGGCGTACCTGCTCACGTAGCCGGCGACGGGCTCGGACGGGCCAATAGTGGGCCAATAGGAACTTCGCGAAGCCAGAAAGAGTCCTACAGGGGACACAATAAGGTTGAGATTATCTCAAAAACTACTGGAAGGCCGTATTCTCGACGACAGCGGCGGCGTCGCAAAGGAATAGCGTTGTGTAGCGATCTTTACCTACCGTGCAGAGTCACTGCTCGACTGGAGCGCCCATCCAGTCTCATAAATTGTGCAATATACCCTATTGCTCTTATTCATAAACCTAATTAAACCCACTTTTTAAACTTACACGGTTTGCATACACATTAATTAGATAAAAACGGGAATTACCGCGTTAACCATTAATTTATTGATGTCTCGATATTTCGCCAGCATTGCAGCCATCATGGTCACGAGTAGACTGCAGTCGGTGAGTGTTGAACGTCAGAAGGGTGACACAAAACGATCTACCCTCTTTCGTGTTCGCTGACTGCGTTGAGAAAAGTTGTTGATATTTGCAGGTACCCACATTTTGCAAAAAGAACTAATTATGTCCGCTCGTTTGCTCGCACTCACCTTTGTGCTTCGTTTACATATGTCATTAAAATGAATGTTAAACACGGTAATTCCCGTTTTTATCTAATTAATAAACCTCGCTTCCCTTAAATCCTCTTGCGATCCCTTTCACACTTCGTTAAAAAAGGTTAAGGTAGAAAGGGTCAGGGAGTCTAAACGGTGGCGTAATTATTATTCATAATCACGTTTATGAATAACAGCTTTAATTAATTTGACATATTCATTGAGAATGAACCCACCGGTATCTTATTATGTAAACAAAAACGATTATTGCTTAATTATTTTCACATCATTAGAATCACTTTATATTCACAATGATGAACACATTATTATATATAAACGGATATCACTCACTTATGTTGTGGAAGCCGGCAATTAGACCGACAGTTTCGACCGATTTCGACGGTCTTTTGCAAGATGAACGAGGCACTTTCGTGTTCGTGGAGGCGCCAACGAATAAAACTACTACAAATAACTTCTAAAGTTACTAAAAATGATTTGTAATAATGCCTCACTATAGTTTTAATTCTAAAAAAATGATGAATACATTCGTTCTTTCAGTTCCTACAGTGTCACACCGCAACAGGCAATTAGACGGTCATATTTGTTTACGAAACAAGATACTTGCTGTGAACTTAGGTTACTTATTATATGTTGAACTATACTATCTAAACCGAAGCCCAAATCAAGTGTCTTATTTTGTAAACAAAAACTACCCTACCCTACTAACATTTTAAGGTGTTCTGTGATTTTTGCATATTATTTACACATTATTAGATCGGATCACTTTATTTTAAAGGTTGTCTGGAAGAGATCGCTTTAAGCGATAAGACCGCCAATTGTGATACTAACTGTATTAGCATATTTCTTTTGTGTAATTCCTTTTACTTTGCAATAAAGAATATTTATCTTATCTTATCTTATCTTTAACAATGATTTAGATTTCATTTATTTCATCTTTACATAATTGTCTCGCAAAAGTATAATTTGTAGTCCTATTTGTAAGGATGATCGTCTTATTTTAAATATAATAATAAAAGTTAATATGTTGGAATAATCATTAACAGTTACACAAGACTAAGATGATGAACAGGTTCGATTACTCAGGTAATTACACGATCATATTTGTTTACAAAATAAGACACTTGATTTGGGCTGCGATATAGGTACTCTTACTGTATATAGCATTGTATATATTTAATTTGTTATACAGTTATTTCATGCCCTGTGCCATTAATTACAGATACTGTAGTAGACAAAAATACGTAGTCTGACACCAATTGAGTAAACAAAATTGTGATAATAACGATAGATTATGAAATAGAGACCTTATTAGCATCAAAATTAAATCTGTATATAAATCGCTATGATGAGAAACTGTCCTTGAATTATATTTTAATCACTAAGTAACGAATGCTATCCATTTTATAAAGAATTATCTAAAATATGAAATGTATAAATATGATATAATGTGTGTTTGTAGGAGAAATATGTAGTTTGTTAAAAAAAATCCGTCATTCAAAACCATTGATCTCCTATAAACAACTAGATACACAAAGGTCTTACTAAAACAATTTATAAACGTCCAAATAAGGGTCCATTGTTAACGTCCAAATAATGTAAATGTGTCAAATAAAGCAAATGAGGGTCCATTCATCCGTTTGGACCTTCTTTGCGCTCGGACATTTTTAGAAGCCAGGCTGTGTATCTAGTTGTTTATAGGAGATCAATGTTTAAAACCTGTCTGAATATGAGGTTTTACCTAAGCATTTCGACAAATTGGGGGTTGTACTCATGATAAATATTAAATGGGTAAGGTTTTTTAGTAATTCAAAACTGGCAAAAAATTTAACTTAGTACGTCACAAGTCACACAATTACCTTAGAAATGACCATTAGGTCGAAGTCCAATAAATTTATAAATGTCCATAAAATAGATACTTAATTATTTTTGGAGAAATAATAATATTAGCAATGTTTTCACTTTACCAATTTAGGTATGTTCCACCTGGTCCCATCGTGTTGTCCCATGATGTGACAACTTTTCTCGTCAACCAAGCTAGAATGCTCCCACTTATCTTGGCTATTCGTATTCGCTACTGGATATTTGTCGTATGTTATATGATATGTTTGTCAACATATTGTGTGTCGTATAGGCAAATAACACGAATATTTTGTCACATGGCAAGTATAACAAATACGCAAATACGAATAGCCAAGTGAAGTGCGCATCAGCAGTCGCCACCAAAGTAGTACAGAGGCGCGAATCGAACCTACGACCTAAATATCTACTTATTTTTGTATTGTCGAATTTTAATAGTCGGATATTGTTGTAATTATTGTTATTGATTTGTATATTATATTATAGTAGATGACGTATTCATGCAAATGTATTTTTATCACTTTGATATGAATTGGAATGAAATATAAATATGAAATTTAAAATTTTTATCGTATTTCATTTTCAAGGAACCTTTTAAATTAGTCTCGAGTGGAGACCATACAAATATGGAAACCTAATGTAAGGAATACCAACCGTCAATAATTATGATCTAGACGAGTTGTTAGCGAATTTATTTTCGACATTTCGTACCGGTCGTAGTGATCGATTTTTATGAGACATTAATTTATTTTTATTCGAAAAGTCGTAGAACAAAATTTGTTCAGATACCGATACTGAACCCTCCGTTCGGCTTCATATACCCTTTCCGTTACACCCTGTATATTATTTTCAACCCAGTATCCACATATTTCTATTTATTTTAATTATCAGCTTGCTCCGTAACACTTTTCTCTTCATATGCCGTTACCATCAACCCAAAGGTGGCCGTCGCTGATCAAAAACACATGTGATTTTTCATTCGAACATGCCTCTTTCGGCTTCATATATCCTTTCCGTTACACCCTGTATACATATACTAGGACCACGAAGAACCAGTCTTCTTCCTAGTATCGCACTCAACACACTTAAGGCACGCACTCAACACGGGTGTTTCCTGGTGATCCAATCACTTCACGTGGCTATTCGTATTCGCCATTGGACGTTTGTCGTATTTGACAAATACTTGACGTACATACAAATTAGACGAATATGTTGTCAAGAATACCAACCACACATGGCAATTTTGACAACTACGCAAATACGAATAGCCAAGTGAAGTGCCACCATTAAAAGTAAGACAAATTGATTGGATTACCAGGAAACACCGGTGTTGAGAGCGTGCCTAGAGCCCCTACGTGCAGCAGTGGACCGATGAAGGTAACAAAATGAAAGACCGTATTCCCCAACACATTTATTGAGAACAACATTGAATTGACACAGGTACATCGCTTACGGACTAGTGATATGTTTGCGTTACTTCCATCACTGATACAGACTTATTCAGACACAAAACTAGACAATGTTTGATAACGTTGGATATTCGATCCACAGAGGATCACACACAGGCCACTTCCCCCATATCCCTGTACCAGGCGGGCGCCCGTGTCTGCCCGCACATGAGCGCAACATTGCTTCGCGACATGGCACATAGAGCTATTGTCGACATGGACTCTTTAATACAGCACCCCTGTCCCCCGCTTCGTCTCTATGCTCTCATCGTTGACAGAATTTTTCGCTTGCAAATTTGCACTGATTTCATGTCTATTGGGTAAGCGTTCTGTAGGATCGCAGAACAATAGAGATTAGAACTGACATGTATGCGGGGCAGTATAGCATGAATCAGAAACTGGGCGACTTCTATTGATTGATAAATTAAGATAGTGAACGTCGTAAGTTCCTAACAAAGACATAGAAGGTTTAGGCACGTACCTACAGCATGTTTTAATTAAACTGTGCTCACTTCACGTTACACAAAACAGCAATTTTATCGTTCCACCAAGATGCGGCATTTTCAACTTTTTCCGCTGTACGAGACCATTGCTGGTTGTGAGTTTTATCTTAAGGTGCTGCACAATCAAAGACAGGCTCGCGTTCATCACCAGAATTTCCACGCCAGCCAATCTGAGAACATGGATATGCTCGCTGATTGCAGCATTATAGTTTCTATATGTATTTTATGGCAATACTATCGTCATAAACGTTATCAAACATCACCAAGTGACCACTGTATTACAAAGTTGCTTGTAACATGTAAATTGATATGTATTTAACATTAATTAAGTGTTAAACAGCCATTTATACAACTTTAAGCTACACATTTACTCTACATTAACGATTACACGTTCACACAAACGTAATTGAACGACTATGATAGAAGTCGGGCGTACAAATTACGTCCGTGTGAATTTTCTTAAACATTGATTTTTCCATTTCGTCTACAAAGCACGTGCGTCTACTGAACACAACTCATTTCTCGTAAGTACAATCACCAAAATAGTGACTAGCCGCGCTTTATTCGTGAGCTTATAGACAGCAAAATACCAAAAGTCAGACCTTTTACGTATTTTTTAGGGTAATGAACGAGCCACTTTTTGGACGTCTGTACCTACCTATACCGCAGCCCAAATCAAGTGTCTTATTTTGTAAACAAATATGATCGTCCAATTACCTGTTGTGATGTAACACTGAAAGAACTGATTGTTTGAACCTGTGCATCGCTGTGAAAATAAAGTGATCTGATCTATGTGAAAATACTATGCAATAATCACAGAAGAGCTTAAAATTTTAGTAGTTTTTGTTAAGGCTTCACCGTACATTCACCAACACAGATGCCCACATCTTTCAGAATGTAAAGCGATTTCATTTCAGCAGTTATTCGACTTTTCATACAATGAGAAGCTGAAAATGCCCCGAAAACTGACCAATAAAAGGTCTCATCTTTTCAAATTACATACCAAGTGCAAATCTGTGTTAGCATTTTTTATTACATCCCCTTCACACTATTACATTAATATAATTGACATCTAAACATCAGCAATTTACTTATTAGACACAAATCCGCTTTTATACGCTATAAATACGAAGCCTCGTGTGTGTTAAATAAAGTTTGTTACAACTAACACTTCACAAATCTATGAACAGTAATTCCTATCCTTTAGATTATTAAGTAATATATAATATATTATTATTAGTAAAATATGAATACTACTCTTGCAAACCAAGAGTACTCGTAAATATATATTTGTGGACATTTTAGCCTTTTAATTGACTATATTGTAAAACCAAATAATTATAATTTGCATGTAACTCATTCATAATTTAGGTATTAATTATCAAGCAGTGTTTCAAAGATTAGATCTTTTTGCTGATTCAAACTCGGTTTATACTGAAATTAAGTTTAAAAGCTTATAATCTGAATAATAGGTATAATTACATCAATAACTATTACATATTAATATATAATTATTTTTTAAGGAATCTTATCTGCCATTGCTCACTTATTTCACTAAATAATGACTAAGTAGTTTCTAAAACCACTAGCTAAGTGCACATCGATCCTAAATATTAACAAAATAACAATATTTAAATATAATAAATAATATCTGTAAACTTCATAGATTGATTGTAGAAAATCCGCAACGTATATTGGCTAAGGTAAATCCAACGATTTTTAAACTAAATTATAACTATATTTAATCACAATTGAACATACCCAGATTTTATTTAAAACACACACGTATTCATAAAAAATGGCAAATAATTATTCGTATGAGTACATTGACGTTCCGAGTTTCGTGTTAATAATAAAAACATCAGATATTTTAGGACATTTTTATGCCTTGTACTTCGTTATTACGTAATCCAACCGAACATTAAACCCGTAATGATAACGTCTGCAAAATATTAACCATTATTAAAAATCTCTTCGCAAAAACAGTATAGCATAATAAAAAATATAAATTTTCCATAAACCTTTAATAAATATTAACTTATCCTAACTCTGAAATACAATACTTAAAAGTTACAATTCTCTTAATAACTATGATATGCATCAAAGCTGATCGCTCGATATTTAATTCTAGCTTAGAGTTAAAACATTGATATGTTTTGATATTCTTGGTCATGTCCGACATGACATTGACATGTGATATGTATAGGTTCCCTTATCACTAATTATAATCTGCCAAGTTAGTAGAGAATGCGTCAACTGTATACTGGACTTTTCTGTATACCAGTGTGCCAACCTTTTTGAGCTTTTTCAGTTATGTCAGCATCTTTCTATAGGGTATTGAACCACTATCGAAAATTAAATGTTTTTCATTATTATTACAAAATAGACACAAATTCAAGATCAACTGTAAACTCAAAATTGAAATTAGTGAAAAAATGTAGTAACTACAGTCATTTAGAAAAGTTGTGTTAGAAAGAGGCAGAAACAGTACTCGCCGTATTGTGGTTCTGACGTCATACTGAGGTAGCGCCATACAAACTTCATACTAAAGACCGTTTTTCTAAAAATAAATGGAGCATCCCTTCCACCACTTGACTTAACCGCTTAATATCTTCGGTATTAATTGAGATATCGAAAAACTGATTTCACAGTTCTCTTCAGCAGGAGCATGAGAGTTGAGTGATGCATGAATAAAAAAATTTAGTCAAATACCCTATTGTTCCTTTGCTTCCACTGATCTCGACCCATACATATAAAGTTTCAGTATCTGGAGGCTTTTCTCTTGCCTTAAAATGAGAAAAATATAAGATTACAGCACGACAATGATCTTTTGGCATGTGTATAAAATAAGTCACTTCACTGCTGCACATTCTCTACTGACTCGCCAAGTTCTATTTATGCTAAGTATCATAACTTTAAGTATTTACTAACATAGTATTCAACTTCATAATAATATCTCCATGATTTTACGAGTATCTCAGCTCATCTCGCCGTTTGTTAACAATCCAATAACTCTTTCTGAAGTAATTCTTCTAGTTCTAATTGACATTGATGACAATGTATATTACAAATCTAAATATTATGATATCACCACAGCATTGACATTTTTTATTCCCTTACATATACATGAGAATATTAATTGGATTCTAAAACATCAACAATATTTGGTTGCATCTAATTGCATAAGTAGACACTTAGATACATTGAGATCGTTTCTACTTACATAGATTTATAATTATGTAAATTATAGATAAAGCATGTGCGTTTAAAATATAGCACGACAAAAACCCGCGCGAAATTCGTGCCATGTTGGCATGCATAGTTAGGCATGACACAGAGGAACGATACATCGCAAGCACTCGTAGTTTATTCTTTAATTTGTGTTTCAAGCGCCGATGGCACAGAAATCGCGCGCGTAGGCATTGTGCCTTCACTGCTACGGTTGCTACGACGTAGACATTAATATTATAACGTGTCTTTAAACTTATTACAGTCGATATATTCTTCTACAATAATGAGTTCCCTAGATAAAATCGATTGTTTAATTTTTTTTATGTAAAATAGGCTTAAGCTTAGCTCAATTTTTAATTACAAAGAGCGTTGTTATTATAATGTTGTTAAGATTAATCGATTAAACTCATGTTGACCACTTTTGTGGCGCAACAATTTAAGTAAATCCTACATTCTAAAGGGTTTACAATAAGTATGTAATATAACAAATTGTCAACAAATGTATAAATAGACGAGTAACAGTTAGAAGTGTATAAAGCTCTAAAATAATCTAATACTTAATTTAAGTAACTTTCGAAATATTTCTACAGGTATTCTCGGCTTAAAGCCTGATATGTAATGTAATCGTCAACATTCCTCCCGCTTTCCTGGCGTCGTTCCATCTCCAATTAAGACCAATCTTGGTCACTAAATTCTTTATTGAGAAGTAGATACCTAACATATAAATAAGTACTTATAATAGAAATACGAGTACCTAATAGGTGTACTTTGTCCACAAGCGTTGTACCGCGCCTTAGACCATGTCCAGATGAGGCGTTTTACGCGCGAGTAAGTCATGCTATTGTCGCTCGCGAAACGCACAACCTTATTGGCTGAAATGTGTTTGTCGCGACTTGACTCGCGCGTAAAACGCCTCATCTGGACAAGGTCTGGTAGCTGCGCGGCGAGACGCGGATGTGGAGCAGCTCGCCTCACTCTGTCATTGCGTCGTCCGCTCTCTCTCGCACTCACTCGCGTCGCACAGCGTGCGCGGTTAGACAGTACATAACTCTTTCAAGACGACTCATCAATTAAGTGTCTGATACTTAAGATTCACTTCCTCCAACTAATGTGCCATGTTCTATCATACTAAATCACATAAATACTGTCAGTGTTACACCAATACATATAACTACTAGATTGGCAAGGGCTGAAGACTAGAATCATGCTTAGAGCATTACTATGACATAAATTAATAAGCGTAATGCGAATTGGCTATTAAACGATAGGAAAGTGCATTCTATGATAGAACTCTCGTAATGGCGACCGAATCGCACTCCAACTAATCTGCATAAGACTCAGAGATCACGGCAACAATAAATATTAAATATAACTCTAACATTTAATAAAGTTATTTATATTTAAAACGTAGTTAAAATTGAAGGTACACAAGTAACTACTGAAAATTTTATATGAAGCAATTTTCGGCTCTACGTTTAATTGATTTTATGCCATCATCATCAATTAACTTTATCTTTACGAGTATGTAATATAATTTAAATATCCATTCTATGCCAACTATAATTTCTGTCTAAGACAGAGTTTTAGATAGATTTTTTTAAACTTTAAAATCTAATCAATTCAATTTTGATATGTATTTAGTTTCCTTACTTTAATATATTAGATTTATTAATAAACATGTGCGTAAATGCATTATTAAACTATACTTACGTACCTAATTAAATATAAGTTCATTCTCTTTAATAAATTTGAAACGTTAACATAATAAACTTCGAATTTCTTTAAGAAACCAACAAATCCAGATTGAATCCGATTTTTCTGTGTAAATATATTTCATCAATGTCATAAATAACGAAATGGACGAATATCTCAAATGTTTCTTTAAAATGCACCAAAAGAACATAATTAACCATAAGTTAGGACCATTTCTTACATAAACAAACTCATTCATCAATCATTTCATTCACTCTCGTCGGTTTGTAGTAGACCGTACTTGGCCCTTTTTTAAATCATCGCCAATTTGGTCGACGTACGTTCTCCTCTGCCGACCCTTCTACATTTCGTGAACATTTAGTTTTCAACTTTCCTGTGTTGGAACATGAGTTTCATAGAGTCGAGCGCCTCCCCAAGCGATTGCCGGAATGCCTCGGTGCTGGTGACGCTGGAGGACACGAAGGAGGAGATGCAGAAGATGACGCAGTCGTGCTTGGGGTTGTAGCTGCAGCCGTAGCCGTCGGGCACCACGGCGCCGTATCCCATGAAGGTGCCGTCGGTGGTGGTCGCCACCTGCGCAATAACGGGGGTATTGATAACATTCAGTTTTGGGTGAAGTGGGGATTTAGACCGACTAATTTGTGCGTTAACTTGGAGCGTAGCCCAGTCGGAGAGCAGAGGAGCTAGAGGAGGTTGAATTAAAAGAGGTTGAAATGAGAGAAGGCTAATTGACATCGCTACAAACTTAACGCCCATGTCGGGTGTTTCATATGTGCGATGTGAACACGGCTGGAAGGTAGGTAGCTGTTCATAATTCATTTATTCCTTGCTTTATGTGGTAACATGGTTAGATAGTACAGGAAGTGCTCACATACACCCTGTATGGGCACCGCAACACTAGATACTTAAACAATAAAAATTCAATTTTGTCAGAATTTGTTGTTTGATGATCGAAACATTCCTTTCATCATAAGTCTATTTTTATGTCGCTGCTCGTGCACAGACCTTCCCCTTACATCGAGGGAGTCGTAGTTGTGTTGTGTACCCAACAACGTAGTAGTGTCATGGGAAAAAAATTCCCATGACACTACTTTGTGCAACACACCGGGTCAATTCATGCTACGGCCGAGTCGAGCGCTTCGAAGTGTCAATTTAAAAGTTGATACTTATCTCCATAATGTAGGTAAGGCACATATTTGTTCTGAGATTAAAAAAGACGAGCTAATTCGAGTATTAGAGCGACCAACGCGAATATGTACATTACGTTGTGGAGATAAGTATCGATGCGCTTCGACTCTGCTGTGCAATCGACGATATGTCTATGAATTTCAATGTCCACTGACAACTCTCCAACTCACCTGGCTAGTACTAAGCTTGTACTCTATCATCTGTTTATAAGTCTGGTCTGTGAACAGCGGCGGCAGTTCGCCCAGCGCCTCGCGGGCCGCCTCGCGCAGCCCCAGCAGGTGGTTGTCGATGCCGCGCCCCTGGATGTTGTCCTCCATGAGGGCGGTCTGGCGACGGGCAGCCTCCTCGAAGAGCTCCAGCTTCTTCTGCTCCTAACGATGGCATTTGGTTATTTACGGTATGAGTAGAGAATTGGGTGGAGGGCCGGTGTATGTTATTTGATGATTGATCTTGGTCTTGACGATGTTTTGATCATTTCAGGCGTCTTAATATTGTACTTTTTTACGGTACCTATACTTACTCGGACCCCTTACCGAGCACGTTTTGGGATCATCAACTGTCTGGTTGTATATGCCTCCATACTGTAGTGACAGAACTGCCCTTACATAACCAGATCAGTGCATAAAAGTGACTTTGTCTTTCCTTTCTCTAACATTTAAACCTACACAATAGGCCTGCAGACCTGTTGATAAATTACTTCACAAGCTTTCTGTGAAATAAGATGTTTACGAATACTTAGAGAAAATTAGTTCCCAAATAGAGACAGTGTTCCTGGCTCCCAAACTAGGATTCCGTACTATGGGAAGCCAAGTCTTCCGCTTTAAGACTACTGCAGAGGTGCTTGACATGGACAATAGCTCACCCCATACAAGTTGAAGGAGACCTTCTTCTGACCGTCGTCCCCCGCGTCTCCCTGCGTCTCCTCCGCGCACATGGCGTGCGCCCAGCGGCGCGCGTGATCGTGCGCAGAGCGGATGTTGTCTACGCGGCCGCCGCGGAAACGACGCAGTGACGCGGACTCGTACGTGGACACCAGGTAGCCGTACATCCTGTGGACGAAGGAGTCAGTAGAACCAAAGAAGTGAACCGGAACCACAATTCAGGTCCCGGTTTTGTAGCTCATAAAGTAAACGTAGAGGGGGCTCGTAGTCTAGTTACGAGTAGACGATACACGTTGAAAACGATCGTACAAGTTAAGCAACGTTGGGCGAGGTCAAGACCTGGGTGGCCGCTTAGTTACAATTCCATCTGAGCCCCTCCGTGCCTCGGAAAGCACGTTTAGCGGGACCGGTTTTTGTCGCTCGGCAGCAGTCGTTAGGCCACGTCAGAGGCCAACGGGCGGCCTGAATAACTCTGACAATAGGTGCGGTCACTGAACCACACGAGAAAAGATTCTATAAAGTATTGACTTTACAGTAGAATATTACTTGATTTGTCGAAAATAAAAAGTAGATAACTAAGTAGATATTTCATTTTTGTAGAAGTAATGGTGCCTAAATGCTATTCCTAAGGACTATATCTCATTCGGACACCATTAGTGCCGCAACCAGTCGCGTCACCAAGAATGTATTACAGAAATGTAGACCCTGTTGAACACCACCTCACAGATGTATGGAAAAATACAAGAAATGCCCCATGTAGCTCACTCTTCGTGCACTCTTCATGCAGTAAATAATCTACAGACGGGCGATCTCGCATTCTCAACCGGTCAATCATTGGTTCCGCAAACAAGATATGGGTGCTAAGGTACTCACTTGTAGTACGTGTACTGCAGCGCGAGCTGTATGTACACGTCGGGGCTGGTGCGGCACGACTTCATGAACTCGCGCCCGTAGCCCTTGTACGTGAACACCTTGAAGTCCAGGTCGGAGATAGAGCTGCGGCAAACGTATTGGGATGTAAAAATAGTCGAACGATTATGATATGAAATAAGTTTGAATTTTTTAAGTCTTTACAACTGCTGGCCCAAACGGAGTCTAGTTCTGCCGAATTTACTACTACGATTCTCTAGAGGATACTTCGCAAATACTGAATTATCCATCGGCCGAAATTACTACATCAGAAAAATTGTAAACTTGGCACAAACCGACATTTTTCTTGCCCGATTTGCCCCGTGGTCACGGTTAGTTATCACACCTAAAATATGATTATGATGACACAAGCAGATAAAAAAAACTACCCCTCGTCGTCGGTTGGGATCGAACCCTTCACTTTCGGCTTTTACGTAGCGTGTCGCGGACGTCATGCGCCCAGTGTATAGTATTTGCTTCCTTCTACAAATCAATTAATACATTTTTGTACTGCTCCAAACATGCCATGACTCATGGTGAGAAAGCGGCTTGTCAAATTAAAACCACCAGGCGTCCCCTCGTCAACCCAAACCACTAGCGGTAACCTACCGGTCCAAATCCTCAGCAGCGCGGTCGATGGCGCGCGCCACCTCAGGGACAATGTTCCACCTCATGTGCACCGGTGCTGGCAGGAGTGCTGGCGGCGGCGCCGGACGGCCCGCCACCGCGGCCCGGGCCAGCGCGCGCTCGGCCAGACGCACCACCGCCACGCCCTCCGCCGCGCTGTGCTCGTAGCACATGCCCACAGTGCCGTCAGACGAGATTATCAGCTGACGGAGACAGGACACGCACTTAAGATTATTGGGGCAACGATCCACCGAAGACAGTAGGTAAATTTATGTTTGAATGGTCACTATGAACCAGTGTTTCTCGTGGTACTACACCGGTGCCAGATGGGAACCCCATTTTGAGGAGTTTGATGAGTTCGGAGTCCTACTAGTAGTACAAATTAATGGGAGTACTAGGAGCGCTAATATTTCTGTTGTCAATTTGGCTGGCAGATTCATTTTTAGGCAGGTTATATAGTTTGGGAGACGGTCCTCTTCAATAATTTATGATGTATGCTGCTAGAAGAAAAAAGTACAAGACAAATTTACGAATCAAGAATATTTTTGTACTTTTTCGAATGTCAGCCCGGCGACAGAAGGAGGCCAGGACATCCTGTACACAGCTCCGATCAGAAGATCGGTGGCAGAACCTAAAGAGAGTTGGGATAGATATGATGGACCCAATATGGCTGCAAAGAGATGAGAATCGTATTGAGTAGACCAATAGGAGATGCCTGCATCCAACAGTGGACTGAAGGGCTGATGAAGATGATTAGGAGGCAAGCAGTAACAGAAAAATAAAACCACTAATGCTGATAACAATTTTGTTGAACCCACCTGCACAGTTTTGTCGAACCATCTGTTAGCGGAGTGGTGTTGCGTGCCGGCGCCGTGCATGGCGCGCAGCATGGCGCTGGTGTCTGCGTCTGCGCAGTCCTCGCCGTCCTCGTCCAGGCAGAGCAGGCACAGCGCGCGGGAGAGATGCTCCAGGTTGATGCGGTTGGTGTCGTCTGGGAGTGAACAACATGGTCTTACAAGAAATTTGAAGCTTCAACCAAATGGAACACGTGCAGGAATCAACGGCCCCAAGACCTTTTGATGTAAGGAAGACACGTTTCGCGAGGCCCTCTGGTGACGCACGAATAAGGATTTTAAGAATTTAGGAAGATATCCTAAATTACTTCCAACAGTCGGTCGCTATCGGTTTCAGTGCATCTGGAGCACTGCCCAAATGAGAATCTCGGATGTAGCTGTATGTTTTCAGGAGTCGAAGCAATTGATTCAGATGGTTGGACACCTTTAAGCAATGTATTTTTCGAGGTACAAGGCTTTAGGCGGTGGGCCCACGTCACCCACACCTCTGGGTAGAAACGCGGCAGACTGCAAAGCCTGGCGCACCGCCGCTCTATTGCCTGCCTATCGGTGTTTTGGAATGGAACGCCCTGCCGTTTTAAGGCAACCTCTATAAGGCAGGCTCTATTGCCTGCCTTTTTAAGGCAAGAGTGAATAGGCATTTACTAGGCCCGCGTGCTTCATCATCGGCCTCATCGTCACGCACCATCAGGTGAGATCGGGGCCATAAACGGGTATGGTCTAACATAAAAAAAAGATGGATTACCGTTACCCCTATATGGGAGACTGATGAACCGACCTTGCCATTCCGTGGCACGCTCTAAAAGAAGAAAAGTAAGTATGAAGGCTTTTTAGTCACTCGTAAGGTTACCTTTAATGAGTATTTCCCTCGCCCTGGCCCACTGGTCCCTGTTGCTGGCAGTGAGCAGGCCGACGCGGTGCGCGGGCGGGGCGCCGGCCGCGTCCACCATGACGTGCAGCAGCTGGGCCTGGATCTCGCCGGCAGTCAGCCGTCCGCGGTCAGCTGCCTTCACGGGGATCGGGTAGAACTGACAAACAGAATTAGTTTTCAGTGACGGCACGGGTTCCCTATATCATATCGAAAGTCACTGCATCTTCTGCTGTCACTGCTGTCTTGTAATCGAAAATTGTCCATCAAAAGATCATTCTCTGGAAGGTACGTCACATCGAAAATCGTGATATCGAACGGTTCTGGCATCGAATAGTCGCTGCATCGAATGGTTTTGATATATAATGGTCATCACATGGATCGTTACTAGTTTACTACCGATAGATGACGTTGTACTTCCTTCTAAAACGCGGGTCAATTCTACAGGGTGTAACGTAAAGGGTATATGAAGCCGAAGGGAGGGTATTCAGTATCGATAACTGAACTACTGTTGTTCTACGATTGTTCGATTTTCGCGAATTTATTTTTTGACTTTTCATACATTTCGTACTGGTCAGCTGATCGATTTGTATGAGACATTAATGTATTTTTATTTTTTATTCGAAAAGTCGTAGAACAAAAGTTGTTCAGTTACCGATACTGAACACCCTCCATTCGGCTTCATATAACCTTTACGTTACACCCTGTATAAGTAGCTGAGAAATAATGTCTATTCGATATTAAATTAAACACAAAGAACGTCTTTGATTTTGTCACATCACAGCTCATGGAGGAAAAATTTCGCCGCGCTCCATGAAGAGAGAGAGAGCCTAAAGCATATTTTGCTTGAAGGAAAAAATCGCCGCGCTCTAGGGAGTTCCTCGCTTCATGATATTTTGTACTTATGGGGACAGGGTATCAGTCTCCTGCGAAGCCCCTATTCCCATAAGTACAACTAATGATAGTGATTATAGTTAATTTCGCTATAATACTTACATCTGAAAGGCATCTGTTTTTATATGTTCAAGGTTTCAACTTCTATTGAACATTTAAACAATGGAAAAACAAGTGAGTGGCAGAGACTCGAAAAATCGTCATGGTGGAGCAGTGTCTGCAATGTAAATATAGTTACTCTATCAGCGAGCTTGCTCTACAAGTTCCCGATCGTTCCTCCCTTCATGCAGAAATATAATAAAAATTCGCTACCACAAATAAAATTCAAGGAAAACTCATATCCTTTAAGCATTCGGAACCTAAATCCAATCCATTAGGATTACGACTAAACCAAACCTTACAAAGTTGTCCGACAAGCCAAGATAAGTGATAAAGCGTGCCGCAGAGCGGATCCTAAGCGCTAACTTAGTTTCGGAACTAAGAGAGGACTAAGTAATGAACTTATGGCAGTCGGGGGATGTTCTGGGAAGTGAATTTAACGAGCACAAAAACTTCACTGTAAGACTGTTAAAGTTACAATATTCTGAATATGTTATTCATGAATATGCTCAAAGTTGTTGCGGATGACTAGGCGTATAGGTATATGAAGCGAGAGAGGTATTAAGGTGGTGTCTGTTCTATAATAACAAGCAAGGGATATAAACGTAAAGATAGAAAAGTAATAGATATTGGTCTTTTGTCGTGACAGCCTAATCTAATTTTAAGCCTAAATAAAAATAAATGTCAGTCATTTATCAGTCGCGTAAGTGCCTTACACATAACGTGATTTAAAGTTCCGCCGCCGTTTAGGCCCTTTGTCCCTTTCTATTTTAACCTTCTTTAACGAAGTGTGAAAGGGATAGCAACACGATTTAATGGAAGTGAGGTTTAACTAGGTTTATGAATAACAGCCGATCGATCAAGTGAAAGAATCTTCGTCCTCCAAATTCTGCACGATCGTAGGAGACGCGCTGGACAGGAACCGGTGGAGACAAATCGTCCGCTCCAGATGCAAACCTGATGCTGACCACGATCCTCAGACATGAGGGATCGACCACAGAGAGAGATGAATAACAGCAATAGTGTGTACTCTAAACAATCTACTAGTAAAATATTTTTTACAATCTGTTCAGTAGTTCTTCAGAAAAACCCAACCGAATTGAGAACCCTGTACACTTATCTTTGCCTTCGTGTGTTCCACTGGATCCAGTATGCACTCACATGGTTCCTGCAGGCCACCACCACCAACTCCTCTTGTTCAGCCCCGTCGTCGTTGAAGGTGGGCAGCTCGAGCCGGTCGCGACCCACTTCCGGAATGCGGCACACGCCCAGCAGACGGTAGAACTGCTCCATGCAGAGGGGCTGGCCTTTCTCACGACTCGTCGCGCGTTCCAGAGGTAGCTCACCTCTGAGAATTAAGGTGTTGGTGTATTTGGATTTGAATGGAAATGGAATGATAAATTATAGATATTTGTGCCTTTTACGAAGGTCTGTGCCCGAGCAGTGTGGGCATATCCGCATATAATAGACTGATGATGTGCCTTTTACAAGTGATGGCATATGGAGTCGAAACATGGACACTGATGGTGATGGTGAGCCTGACTCACAAGTTAAGTGTGACTCTTGTGGATAGAACAAAAAATAAGTGTATCCGCCAGAGGACAAAAGTAGTTGACATTGCTCATAAACTAACAATGCAGCAAGCCGAAGTGGCAGTGGGCTAATCACATCTGTCGTAGAACCGATAATGATATAGACTTGTTCTCGAAGGGAGACTACGAACAGGTAAACCAGATGGAGGGATGACCTACGCACTGACAGGAACAGGAAGGAAAAAGCCTATCGAAAAAGTGACGAGCCGTGTGGATCATGGATCAGCAATGATGATGCGTAATGGACAAGCCTCATGTTTGTTTGAAAATGAAATGTTTGAAATATTTATTGTTGTTGTTCACAAAAAATAGCATAAGACAATAATGTTCCTGGCTCCGAAACTAGTATTTCCTGTGCTATGGGAAGCCAAGTCTTTCGTCCTTAAGACTGTTGCAGAGGTACCCGTCCATATTGTCATCCGGCTTACCGCCTGCAGCATGCCGGAATACAAGCCATAAAATTAAGTTATCGTATGCACTCAATTGCAATCAAAAGTTGCTATTTATAATAAAATAAAAGCAACTTCCAACGATCCACATGGCGAGAATCGCGACATTCAAAACGGACAGGAGGCCCCTCCGCAACAGCCCCAATTAACCTTTGGTCATGAATCTGCCTCATATATTTTGGTGAAACTTCCCATTGGCTTTTATCAACGGATGCATGTATGTAATTATCACTTGAATGTAATGTTACCTGTCCAGCATTTCTTTGTAGTCGAGCAGGTCATCGATGAACAGCGCGCCCAGGTCTGCCACCTCCTCCATCTTGGCGAAGTGTCTCCGCGGGAAGACCATGCCCGGGTTGGAGTTGATCGGCAGCGGCAGACGCACCCGAAGGTACATGTCGTCCAGCCACCATGACGTCACCTGGACACACGGTACTCAGTGATAGCCTGACCAGACTAGTACGGTCTAACCTATGGCCAGCGATCCTTTATGACATTTACATGTCATTTTTTCCAAAGAAATGTTGATTGGTCATGAAATGCAACCTTTTAATTGATACTTTAAATGTGCACTTGTTTAAATTTTCTTACAAAAATTTGTCCCTCGTCTCCAAGTAAGTACATGGTTACGACTTAGGTTAGCGAAAGAAAAAAGAAAACTCTTTAATTTCCGTCTGTGGAAATAATAGACAACAACTTTGGAAATTAGGTAGAATTTTATGTCGCAGATTCGTGACGACGAACAATAAATTAAAACAAAATAATGTTCAACATTTTATTCGTAAATCCTAAAATCGATCATTCGTAAATATGCTTAGAAATAATGGTTAGAAGGGATTGTAGGGCTTAAAAAGAATATCGTTCTCCTAGATCGCCTAGTCGGCTTACTCCTTGTAAAAGGACGTTGGGTAGGTGGATCCCATAGTAAACGTGGTGGCTCCAGAAATAGTGGACCGTGTCTTAATATTGTGGCTTTAGTTACTGGCCTATGAGTTGACCATGATTTATCCTTGATCAAGCCACTGTGCTTGTAATATAAAGCCAATGGTTCTGTCCTTCTTGGTTTCATCAATGTTGTCGCTTTAATGGTTGCAGTAGTACATTTCGGAAGTCGCAAACCACTTCGTCTGTTGTCAAAAGATGGTGACTGTAGCTCAAGTGTCTCGGCATCATTAGAAACATCAAAAGGAGATGCTACAACGTGTTGATTTGGTTCTTGATAAAGTATTGTGCTTATAGCATCCGCGTTTCGAAAATAATCATTGATAGTATCTTGCCTGTCTCTTATAAACTTAGGCCTTTTCAGTGGTAAGCCCAAAACATTTATTGGGACTTTCTGCTCGTTGTAAGTAGGTGGAACTTTTTGCTTTATAAGCTTATCCTTAATGATATTGGCTTTGTGCTTCCAAGACAAACTCTTAGGATGAATACGGTTGCGCGACATCCCGAAATCTTCAGAATACATAGCCTGTGGTCTATGAAAATATTTAGCAGCAGCTCCATCCATATTATTGAATTTCGGTCGTAAAACCAATTGTCTGGGCACCGGAGTTATTAGATTATTTAGGAAAAATGGACGGGGATCTATTCTTGGCTTTTCTTTTACGATATTTCTCTGAGTAACGAAACGCTTTTGGGAGAAGAAATCTGCCGTATTCATTGTCATAATTTCCTTATGATGTATTCTATTCATTATTTTTCTCTGTGTTAATTGAGGCATCATTTTAATCGGGTGCAGGTTTGTGTTACCGAACATAACTAATGGGGGTTCGCTATTTGAAATCAATTTCTTTATTTTCTTCAGTGCAGCAGAGCTGAGTATATTTTTATTTGTGTTGAAAACTTTTCCCCTTTTAGCTGACTTCTTGTACTCTACAATTCTATTTATTTTCTTTTGTTCTAACTTCGTTACTCTGTTTACTCTTTGAGATTGTGCAGTTGTGTGTATTTTTGCAGTTACTGGGGGTTGCTGAGAAACGTTAGTACTTTTAGGAATAGCAATAACTTCCTCAGTGCAATTTGCGGATCTTAATAAATCATTAAGTTCTTGAACAGTGTTAGTAACGATATTTTGTATATCTTGACAAGATAATGTGTTTTCAGTCTTAAGCTCTTCCAATTGAACCCTTATTGGAGACAGGGTCAATTTCTTGGAATTTTTTCCATCCCTAATAATGGTTCTCAAATGGACGTCCTTCAATGCATCGCTTAGAGTTCCTGAAGTTTTGCCTCCGATGTGAGGTGTAGTTTGAAGTTTTGTTACTACCGTTAGCTTCAGCGTAGTATTTTCATGATCAGCACCTGCCATCTTTGATGGTACCGTTTCTCTGTTAATTACATTTGAAGGTATATTTACTCGATCCCTAATTAATGATAAATTATTTACTTTCTTCCTATTCGCTTTCTTGGAATAATTTATGATTTCGAATTGCATTGATGATTTTTTCGATTGATTTGTAAATTCGGTGCTTCCAAAATGATTGCCTCTAGGAAACATTGTGTTGTTTAGTATTTTAGTATTTATAGTTTTTCTTGTATTCTTAAAGATTTTACTTGTAACTGCAGTGACGTTGTAATTCAATAATTCGTTTTTAGATGTTGTTGAGGCCTTATTTTTTAATGTTCCATCTATTTCAAAATCAAGATCTTCTTCTAATGTGGGCTCGTATGTATTGTATACTATACCTTTCTGTTTTGTAGTATGATGTATGGTCGGCCTATCAGTATATGTTTTTATTATTTGAATGGCATTATCCTCATACGTATTTACACCGTAAGAATTTATTGTACTTCTAGTCACTTTTATTCCGTCGTTCATACCTAAATTTGGTTCAGTTGTTCCTAATCTAAATAGTCCTTTTATATTTTTTCTGCCAGTTTTAAATCTAGGAATCCTTGTGGGTTTGAAGAATATCGTAGTAGTAGAAGTTTCAGCTGCTTGTTTTGTATTTAATGTGATACCATTGTCCGATATTTCTAATTTATTTCTTGTCTTATATTCAGTACTGATTTCGTTGTTGAATAATTGATGATGAGAGGATAGATTGTCTGTGTCAAATATAGTTGTTGCTTTAGTGTGATGAATTGTGTTGTGCGATTTGTTATTCCCGACTGTATCTACAGTGTATTGTATTAAGGGTTTGCTAGACAAATTCAAAAACCTAGCTGTACTGATGTTTCTTTTATCACTTTCAGATTTGTTTGGAACTGTTCGGTATTTTCTAGAAATTTTACTTTCCGATTTTCTTACGAGCTTTATTATTCCTTCATCAACATGATTTTCTTTTGGTTTATTTTTATTTACCTTTTCAGTAGGCGTATCTGATTTAGAAGTCATTTCTGCAGTAGTGGTTAGATGTTTTACGGTAATACTATCAGTATTGGCCATAAAATCTGTTGTTGCTTTATGGTAAACATTGTTTCCGTTGATTGAAAATATTTTATTAGGTTCTATTGTGTTCGATGTTACTAAATTATAATGTTCGGAATATTTTTTTAGCTTGTCATTGCCAACTTCTGTATAAGCCTTAATGTTATTTTTCGATGTAATATTGCTTTTCAAATTTATTGCACTAGCTTCTGTTGTATTGTTTGTAATTACTCGATTTGTAACGTATATTACTTCCGTCGTGGTAGTGAGTATGTTTGGGTCTATAGTATTACTTTGATGATGCATACTTTCGGATAAGTACTCGCTGATGTTCGCTTCATTTTCTTGATTTGTTGTTTCAAACCGAACCGTTGTTGGAATATTATATAATTCACTTTCATCTGTTCCAGTATTTATTACAGCGCTGGTAAAGTCGGTCGGGTCTGGCGTGTATGTATTTGACGTCAATGCTGTAGTTGTTTTCAATTTAATTGCTAAATCTGCATTTGTTAAATCATCAGATTTATGTGACTGTACTTGGGATTCGAACTCATTGTCATTTTCCGTAACACCCTGATTATGCTCAGTAATAACAGTTATACCGTCTTGATTTATTTCAGTTGACTTAGCAACTTCTAATATAAATCTAGTAGTGTCCTCGGCTATGGTTTTATTACTTCTATTTTCATTTGTATTGACTTTTATTTCTTCAATCGACGATTGATTATTTATCGTTTGAGGTAAACGACTAACAGTCGTAGAGACATCTTCCATAATATCATCTTTCGGTCTCGAATTTTGAAAGGTAGAACTCGTAATTAGACTGGAAACCAGATCATTGCCTATATATTTCATCGAGTCTGTCACAGTTGGAATTTCATCTACTTTTGTTGTTATTGATACTTTGACTGTATCATTTATAAAAGGAACTTCACTATGACTTTCTCTTTCTTTAACATTTATTTCATTGTGATTTTGGAATACTATTATAATGTCGGGACGTTTTGGTAACAATTCTTTAACTGCATGTCCATCTTCTTTTCCATCAGCATGGATTGTCGAGGTAGATTGTACACCTATTACTTTATAATCTGTCGCGAAAGGTAATACTTTTGTAACATCTTTCGTGGTAAATATGGCGTATTCTATGGGCGTCACAGAGGTCATTTGTAACGATGACACATTATGTTGCCTACGTATAATTTCAGGTTTCGTTTTCAATATATCAGTAGTTGTAGATTGGTTGTTACGGATAAACCCAGTGATGTCTTTTATAGCATCGTTCGAATTTAATGGAATGTAATGAATATTACTATTATTTAAGCCTGTATTATCTGCAACAGCACCTAATTCATTGTAAATAGTATTGTGATTTTCTGATTTATAATCGAATATTCGTTCAGTTTTCATCTGCTTTTCTTCTACATAATCCAAGGGATTCATTGGTTCTCGTTGTTCAATTACATTACTACTCTCATTATCTTTTGATTTCATTGTATTATTAAAATTATTACGTTTATTTTCTTTACTGACACTGTTTATTTCTGATGTAGTTAAATCATGTGCATGGTTCCCCGGAGAGGTTATTAACAACAATTGTTTACTATCGTTTTCTCTGAATTCGAACATTGAATGATTGGAAATAGTCGTAGGCGACATTAGTTCAGTTTCAGTAACTGATGTTATAAGTATTTCAGGTGGTACAGTTACTTTTTCATGTGCTGCAGAGCTGTTGCTTCCTATGTTGTTGTCTTTATCGATTACTGTTTCAATGTTCGTGTCATTTTCTTTTAAATGGATGAACACTGTTGTCGCAAAATTTTCGACTTCATTGTTCGTTACACTTAATGTTGGATAAATGGAAATTTCAGTCGCATCGTCTGTGTCTTTAGATTTATTAACAACTTTTGTAAGTGTGGTAATATCTGAAATATTTGAATCGATTATTATTTCTTTTGCAAATTCCTTGAACGTTATCGTCTCGAATTTCTTTTCAATTTCTGATATATCATGTACAGGATACTCAGTATTAATATAATCCATATTTGATACATCTGTGAATTCTTTCTCCTCAGTATTTGCTGCTGTAAAAATATCGGTGAATTTAATTGGTTCAGTTTTTTGGGAATCCTCTGATAGAAGAGATGCGATTGTTACAGAATCTGGAGATATGTTTTCCAGTAAATGAGAATAATTAGACTGGGCTGTAATATCGGATTCATACACTGATTCCATCTGAGTTGTACTTTCTCCATTTAAATTGACTATCATTTTAAATGTTTTATTTTCAGGAATCTTGAATACATTTGAACGCTCTGTAGATGTATATGAAGTGTATTCTTTTTCATTGATTATTTCAGACATATATTGACTTTCTTTGCCATAAATAGTTGTAGAAGATATGTTATTAGTAGATTCTACAAAATCGTTTGTACTTCCAATTGTTGATTTCAAATTATTGTCTAAATTAATGAAACTTTTTTTAAATATTGTTTCAGTTGACACGTATTGTGGAGTGATAGAATCATTTTTAATAACATCATTGTTTAGAATATTAATAGTGCTGTCATTTCTAGGTTCAAATTTTGTATATTCAATGGCCGCTGGTATATTATACTTATCTTCACGATATTTTAATCCACTATTGATTTTGGTTTCATCAGAAATTGTTGTATGTGATGAAGATGTAAATACTAAAAATGTTACAGGTGCTTCACTAGTTAAATTATAAATATCATCAACATTTTCCTTTGCGTTTAATTCTTTCACCAATATTTCGTCAATATCCGATTTATTCAATAAATAGTGTGAATTTGTTGTATCTTCTGAGAGATTAACATCTTTTTCCACATCCTGAGTTACTAAACTCTTAACCATGTCTTCAATTGTGGTCGATTCAGTATAAGATTTCATGGGCGACACTGTCTGATGAGAGTTTGCAATGTTATGATAATTACTTCGAGTCTCTATTTTATCAGTAACTGTCTCTGAAGGTTCGAGTTCAGTTCTTGAAAACGAGATGTTTTCTAACGTGTTTGCATGTTTACTAATTGAATTATCAGAGACATTATCCATATTTCCAGGAACGTCAGTTGTATTACTTTGAAGTAACATTCCGTATGCCATAGATTCAATAGAAGATAGTATCGGCGGGGACTCTTCACTAGTCTCAAGAACAACATCTGGTATCTTTTCATTCGAATTCATAGTAGTAACTTTAGATATATAATTCAAAAGAGGTTCTGTTTTATCCGTAGTTGAGTTTAATTTCGCATCGATCACTGTTTGTACGTTTGTTGAAAGGTTATTTAAGTATTCATTACTGCCAGTTACAATAGTTCCAAATAACTTTTCAGATGTAGATTCAGTAGAACGATTTCTTGACGATTCTTCGCTGCCTTTGTATTGACCTCGTATTGTGTTTTTATTTGAAGCTATCGTAGATGATATTGACACTAATTTGTGAAAGATTTCAGATGGTTCAGTCGTTGAATGCAAGAGATTATCAACAAAATTTATATTTGCTGTAGCTGATAAGTTTTGTACTTCAGTTGGTAGTAATACTTTTGTGGTAATAGATTTTATTGGGGTATGAGCATTTTCTTCGGAAATGCTGGATATGAAACCCATATTCTTCATTTGTGTTATTGATTCGGAGTATTCATTCACTGGGGACGGCGTATGATAAACTTGACTCTTTTGATACTGACTCGTAGATACTTTTTCTTCAACATTGGAGGAAGTTGATATATATTTTGTTTCTTTTGTAGTCGTATATTTTGTATCGTTATTCATATTTTCTGTTATGACTTCTTCGAGAGATGTATTAAATAAATTTGCATTATATTCCGAATTTTCATTGGAGTAATTCCTTTCAGTAATGTCATGTAAATCTATGTTGTTTGAAGTGAGTTTTTTATCGGTTGTCATTGCAATCTCTATTAAATTATTCATAGAAGCTATATCTGAATTGTTTTTATATTCACCGGATGAGACAAAGGATAAACTTGTGGTATTTCTATCATTTTGACTGACATTTGCTAATTGAGTGACGCCTATGTAATCGACACACGATGTTTGATTGCAAATGCCATCGTGCTCATCCAATGGGATATCTATCAATTTAGGTTTGAGTCTTTGTTGTGTAGTTGGTAATTTGTCAACCAATTTTAGTATTGAAACCAAATCTGTGATGTTTTCAAATTTATGTTCCTCAACAATGCCTTTCGTGCTCCTGCTTGTTGAATTTTCAAAGTGAATATCATGCAAATTATCATGAGGCCGAGTGGTAACGTCATCTAATTCAATCTCAATAGTGCCCTCAGAATCTCTATTGCGCTCAATATCGATATTTTCTTTTAATATATAATTTATCCAAGCTTCGTTGGAGGCATCATTGTTCAGTTCAACTTTATTTGTTGGTCTTGATGATTGCCAACTTTTTGAGGTTGATGTTTGTAATAACAACTTTGGTGTGACGATAGTGTAGGTATTATTTTCAGCCCATGATGTTAAATCGTCAGTTTCAGGAACTGTATTGGAATCAGGTGATTTAACATCTGCAGAAATTTTGTACAGTGCTTTATTCATACTTACATCGGTTTTATTACTGACAGCTTCTGTTAGCCTTTGACTATACATTTGAACCAGATTTCTAATCTTAGACACTGTTTCCTTGTAATTATCCTTGCTTGTATGGTTCTTGTCGGTTGTCATCTTGTAATTTTGTTCAAATTCATCCGTGTCAGTTCTCGAGTATTTTTTACAGGATGTTTTCACTAATCCGTCAATACAGCATATAGTGGAATAGTCAGTATGGTTTCTATCTGTTATCACTTCAATGTAAACTTTAATTGTTTTATTTTTGCGCAATAACTTAAATACTTTCGTTGAATTACTTTTTTCACTTTGCAATAGAAACATGTAGATTGACTGCAAGATGCACTCCGAAACTATGTCTGAATTTGAATGCTCTTCACTGTCTTTGTTATTAGGATTATAATTTGTATCTATTAAATCAATATTAACAGGAGAATCTGAGTAAAGTGTATTGTTCAATTCTAAGTCACTAACACTAGCTGTGTCACTAACATTACTGCAATTATTTCCATCAGGATGTAGAGTAAGAATAACTATAATACTGTGCTTAGAATCGTCATTCACGAAGGGTATATTTTTTCCGAATAAATAAGAACGGCTTATGGTGTAATTATGATGCTTCTTGGTTTCAATAAGGGTTTTGAATATAATATTTTCAAGACGTAATTTTGCATCGTCATGTAAAACTGGTTGGCTGTTAGTGCTCGCCAGAATAACAGTCTCCGTAGTAATTTCAAATCTTTTCCCGCATTTAGAACCATTCCCAAATACATCCTCATTATCTAGTGTCGCATTATCAGTATGCATTAGTTTTATCGACAACTCTTCTTTTAAATTATGACAAGTGTTGTTATAGATCTTCTTGTAAAGATCGAACTCTTTTAGATTCGTATCATCTGAATCATGAAGTTGTACAGAATTTGTCTCGCCATTAAAATTTATTCTTTCTTCCTTCGCTTTCAACGTCTCGTGCATACAGCTGCATATACTTTTCAGTAACTTTAATGTCACTTCGAATAAATGTTCATCATTGGTCGCTGCGTCCACGGATTGTAATATTTTTACTAACACTTTATTATCACTGGCACTGTTCACTAGAGGGAGCTTCACTGCTGTAAAATATAGGTAGAAGAATAATAGTTCTTTAGATTTCATTTTAGAGGAAATAATTTATATTTGGTGGTTGGCATGTTTGTTTGGGGTAGCGTCGGCTGGTAGGTAAGTGGTATACTGTGCACAATGCCTGACGTAACGCCATTGTTTTGGCTTTAAGGAAAACGTTACTCGAATAAACTGATAAGGGACTGTGTTGGACGAATTCTAGCGAACAGATTTCCAAACGTTTTATTCATAGAGGAAGGAACGGCCGGGGTTAGGGGCAATTATTTTTCTCCTTCATGATTGAACGCATGTTTTACAGACAGTTTTTAGCCGCTAACGTTCCAATTGTTTTATTTTATGTAAAAATAAATATTATTAGGCTATGTTCAATTGTCATCAATGAGATAGAATCATGAAACAAGTTGTTATAATAGTCATTGGATATAATCTTTCCTAATCCTTATATTCATTCATTTACTCTGATACTAGCTAGGGATGCACTTCTACAGTCACTTGGTAGGTGAGGCTTTTTACCCGACTGCACAAGAAGGAGCATTATGTTTTTCGAGTGTATGTATGTGAGCATGTATATATAATTCTTTGTCCCGCCCTGCAGCCTAAACGGCTTGATGGATTGTAACATATGAGGTGTCGTTAGATTCGTCTGGATTGTAGGGGTGGCATAGGGTACCTATACAAAATAATCAAAGAGGCTTAAAAGACATTTCAATGGAGCTTTGCCCCACCTACAAAACTACGTGACCATTTAAGCTTTACCTATCATTTTGTTGGGGACTTATTACAGGTTTCATATTGCATAATCATAATCAGTATCATTTTCTACTACTCTCGCAACTCCTATAGAAGAATAATAAAAACAATGAGTAAATCGCTTCGATTTCTTACTATTTTCTGAATTTTTAATTATGCTGTTTATTTCGAATCGCAACTTGTACAAAACTTTATTTTAAACCAATAATTTTAATAAAAAACGGAGATTTTTTTACATTAATTCGTTATCTTGTACAACTTGCGGTTGATGGTGGGGCAGAATCTGGCATTGCCATTTTTGCCTGTCTTTTTTGGTTTTTTAAATAATTTCTGCTTGTTAAAGTATGTTTTATAATCAACTGACCAAACGAGAAAATAAATCTCAATATTTCATTCACCTAAACTGGTAAATAGTTTTATTGGTAATATTGGTTTGGTAGCAGTCAAGCAGTGTTATACGCAGTTGCTGCTGTTTTAATTGACCTTGGAAATAACCACAGAAGGTCACTGACCCAACGAAGAAGTACGTGTACTTAAGCTGTCTCGAGCGGTCTTACCCAGTTGTCCATATCGCGCTGTCTATCCAGCAGTACGTCCTGCAGCCGCGGCCCCAGCTCCTCGGCGAAGCTGTTGACCAGCGCGCGCGTGGTCTCCAGCTGCTGCGGGCTGACCACCGCCGCAGCCAGCTCCACGTACGTGGCCAGTGTGACCGACAGATCTGGCACGGGCAGCTTCGGAAGCTGCGCGGCCTGGGGGCAATATGCATTGTATAGATTGGATACCTCTCACGACCTAGGTCATAGGAGAGTTTTTTGCCACTTTTTCTCCTCAGCGTTGGCACCTTTTCCTTGTACTAGAGGTGTAAATGTAAATTGAAAAATATGTTGACGTGCAAAAATGTACACAACGTGCTTACTTGCAATAAAGAAATTTGACTTAGACCACAATTAGGATCGCCACACGTTCAATGCCAAGCACCTGGAGCTTTTAACACCTGGATACCACGAAATGTTTTGCCTCTGTTATTTATATTGTCGAGTTAGCAGTGTTGGCAAACAGGTGTACCTACAAGGAGAGGCAAAGTTGCAACAATTATAATAAATAAAGGTAATTAGACGATCGTATTTGTTTACAAAATAAGACACTTGATTTGGGCTCCGGTATACGATTATGTTGGTATGATCCCCCCCCCCCCCCCCCCCCCCCCTCATTTGAGAACTCGGGTAAATGCTGCAGACCTATCAGTTATCGGTTCTACGACAGATGTGACCAGCCCACTGCCTCTTCGGTTTGAATCTGAAGTGGTGTCACGTATAATTTCCCTCTAACATCTAGTTCCATGTGTTCCTGATTCCTGCGTGGTGCTGGCCCATACCTGGAATCCGTCGTCGTCTGCGGATCCCTGCGTGCTCAGCCAGCGCTTCGGCAGCGCCAGCAGCGACTCGCCCCATGCTGCAACAACATACACACATGCTTACTGACAAGGTCTTAAATTATTCACATCCTAAAAGATATAAAACCGGCCAAGAGCGAGTCGACCGAGGGTTCCGTGCTTCACCATAACATTTGCTTTAACGAAAAGATAAATATAAAGAAATACCAGGCGTCAACTGCAAATATAAGGTAGTAATTACAAAAAAAAAATAGTTATTGCGGAACCCCAAAAGATATTGCCACATTTAAATGGAGCTTTGCCCCACCTACAAAACTACGTGACCATTTAAGCTGTACCTATCATTTTGTTGGGGACTTATTACAGGTTTCATATTGCATAATCATAATCAGTATCATTTTCTACCACTCTCGCAACTCCTATAGAAGAATAACAAAAACAATGAATAAATCGCTTCAATTTCTTACTATTTTCTGAATTCTTAATTAAGCATGTTTTGTTCGAATCGCAACTTGTACAAAACTTTATTTTAAACCAATAATTTTAATAAATTACATTTATTCGTTATCTTGTACAACTTGCGGTTGATGGTGGGGCAGAATCTGGCAATGTCATTTACAATCTCCGATTTT
The DNA here is from genome assembly GCA_963506565.1 of Tachystola acroxantha. Taxonomy (NCBI): domain Eukaryota; kingdom Metazoa; phylum Arthropoda; class Insecta; order Lepidoptera; family Oecophoridae; genus Tachystola; species Tachystola acroxantha. Next base: position 14,173,150 of record OY735879.1, read on the forward strand.
TTTTCCTTTACTTGTACTGTTAGACTTAGCTTCTTGCCTTTCATGATTCTAGGTCAACGGGAAGTACCCTATAGGTTTTAAGTTTTTTTGCGTTTTCATACAAATATGCGCCAAAATTCGACATAAACGGCCATATCTTTTGATTGCGTTAATGTAGAAGGTTGATTTTTTCACGGCTGCATGAGGTTGAAGACCTGAGTATGTGGTATTAATTTCAACTTGATTTGTCCACGCGTTTCTGAGATATAGGTCTTGACACGGAACCTTAAAAATACATTTCAAGATTTTGTCTCTCTAAATACGTAGAAATTTTTTCATTTTTTTTTCGTAAATAAATTCCTGTACAACTGCAATGCACTGCTATTTTATTTTTTGTTTCTTAACTTGCATGAATGTAAGCGCTGCTAAAGGCGCAAGCTATTAATAGCAGTAAGAAAACACCGGAAACCATTCACTAGCGCCGGAACCGGAAGTGGCCGCGACGGCCGCGCCTCATTTCGTGCCCAATGTGGCGAAGATAACTACTTTCGGCCAGACTTGAGACAAGATCAAGGCAATGAAAATTTATATAAGATATTTAGATATACCAAGAAAAAGGCGTCAAGAATAGGGTATTTGAGAAGTATCGAAAAATGCTTTTCATTATCATTACAAAATACATAATTTCTTTTCATAATCATTACAAAATACATAATTTCTTTTCATAATCATTACAAAATACATAATTTCTTTTCATAATCATTACAAAATACGTAATTTCTTTTCATAATCATTACAAAATACATAATTTATATTCATAATCATTACAAAATAAATAATTTCTTTTCATAATCATTACAAAATATATAATTTCTTTATGGAAAACTACAGGATGGCCTTGAATTCATTCGATGTGCATCGTTACTGTACGTAGAAGTTTGTCCAATCGTCTATCGATATTCATCAGTCTCTAAAAGACACCCCAAGATTGATATATTTTTTCAGACGTTTAATTTTAGTAGTGCCGTAGCCTTAATATAAAAACTGAAAATCCATTATTATCCATCCATCCATATTTATTCTAAGAGTACAAGTTCAAAAGACCATTCTATTTATCATCGGCCCCCCACAGAGCGCTAACTAAGCCAATAATTTGCAATTTGCCTAAACAAACGCGACAGGCTGTGTCTACGCACGCAGCCTCCGAGGGGGAAGAGAGATAAGACTTATTGCCAATATCCTGGAGGAGGAAATTGCACCTGTCCCCTACATAAGAGTTTCGTAGGAGTTTAATTTAGACTTGCGAGCCATTACCAAAAGCTGGAGTAAGCAATAGGTCTAGACTTAAGTGTATACCTATTTGCTGATCGTAAAAAGATAGCCGTAAAGCGGCCAGTTGTTGTTGATGTACGGTGGAACACAGAGAAAGGTGTACAGAAGAGTTTTTAAGGTTGAGATTTTCTCAAAAACTACTTGACCTATTGCAAAAAAATATTTCACTGTTTGATAGATAAAATCTAAAACTATGTAACTGTAAAAGACTTATTAAATTCGGTCCAGTAGTTTTTGAGAAAAATTCAACCTTGTTGAGGGCCCCTGTATACTTATCTCTGTCTTCGACTGTACATTTGAAGACAGAGAAAAGGGGGCCTCAATAAGGTTGAATTTTTCTCAAAAACTACTGGACCGAATTTAATAATTCTTTTACAGTTACATAGTATTAACTTTTATCTATCAAACAGTGAAAGAATTTTTGCAATAGGTCAAGTTTTTGAGAATTTCTCAACCTTAAAAACTCTTCTGTACATCTTTCTCTGTGTTCCACCGTACGTATGCCGTCTTTCTCTTTTTCCTATTTCCTATTTTTCTACGAGTCAGTTGGAAGAAATCTCTTCGAGATAGGTGCTTCCTTTGCACAAACTTTATTTTTCATATTGCGGACCATTATCCAATGTACCAATGAGTAATCCTCGATTTTTTCCACGGAAAAACTTACGTACACCAAGTGCTCTCAAAACGGTGAAAGAAAACATCGTGATGAAACTTACATACCGTAGAAAAATCTAAGGCATGTGTAACCCGCCAATACGCACTAGGCCTGCGTGGGGACCCCCGAGCAGTGTGAACATATAAATGGACTGATGACTGTGTTCATTGATCTCCTATAAACAACTAGATACACAAAGGTCTTACTAAAACAATTTAAAAAACGTCTAAATAAGGGTCCATTGTTAACGTCCAAATAATGTCCCATAAAGCAAATGAGTCTATTCATCCGTTTGGACCTTCTTTGCGCTCGGACATTTTTAGAAGTCAGACTGTGTATCTAGTTGTTTATAGGAATCAATGACTGTGTTCCATTATCGTCTTAAAAATAATCATTTAACTTGTTTTAAGAGTGGTTGTATTATATGTACCATAATGATTCAATTGGTTAAATCTCTAGCCCGAAGACAGATACATCAGGAAGGCGACGAGGCAGCAAATTAGTTGGTCGCTTCGTATGGGTTGGACCCTCGGCGCCGGGACAGTGAGGAATCGGTCGCAAGGGACTGACCTATAGGAACTAGGGACTTACATATTACGTCACGCATTGCATTTTACTCTTTCCCTAAGTAAAACGTTACGATATGATAGAAGAAATATAGCTTTCAGAGCTGAATTTATTTAGGGCTAGCGTATCATCTTTCAAGAGCTCGGTGGCTCAGTGGTTGGGTCAATGGACTTGCGATACGAAGGTACAGTCGAAGACAGAGATAAGTATACAGGGGGCCTCAATAAAGTTGAGATTTTCTCAAAAACTACTGGACCAAATTTAATAATTATTTTACAGTTACATAGTTTTAACTTTTATCTATCAAACAGAGAAAGAATTTTTGCAATAGGTCAAGTAGTTTTTGAGATAATCTCAACCCTAAAAACTCTCCTCTCATCGTCAGTCCACTCATAGACAGCGGTCTATGAGTGGACTGACGATGATCATCAACTGGGGCTGTGGAAAGAAAATTAAATTAGTTGAATACCATTACAGGCATTTCCAAAAGATGATACATCATCAGTCTATTTATATGTCCCTACTGCTCGGGCACAGACCTTCCCTTACATCGAGGAAGCTGGGACCATGATACACCACGCGGGCACACTGCGGATTGGCGGATTTCACATGCTTTAGATTTTTGCTTCTACGGCATGCAGGTTTCATCACGATGTTTTCCTTCACCGTTTTGAGAGCACTCGGTAAATGTACGTAAGTTTTTCCGTCGAAAAAACCGAGGATAACCCATTGGTACAACACAATTCACGGCCTTTTGCTTGCATCCACTCCCATCTGTCGGGTGTCGTACCTCATTATGCTTACCTGTCTCGTTATATTAGCCTCCATTCGAGAGCTCATCTACCCCATCTGCTATAGGTTCAGTATTCTTTTACACCAATGTGAATCTTACTTGATATTTAAGGCACCTGGTGCACTGAAAGTTACTAAATTGTTGGACCAGATATAACTTAATTTGCAGCGCCCGTCGTCGCCCTGAAAACTGTTAAATTGCGTTAAGTCCAGCTCTTCTTACAAATTGCATTCAGTCTAGCTCCGGGCTTTTGGATATCGTGCTTCAATTTCATTTCAAAGGCTTAGCCTGAAACTAAAACCTAGACTGGAGGTTGCTTATTCATCGTCTTGGACACCTCGGTATGAGATAAAAATAAAATTCTATATATTCCGCTCACATAAATAATATTAATAATAAAATCTTTATTGTAAACAGTAGTTACATATCCATACTGTGTGAAGCCCTGGCGCCTAAGCTAGTTAAAAATTGTGTTTTAAGCACCAGTGTCTTCCCCAATCTTAGTTTAGCTATTACATTGTCATAGTTAGATGTCTAAATGGATGGAGCGTTTACCATCGTTAGTTTTTATCGACACCTCATAATACTCACCCCTTCGTACTCTATAGACCACATGGTTACGCCAATATTATCCATAAATTATTTATTTATTTTATTAATAGACTCGATAGTTCGTCATTTGCCAATGTTACAGAATATTCAAAATATCATATCGTCTTCTCTTCATCCAGAGGAGACACCGTAGCGTCATCACTCTGGACCTCAGAGAAATAATGACGGGAGTACGCAAGCGCTGGCGTTCCCCTCTGCCGAGGTACCATCAGCAACAGCTCCGCCTGCTCACTTTTCAAATGTTATTCTTTGCACCCGCACGCGGGCCTCGTCCGGCCCCCTGGTGAGACTACCTGACCTATTGAGCAATCAGAGGACAATGACCCTTTTTTTGTATCTAAGATAATTATTTTGTTTGTCTAAACTCTTATTGAAATAATGTAGGATACCAATGATAAAAACGTGTGGATAAAAATCTTTTGTTATTAACTGTCGTAAATCACATACCCGGTTTGCTATTGGTTGATGAAAAAAGAAGGACCTGTAAGGCCGCCGGTAACTACAAATGAATTGCAACCTAAAGGTGATCAGCCGGAACTGTTGCTGATAGTACATGCACGAATCGTTCATCGCCGTTTATAAAAACTAGTTGCTGCGACCGGCCGTCATTTTGCTTCCGTACGTATCGCTGAACACAGCTCCCGAAAATGGTTAACTGTGCAGTGGTTTCATGTAAAAGGCGATCAGAAACATCAAATTTTAGAAAAGACGGTGTTTTTGATCATTCATTAGCAATTTATTTATGAATTTATGCTACTAAAACATCATAAAACTCATTTTGTTTTTCAAGTTTAAACACCGAAAATCTCTTGGTACGAGGATACAAAATCTCTTGGTACGAGGTTGCTTAGAGTAGAGATGGGACACGCCAACCAATAAATGAACGAATGAAGTGAACGAAATTTAACTTGCAGTATATTTTACCTATATTATTGTTTCATTGCAATGAAACGTTCATGACCTAGTTTTTAGAATCCCGTACCTAAACGGCAATTCTTTTTGGGGCAACTAAATTGATGCGGATTGTTGCGGATGGATCAGGTAAATGGAAACTCGGATGACTCGAAATAATAATCTCCTGATTTCCATTAGAGATACATACCAAAGACATGTAGTGTAAAGATGCTTGAGGAACTGGCTGGTGCAACGATGTTTTTATGATGTTATGAGTACAAGGAATGATTATTACAATAATAATAATAGAAATAAAAATGTGCTCAGAGACGGCGATGAGGTTCACCACCCATCACGCCATGGCCACGCATAGTGGCGAAAAGCGATAGTTTGCTGCATTGAATGTATGGCGAGGGACTAAGGGATGTTACATACATTGATATTTTTTATGCGAAAAAAAACAACATCGATTACTGTTTTGTGAAACTCATAAATAGAGTTGATTACCTTGAGTATGGGTTTAACAAACCCACATTTGTTATTAAAAATGAACTCCTATTAAAATCATTCACGAGTCGCCAGTGATTGTATGTATGAAAGTATGGAACTTCTGATGTAAAAATAATCAATCACACCGTGACCGTTCAAGATTTTCATTAATTTATATATTTATGTAGGCTGGATTCGCATATGGACACTTTTTATTCCGTAAAAAAGTATAGTTCCGTAGGAAAAATGTATTTTGAATAGAAAATCTATAACCGAAATTCACAAAGGTAAAGCCGCGAGAAAAGCTAGTACAAACTATTTAAAAGACTAAAGATAATAACAATCTGTAATAAAACTTGGTATATTAATTCCATTCGTTCATTCATCATTCCATTCAATCGTTCTTTGTACATAGCACATCACTATTTTTGCGTCTGTGGTTGTCTAAACATTAGCGTAATTACGACGAAATGTTTATTTGTGTGCGTGTTTTGTCTTTGTGTGACGATATTGTTTTCGTGTGCGTTTATATGGACGTGGCAAATTTTGTTGCGAGTGTGCAGCAATGTGCAGATGTTTGCTGTACGTGTTTACCTCACCTCCCCCAAAAAGTGGCAGAAAAATATGTACGGCTAAAGATAGGTAAGGCAACTCCCGTCCTTATTTCTCTGAGCTCTGGACGAAGCAGCTCGAAAGTCACGTTCACTCCAGCTCGTAGCGGGACTCTTGAGTAAAGCTTGAATTTTCAGATCTTGCACAAATTATCCAATAACTTCACCATACTGTAATTCGCGAACATTTTCTGATTAATTTAACGTGATATTAAAAACAAAATAACCACTGTAGACATTAAAATAAAAAATTTCAAACTATTTTGCAACTGTTTGCTTTGGGCAGCACTTGAACCTGCACCTTGTCATTCCGTGACACGCTCTTACCAACTGAGCCACCACAGGCCAGGTCGCAGGTTCAAGTCCTGCCCACGGCAAGAATTTTTCATCATGTTCTAATTTATTCACCTAGCATGGATAATGCGAAAATCAAATTCTGAATTTTGCAACTATCGTTTCCCGTCATTTTCAAAAGCCCCAACGGCATGAAAGAAAGTATTTTTAATGTTTCGTCATAGAGTAGGGATTTTTCTATTATTAAAAAAAAAAAGAACGAATATTCGAGCTAGCGCTAATCGAATTTCGATCCAATAATACAACAATCTAGTCTGAGTCTCTCGCTGTCTTTCCTAAAGATAATGTTTACACTAAACCTTATGTAACCGAGCCCACTAAGTGGACGGTGCCTGCGCCATGTGAACCCCCGCGCTCAGCGGCGCGGGTAATTGATTCGCGCGAGGCGAGCGAGGCAGCACAGGTGACCGCTCCCACGGGGATCCCCCGCTAGCGAGGCGCCGATAGGGTTGCCACTTAAGTCCATATCTATTACCTTCGGTAGTCTACAAAACCAAGTTTCACAAGTATCAAAACAATGATCTTTCTTCTTCCGCAACTGTTTACCAAATAAGAAAAATACTATAAAACTAGTTTCGGAACATTTATTTATTTATTTATTCATTAAAAGTATAGCATTACAGTTTATCACCTATGCACTATACATTAATTTAATCATTTATATTATTAGAACATTAATTCAATTATATTAGTATTACATGTCTCCTCTAATGAAAATAATCTCTTTAAAAAATCTATAGATTTAAATTAAAAATGTTTTCAAGTACAGACCAAGTAGCTAAGTTGACCCAAAATGGCGGCAGTTCGAGAAAGACTGGACTGCAGATTGATGGTACCATTTATATTACGATTTCAACTCTTACTAAACAGATAATAAAAACGATCCCAAGTCAAAAGTGTTTTTGACTGTAAAATTAAAGATATTGTTTTCAATTTCGCCGCCATTTTGGGTCAACTTACATGACGGCGTCTGTACTTACTTACTCGCTATCGATAATCGAGTTCTACAGGTATACATGTGGTAGTAATTTCGATATCTATTTCAGTATTCAAATGTTACATTATGTAACCTTGGTTAGGTAATATTTTATTAATGTAATGAGTTATCGATTCTCGAGCAGTGGATAATTACAATACATATAATAAGTAGTCAGCATATAACATTTATTATAAATTCTGGCATTCCATGTGTCATATCACGACTCTGTCAGCAGGATGGCGACTGGTTTCGAGTATAGAAAAAAATATTCTTTCGAACACGGTTACGTACCTATGAAGATCTGTTTTCCTAATTCGCAACTGGTTACGAAATGCCGGTTACGTAGGCGGCCGAAGGGCTAGTGACTAAAGTTTCAAGTTCACAGCTAGTCGTTTAACAAAACATTGACAATTTAATTAACTTTTGCCATTAGTTTAATTTCATTTCATTTATTCGCAATAAATTGTAGGTTATAAGTTGATGACCTTATTACAATAAAAATAAGTTCCATACAATTTTACTTAACTAAGGAAATAATTACTTCCTTAGTTAAGTTCGTATCTTGAACAAATATCCGCCTACTTTTCTTAAGAGAAAACTTATATGAGTGAATGTTATTTTCTGTTATTCTTACCCCAAGGGTCTTCATGATGTACCTACTTAGGTTAGGAAAATATTATTCCCACTTATTCCCAATTATATTACTTTCTGTTATATATCTTTACTAGCTGTACCCCGCAACTTCGTTTGCGTAGAGGAGGAGGATGGAGAGGATGGAGGAGATCAGGAGGCAGATCTTCCTCTCTGGGTCCTTGTTTCCACGTCACATACCGCCATGGCTTATAGCCTATGAGCTGTCCGGATATTTCAGCTATCTCCTAGTGAAACTCCCATCAAAATCCCTTCAGTAGTTATGGCGTGATACTTGCACAAAGTCACAGACAAAAATTCTAAAAATTAGTATTTTGGCATCAGTATCGATCCTAAAACACATTACAATTATTCTTTTCAAAAAATATCTAATGTACATACACACCTTTTTACAGTCTTATTATATGTATAGATGTTATTTTGATTTTCAAGACCTCATTAGAAGAATAATGACTATTTGTGTAAACCAAATTAATATTCGCCTAAATACAAATCAAATTAGTTTTTCGCCCTCAGTTGGTTAGGTTTCTAGGTAACTACGTAGGTATTATTAGAAAAGAGCTAATCTATATTTCTCGTGTTGGGGCGCTCCATTTCGATAGGAATCTGCAATTATTTGTACTGCAGTCGTTTAGATCGGCGATAAGTGGGTGAAGGGCGTTGGAATGGATTAAAATGCCACCACTTGGGTGGCAGCTCGACCACACAAATCTCGGCCGATGGACGAGCAGCCACCTTTTGAAAAAAACGTAGGTGTCAAGTCGACCACTCGACTACAAATCTCTCGGCCGATGGTCGGGTGGACAACTTACCTTAAGGCGCTATATGGTTGTTAAAAGCAAGAGTGCGACACATGCCCCGCAGCGGCGGAGTGAAGAGCACGGCGCAGTGCCTCGATGTTCGTATTTTTATGAATTTTTGCAGGAAATAAAAATACGCCAACAAAAATTAGATTTTTTTAAACAAGCTCTCGTATTTATAGTACTCTACATTTTGATATATATTTTGTATGAATAACTGTTTCGGTTTAGATATAATTTTCATTTTAAAAGACATGGAAGGGGTATGTTTGCGATTTTTTTCTATCGACCGAAGTTTGTCCAATCGTGTATCGGTATTCATCAGTCTCTAAATATACACCCCAAGATTGCTATATATTTTTGACTTGATTTAACTTGAAAAGCTTTGAAACCCCCTCTTTGTATTTTTGCTCTTAAGTTAATACTTTATTTTACTATGTTTCTTTAACCTACTTTGTATTTATTGGCTGTGAAGTTTACCAATAGAACATTAATTTCTTAACATTAATACCTTGCAACATTAATTTCGTCTCTACATTCTCATATTCGGTGCCGTATTGCCACTTTGGGTGCCAGTGCAATACGGGTCGCCGCAACTTCATTACGTCGCCGTGACGTGGCCGTGACGTGGCCGTGACGTGCCCGTGTCGCACGGTACACGCCGACCCCGGGTGACATGTGGTCAGTTCACAGGGGGCGCGATTCTAATAAAGTATTACTATAGTACGTACGCGTTAAGAAAATAGTGAAAAAAAGAGCACGTCTATCCACGGTTGACAAATTAGATGACTTAGACAAATGTGCTAAGAAGGAAAGTTGGAATTTTTTTATTGAACTTTCCTTCTTATGGCACATTTGTCTAAGTCATCTAATTTGTCAACCGTGGATAGACGTGCTCTTTTTTTCACTATTTTCTTAACGCGTTAGTATAGTATGTAGGATAATATAATTTATCGGTACACTTCTTCACTTACATGTGACTTTTTTATACATACATACTAACATATTATTATTTTGTCCATGGACCGTACTATTTCGTATAAGTAAATTATTATCCTTCTTGTCGATAGTATATTGAAAACTCGTTGTAATTAAACTGTAATTTTACTGCTCTAAAACATGAATAGAAGGTGTCCTCTGTATATGGTAGCCATAGTTTACAATAGAGTACCTAAACTAATACGACAATTTAATTTTGTATTATTTAAAAACAAGGCTGAATAAATATCTGATTGAAAAATGCATTTAAATTTAAGATTTTTACGATTAATATTGTGTACTAGAAGTTGACATTTGTTATTTATTTAAAGAATTTGACTTTTATTAATTATTTACAGAATTTGACGTTATGGTAGATATTTACAGAATTTGACATTATGATGGATATTTTATTAGGTTAGAATTTATTACTTATCATTTTCAGTTTACAACAATTTTTAAAGTATCCAAGAAATGATAGAAAGTCGCAGAACGTATACCTAACATAAACATAACCTTTATAATGAACTAACTGAATAAATATTATCTTATCTTACGTCATCTTAAATAAAAGGTCGTCATATTTAATTCATTGTGCTATCGCTCAAGCGGTCGTCCGCTAATCGCTGTGTGTGTGCCCCCGCGGTGGCGGGGCGGCCGGTTGCCATGGCGACGCAGGTGTGCGATCGATAGCCCAAAAGCCAGGTGCGCTCCCGTGCGCCGGCCGGCCGGGGGGGGGGGGGGGGGGGGGGGGGGGGGGGCTCTCACTACTAGTTGGTGCTGTCATTTAGTTAATCAATGTTATGTTACAAAGACTTCGCAATACTCATGCGAATGTATACACAGTGGCCCATTAAGATGGGTCACTGTGGACAAATCTGAAACTTTTAGAGTTGTGTTTAAAGATATTTATTTCTCACTAAACCATACGTTTCACTGACATGAGAACTTATTTCTAATTTAATTTAATGTAGTGTTAGTGGGTGGGATTCTTTTTTGTGGACATTAGTGTTGATTAAAATAAGTAGGTAGGTAAATTAACACGTTCATGGACAGTAGAAATTACGAAATGACAGTGAAAATTCTCAACTACTGTCATAACCGTGGGGGATTCTAAGTATGTGCGTGTCAAGACCGACAAAAATGTACCTACAACCTTTATTTTGATAGTACACATACCTATTGTCTACACAGAATGACAGTGGGACCGCTCCACAAAGAAAACCGCCTACGAACGCCGCGGGAGATGCCGTTGTGTCTTTTTAAATGCATCAAAATACTACGTCATACGCCGTACTGTCATTTTCCGAATACTCAAAGTACGGCATATGCCGCCACTGTCCATGAACGTGGATATTAAGGATTATATTTATTGAGGATTATAGAAGGAAAAAAAGAAAATCTGAGAGATAAACGTTTTAGTAGGAAACATAAACACATGTAGGGTCATTAAATAGTATAGTTGATTTCAGTAGCTTAAGAGTAGTGGGTAGTTAGTAATAAGTGTTAGAGAATTTTGATCTAAGGAATCATGATATCGATTTTAAAGTTAATATACAATGTATTCAACGATTTTTCATGAAACTCTTACGCGAACCCAGTCGTTTTCTTTCAAAAAACTGCATTGCGGTAATTGATAGTATAGGTTGCACGGAAAAAAGAAATGCTTTATATAAGTAATTGTTTTATTTATTTAAGGGCCTGACATGAACCAACTAGCGCTACCAATCTAAAAAAAATGTCTTCCAAATTAATCAATTTTATTAAAAAAGCTATGCGAACTACAACTTACCGAAATGGAATCACGTTATAAATAATCATTTAAAAAATAGTATTTATCGTAATAAAGATTTTTTACATAGCTTTTTTATTAAAACTTATTATGTAGGTACCTAGATATTATTTTTTTAAGATTGCTGGCGCTAGTTGACTCATGTAAGGGCCTTAAGTAAATGTTCAAAATGTTGACTATTTTCTTGAATGCTAGAAAATGGTGAGATAAATTGAATGTAACGAAATAATTGTAGTGAGATATAAGGGTGCAGCGTTCCGTCCCCCATCTACCCTATAGCACCAGAGTACAGAGTAAAAAATAAACAATGTTTTCTAAAAACTTATTCCAGCGAGCAAATCTCGTTAGCCTAGTTACAGAATTCTCCCGCAAACTAAACTACAAGCTCCACAATGTTAGACATACCGCAACATCCCCCCTGCCTCCCTCCGCACCCTCGCCCCACACCCCTCACCCCTACCCACCCCAACACACCAATTAACTGGCATATACAATCTTCCGAATTAGCTAATTGGAGGACATGCAACATACAACATATATATATTGTCTGGGAAGATTCCACTGGCCATCATTATGGACAATATTTACTACAATTATAAAACCTTATGGTCCCACTTCACTTGGCTATTCGTATTTATTGTACTTATTTTTTTATTTTTTTAATGGACTCGACAGTTCGTCATTTGCCACTGTCATGTTACAGAATATTCAAAATATCATATCGTCTTTTCTTCATCCAGAGGAGACGCCGCAGCGTCGTCACTCTGGACGAAGCAGCTCGACAGTCACGTTCACTCCCGAGCTTGTAGCGGGAACTCTTGACCATAGCGCCAAACTCTATGTGTGGTTGATATATGTGACAAAATATTCGTCAGGTATATTGACAAAATATTGTCATTCGTATTTTGTCAAATACGACAAACATCCAATAGCGAATTCGAATAGCCAAATGAAGTGGGATTATCAAATATATATTGTTTGTCAACATATTGTGTGTCGAATAGGCGAGTAAGACGAATATTTTGTCACACATACCAACCACACATTGCAAGTATAACAAATACGCAAATACGAATCAAGTGAAGTGGGAGCATTAGATGTGATGAAAAAATATCGCATATAGACCAATTGCGATTGGGATTTGTTATTCGTAATATTCGTGAGTTTAATAATCCCAGGGCTATGAAACTAGTCTACACCGCATTAGTTAGAAGTAAGCTTGAGACGGCCGCGTTAGTGTGGAATCCGTATGAAGTCACTTACGCCTTGCTTCTAGAGAAAATCCAAAAAGCATTTCTAAGGTTCTTTTACAAGAAAATGTTCGGGTACTACCCCTTTCTGTACCCAACCAAATTTCTGCTAGGGGTGTTGGGATTTAACTCTCTGGAAGTGAGGCGTAACAATGTTCTGTTGATTACGACTTGTAAGATCTTGCGTGGGGATTCAGACTGTCCTGAATTGGTGGCGCGACTGGTGCGCCTGTATGTCCCCACCGTGCCCAAATACAGTTTTAGAGCGCGAGACAATGTCCTGCTGGCGGCAGTGGCGTAACTACACTGTCGGGGGCCCGTAGCAAATTAATGGAATGGGGCCCTTCCTCATTAAAAAAAAACAATGTTCTAAAAATATCAATAAATTCTAAACCCTTTTCTAATAAATTGGCGTCATTTAAATTTAACAAATGACATTGCCACATTTTAATGGAGCTTTGCCCCACCTACAAAACTACGTGACCATTTAAGCTGTACCTATCATTTTGTTGGGAACTTATTACAGGTTTCATATTGCATAATCATAATTAGTATCATTTTCTACTACTCTCGCAACTCCTATAGAAGAATAACAAAAACAATTAATAATTCGCTTCGATTTCTTACTATTTTCTGAATTCTTAATTAAGCTGTTTTTTTCGACTCGCAACTTGTACATAACTTTAATTTAAACCGATAATTTTAATAAAAAACGGAGATACTTTTACATTATTCGTTATCTTGTACAACTTGCGGTTGATGGTGGGGCAGAATCTGGCATTGTCATTTGCAGGTTGCAAGATACTGAAATTGGGAACAATTACATTCATTCCATGGAAACGCGATTTCTAAAACTGAGCGAAGTTTTCTTATTTCATTTCATTTATTTGCCTTCAATTGCAGGTTTATTATACAGAGATTTTATACATATATTTAATAAAGTGCCGATACAATTTTACCCAATCTTGGGTGTAGCAAAATAAAACTTACTTAAATGAATTATGCTTCTGAATGTGTTCAAATCGCGATACATTTTTAGTTAGCTTACTAACTAAATTTTGAAATAATACAATTTTAGGTTCCTTCTTCTGTTCATGGCCCTCTGGGGGCCCTCTCAGGCCCGGGGCCCGTGGCATTTTGCCCGTCATGCCACCCTATTGTTACGCCACTGGCTGGCGGTGCCGTCCGCACGTACAGTGGCGCACAGGAACATGCCACTGGTTCGTGCTCTGCGATATATTAACTCGCTTCTCGCATCAGCCCCGGCATGCGATATTTTTGATAGTCGATGGTCGAGTGTGTGTAAAGAGTGCATGAGGTTATGTGAGGAGATGGATGAATGACGAATTTGTTAAGTTTACCTACCTTTCGTTAATTCAATTTGTTCTTGTTAGTGTGTACATTGCATATAATGTAATTATATTTTTTGGCTATGTTTTATTTTCCTTGTTGATTTGTAGCATTGTTTATGATTGTATCATGTAGCACCGAGGGTCGACAGGGAGAATAAAACATAGTATTTGTTTGTTTATTGACTGATATACCTATGTAATGTTATGAAATTCACAGTGCTTTAGTTTTAATACTGTAATGCTGTGAAGTATATTTTGAAATAAATAAATAAAAATAAATAAATTGCATCCGTGGTTGACTCGATTCATGCCAAAGTTGGCTGAAATTGCCTGTACGTTACGTAGTCTCGATGTGTGCGTGAGGTGTTTCTCGCACATTTCTATGAAGCCAACCTTCTGACATCATTTTTAATTTGTGCTTAAACAAGAACCTATGATCATTGCAAAAGGTAAGGGTGACAATGAGGCTTTTGAAAATGGCGGGAAACGACGGTTGCAAAATTATTAGATAGTTTTAATGTCTACAGTATTTATTTTATGTTTCATATTTAAATTAATCAGAAAATGTGTGACAATATGGCGAAATTGTTGGAGGATTCATTCAAGATCTGAAGTTTTGTGCTATAGTCAAGAGTCCCGCTCCGAGCTCGGGAGTGAACGTGACTGTCGAGCTGCTTCGTCCAGAGTGACGACGCTACGGCGACTCCTCTGGAGGAAGACAAGAAGATGCGGATACCCAGGCTGATGATGCTAGGACGACTCCTCTGGAGAAAGAAGATTATGATATTTTGAATATTCTGTAACAAGACTTTGAACTGTCGAGTCAAGTAATAAAATAAATAAAATATGGTGACAATTTAGACGCACTAACTAAATCTCATTGTAAAGAAATATTACTTTCGATCAACCCCCTCCCTATCGCCGGTACTCATTAAAACTGTAAAGGTGAAGTGTATCCCCCGGCTCTCCCTTGTTAAATATTCACGGGCTGGTGCCCCGGTCGGGCCCTTCCGGCGCCCTGGTGTTTTTTTTTTACATCGTTGGATTGAATAATAAGGACCGTGGCTCGATCATGTGGAAATTGTGCAGTATTTATGTTTTATACAGGTAAATAGGAAACTATGGTTAAAATTGCCTTAAATTATATTACAGAAACGAATTGACTAAACTACGTGAGCATTTATGCTGTACCTATCATTTTGTTGGGGACTTATTACAGGTTTCATATTGCATAATCATAATCAGTATCATTTTCTACTACTCTCGCAATTCCTATAGAAGAATAACAAAAACAATGAATAATTTGCTTTGATTTCTTACTATTTTCTGAATTCTTAATTAAGCTGTTTTTTTCGACTCGTTTGATGTACAAAACTTTATTTTAAACCAATAATTTTAATAAAAAAACGGAGATATTTTTACATTTATTCGTTATCTTGTACATCATGCGGTTGATGGTGGGGCAGAATCTGGCATTGTCATAGAGTTTATATACACGATTATACTTATTAACTTTGGTTTATTGTTATATCTTCACTACAAGTGAAGGACATTGTAATGTCTGTGGCCATAATTAAAATAGATTTAAACATAATTATTGTCTCTGGGTAATGAAACTTTTAAATAGTGACCTATACGAAAGAGCCTGGCACACTTACCTAAATTATAGCAGCCCGTAGCAAAGCTACGAAAGCGTAGCGTAGGCGTAGCACTGTGTATTAAAAGAGCTGCAGTATTGCGTAGGTAAGCATAATCTGAAGGTAGGATTAGGTTACCTTCGATTTTAATTATTAATGTGGATTAATGGAATTCGGGTTTTTGAGAAAATCTCAACCTTATTGAGGCCCCCTGTATACTTATCTCTGTCGTCGACTGTACATCCATTATCTTGTAACTTTTTGTAGGTTACAAAAGCAATGTAAAAGTAAAGAAGGTGATGCTGAGAGCTTTATTGCACTATACGATGTTTTAGTGCAATGTTTGTTTTGACATTGCCTTTGCATTGACCACGCATCTATAGCAGTGTGGCGGCATTCAACCCTTTGTGATATTTTGTGCTCTCCTCTGTCCTCTATACTCCTTCCTTCTCCGAAAAGATATAACTCAATAGGCGCTGTGCTCATGGGAAGGAGTCTGTAGTCTTCTGGTTACGGAGAGGTCGACCCCAGGAGACTCATTCGCTTCCTAGCCAGTGAGACACATTCTCACAACCAAGTGTTTCATGGACTCGTGTTTATCACCACAGGTTAGGTGATGGATGATGAATTGTGGGCTATTACAGCCCACAATGAGGAGTGTTCGGGGCGCCAGTCGGGGCGCTGATGTATCGAAGTTCCCGTGGCTCGGCAACAATGGCACGAGGTGGAACACCCCAGGAAGTTTAGTCGGTGTTCCGCCCCTTCAGAGCGGCGAGCCCGACATAATCAACACGCTCCCCCTGAGACAAAAAAAGGCTCTGCAGGTTGGAGACTCAGCTAATCTCGTCCATCCATCCATCTATAGCTTAATCTATGTGCATGGGGGTGCAGAGGGTGCAATCCCCCTGCGCCCCGCCCGTGCTCGACTCGCTAACAACCCGAATCCTTTTGATCGGTGAAGTGAGTGGAGTGCCATCGATCCCTCTCGTTTGTACCGGAGTCATTGCGATTGTTTATGGAAGGGGTCTTTGTTTGTAAGTGGACAACTCCAAATGGTGAGATGAATTTTTATTTATTTAATCTTTGTTACATTTTATGTATCGGGCGAACTTAATGCCTTGCGGCATTTTCTTCCAGTTTACCTTAGGGCATGCAGAGATTGTTTGGGCTGGTGTAACACTGAGATGCTAAAATAGAAAAAAAAACAATGTAAATAAAATCATACCTATATAAGTACCTACTTACATTGAATTGTCTTTTCTTTTAAACAGGTTATGAAATAAAATATTTTATTAAGTATTGTGTAATTTTCCTAGTTCTTCGATTACCCTGTAAGTGAGTATTATATCCCGCCATAGTAATTTGTATAATCACCTTCGGGCATAGCGTATTCTCTAATACAATAGTCGGAGAATATTACACAGTATAATTACCCCGTTCTGGATAACCCAATTAAAATAATGGATCGGGCGTTTATCGTAAATTCTTAACTCATTGAGTATCATTGATACCATTTTGCGGTAATAAAGTAACATTAAAATAAGTGTACGTACCTACCACCATCTTTTTTAAAGCAGTGATGTTGCTGGTTTATTAATTTTTGGCAGGGAAATAAAAATACGCCAATTTAAATCAGATTTTTTAAACAAGCTCTCTTATTTATAATTATTTACCCTACATTTTGATATACATTTTGTATGAGTAACTATTGCGGTTTAGACCTAATCTTCATTTCAAAAGACATGCAAAGGGTATGTTTGCGATTTTTTTTCTATCGAGCTAAGTTTGTCCAATCGTGTATCGGTATTCATCAGTCCCTAAATAGACACCCCAAGATTGCTATATTTTTTCTTTCCAGATGTATAATTTTAGTAGTTAGTGCCGTAGCCTTCATAGAAAAACTGTAAATATGCGCATACGAAGCCGAAAAAAAGTCCACGTCCGTCATTGATCTCCTATAAACAACTAGATACACAAAGATCTTACTAAACAAATTTTAAAAACGTCCATTGAAGTCCATTAAAGGGTCCATTGTTAACGTCCAAATAATGTTCAATAAAGCAAATGAACGTCCATTCATCCGTTTGGACCTTCTTTGCGCTCGGACATTTTTAGAAGGCAGACTGTGTATCTAGTTGTTTATAGGAGATCAATGAAGTCCGTGCGTCGAATGGGTGAATCTATTGAATGCCTTCTATATATATTTCCCACTAAATTAGGTTTCGTGTGGTTTATAAGTTAAACGCATAAGATTTGGTGTAACAATTTTAATCGATCACTGATTTAATTCTGACCATTTTACAACTAGATATAATATATTCGGTTACAAGATAATAATTTGAATTCGATACCACTCGCTAAGTACGATTCTTGTTACTTACTAAGGCTCATTTTAGAGTCACGCTGACCATAGGCGCTGGCAGGACAAGTATAGAAGCGATTTAGTCTCGCTCTAAACGTAACGGCGAGGGGCCGTCACGTCAAGTCGCGATAGTATGATCAGCCCCCTTACGAAAAGTCTTGTAGCAGGATTACTTCAATAATCCTTTGTTATTTCGCACCATGACGAGTTTAAAGTAAGCTTATTAAGGACGTCATGGTACGAAATAACAACGTATTATTGAAGTAATCCAGCTATAAGAGTTCATGGTAAGTTGCTGCACGATACTAAAACGACTCAGCTGACGGTTAGAGTTGACTGACAGCCGAGGCTCAGCGTAACACTAAAATCACCCTAAGTACTGATAAGATACTCTGAAACTGATTATCTCCTTAATACCATTTTCACCATTTAAGTAGTAAAATCATTTTATGATGTTTTTAAAGTCAATGATCTTTTAAATTATCATGAAAAGGCTTCTAAATAATATTAACTAATCCGTAGTTTAGTTAAATGTAGTTTAACATGCTAAACCATGGTTTGACCATGACTTAGCCCACTAAGACCTTCCTAGATATAAGGTATTGACTTTTTTTTTTTCTTACGATAAAGTTTCAGAGTAGTTTCTCAGTCCTCATACGTCTAGAAACCAACTATATTTTAGTATATTACATATCCAGAAAGCTATAACGTATAATAAATGATAATATGAAACAGAATAGTTATCAATATAACAGATGCCTAATTACGCACTACATGTTTTTATATTACATTGTAACTTGTGACCAACTATAATATTTCTAAATATAATATACATACACACATAGAACAGTTTTTGGAATAAATCGGTATTTAGACGGACATTAGGGATTATTTATGTATTTTTTGTATCGCTCGATTTCTTCCAATCGGTCAAAAACACCGGTTACTTTCAAAAAAGTGAATGTTATCCGTGTATTTTGAAGTAAGGGCTTACTACAATTATAATTCTAAAATATAATATTTCTAACAGCTAAAAGTTACATGTATCTAGTATCATTGTATGTAAGTAGTTAATATACGAATGATTATATATAATGAGTCGACATTAGAATAATTAATAGTACTCATGTAGTACCTACTTAGTATATTTAATAGAACTAGACACTACTTTAACCACTTAAAAAGTTTAACATTTTGTAAACTTGAAACTCTACCTGGAAAATTACAATTTTATAAAAACGACCGTCTATTCTTTTAGACGATTGCAATTAGGAATAATATTCCTCATTGCTACCAGTTGGTTTGTCTTCATATTTGTATCTCTACCTACACCGGTTACATGTAGAGTCTTAAACTTGATTTTCCAGATAGGTCTGTTTAAATATAGATATTCAAATAAATGAGTATCATCAAATATAATCATTATTAAGATAAATTTTAATTTTAAACCACATAAAATATTCTATTACAGACAGTAAATATGTAAATAAAAACTATAAATAAAAAAATTGCCCTAAATCACCGACCGCGGGGAGTATCCCCAGAAGGCTGGCTGCATTGCCTCGCTGGATTGCGAGGCTAATGCGTTGCGCGAGGTACACGCCAGCCCTCTGGTCATTAGACACATCCACCAGGCGCACTGATATCTCTTTGTGGATGCTGTGTGCGCCTGGTCCCCACGGTCCCAGGGTCCACACCAAACGGCACAAATATGCAGTCTCCACTGAGACCTGCATATTTGCGCCGTTTAGTTGCCTCTGCGGCAGCTGCAATAAAATAATTATGTATTATTAAATCCTCAATTTCATCAATATTATCTACAAGCACTCGGCACAAATATACATCCGTAAATACTACATACGTTCGTATGCAATTTTGATACTTATCCTTACAGTAATAGATATCCATACGTTCTTACAATTATTCACAAATAATCAATTAAGTACAGTTGTAATTGTAATGTAATAACATAACAAATACTAATGAAATATTAAGTATTTATTTATTTTTAAAGGGTATCCTCCGCTTGCAAACTTTTTATTTTTATAGGTATTTTAGTGTTTCAAACAAATTTCAAAATACGAGGTTTTGTAGAGAGATACCTAGATAGATTCATTTATTTCAGATTACAATGTAATTTTTATAGTTACGTCAATACTTAAAATATACATTAGTAATTTGATCGTCAATTAAAATAATAATAACTATGTTCGAGATGTTCAATACTAGTTATGGACAAAATAATTTTATATAGAAATCCAATTCGGAAGATCCCCATTAATATAAGTTCTTATACTAATTGTTCTTTAACAATAACTTAATTTAATTGATTAATTTGATTAATTCACCGCTAAGACACGATCAATCTTTTATATTTTTAATTAAAATTTAATTATTACGAGTATAAAGCCGAAATACATGTCTACTTTATTTAAGGGTAATGTACATGAAGAGTTCCAATTAAAATGTAATGAGGTATTAGTTCTTAACTCATTATGATAAATTACAATAATGGAATAAAGCACTTATAATAGTAATAAAATAAGGGTTAATATACCTTATATACTTATATATTACATACTATCTTCAAGCTACTCAGCTAAAGTTTTCAATACCGATTTTGGGGAACCTTAATATTATTTTAAGCCATTATAAAATGTACACCGACCTTTTGTTTCTATTTTGACTCCCAATAACAGATAATAAGTGATTCTTAAGCTACTTTTCTGAGTAATGTTTTCGTTTCGTGAGTTCTGTTGTCATTATAGTGTAAAATTCGGTTTCTCCTCTTGCGTCGTATTCCTCATTGCTGAGGGTGACCTCGCTGGATCATCTTTTTTCTGATGATGGTACGCCATCTGTTTGTTCTTCGGCGACGTGAAGAGATTGGTACGGATCGGATCGGATCATCGGACCAACGTATCGGGCTTCGTCCGCGAGGTCTCCTTCCACCTTGCCTAAAATTCGGTTGGCTTCCCACAAATTCAAATTGCGAATTGGACGAATTGCGATTGTGTGGAATAGTGCCCAATCTATTAGAGGTACCTGTTTATATATTTGGTACATTTGATATTATTATTACATATTAAATACATAATAATATGCGCTCGATGACTCAGTGGTTGGGGCACTGAACTCACTGAGGTCACAGGTTTAATTCGAGTTTCTCATGTCTAAAAAGGCCAAGGAAAAACTCGCGAGGAATCCTGTTTAGACCAAACATATCACCAATCTGAACTTAGCCATCGTAGTGAATAATCGTAGATGGCGTGTGTCCTATAAGTGGGTACATACATACATAGGCTTTTGACGATGTAGAGGTATGAGAGGTAAGATAAGAGAAAATGTCAACCCGAACAAAAAGCGATGTACATTTTATAGTGGAATTAAATCTAAAATATTACTAAGAAAAAGAGAGATAGAGAGAAAGAAGAACATCTCTATTTCTAACTCTCACTCCTATCACTCATATTTGTGTGGGCGGTCGATATATGTACATGTTATATTTCCGTATATAAGTACGATTAGGTTATATAACTATTCCATGAGTATAATTTATAAGATATATAATTATATATGTTACTAATAATTACTAATAATTATTATATGAGTACTAAGATGATGTTGTGCTTTAATAAATAAACATACAAACCTAATTCAACTAACTTAAGGCAATTGTTACGTTTTAAATGTACGAGTGTAAAATTTTTAATTGAAATATATATAAAAAGTAATGTATTTCCAAATTGTTTAATTAGAAAAATATTACTGATAATAGTTAGAACGTTATACTCTTTTAAAGGGCGACTCCCCTACTACTAGGTGTTTGTTAGGTTACCGTGTATTCTTATATATCATGTGTAGATACTCGGTCTTATCCTTATTGATATTAAGGCCAACCTCCTTCTTGGAGTGCGGATACCATTCTGCTGTCCCGGCCACGTCGAAAGAATGGCAGAAGATCGAGGTGGCAGACTAGCGTATCTGGGACAAGAGACTGGCCGTCGACCGGTCGGGCGTCCTCGGTACCGCTGGAGGGACGAGGTCGGGACCTGCACCGACACGACTGGCGTCTTCTCGACTGAGAGGCCAAGATCCACTTCAGGTGAGCCAGCGGAGTAAGTAAGTAAGTACTGATAATATTATATATATTTCAAAGGTATTACAATAAAATTTGATTGTAAATAATTGTAATTATGCCAATAGATGAGATAAGAGATGAAAATGGGATGATTGATAAAATATATTAAATAATTTATGTATACAGTGACGCGAATGATTCCTTATAGTATTTAGTTAGAAGATAGCAACTAACGGACGGGTAACTGATCTAAGATAAATATATTCACTGCAAATATTCGTATATTCGTCCAACATAGAGAGTTTTAAGGGTTGAAATTTTCCAAAAAATACTTGCCCTATTGCAGAAATTCTTTAACTGTTACAAAGATAAAAGTTAAAACTATGTAACTGTGAAAGAATAATTAAAATCGGTCCAACAGTTTTTGTGAAAATCTCAACCTTAATGAGACCTCCTATATACTTATCTGTCTTCGATTTGTATATTCCTTGATACATGAATATTATATATACCTACTTTCATCGTGGTGGTTTTTTCGTTGACTTCCATTGATCTCCTATAAACAACTAGATACACATTCTAAAAATGTCCGAGCGCAAAGAAGGTCCAAACGGATGAATGGACCCACATTTACTTTATTGGCCATTATTTGGACGTTAACAATGGACCCTCATCTGGACGTTTTTTAAATTGTTTTAGTAAGACCTTTGTGCATCTACTTATTTATAGGAGATCAATGTTAACTTCAGATACAAGACTTCTGTGTCGTGGTCGGTTAAATACCGGAAAGAATGCTTTCACCTCTCTATTTACTCGCATCTTGTAATTATTATTGATGAAAAAAGAACAAAACTAATCACCACTTCTATCCTTAAATAGGGAGGGGCAAGAATATCTTACGGTATTTTACCTATCACGGTTAAATATATATAAGTAACATTTCCTTCAGAATATTTGCAGTGCATTACAATATAACAATGCCTATACCATTGAAAATATCGTAATGTGAATACGTGAAATATATATATCTACTGAGAAATTTTAATTTAGCATATAGATTATATTCATAGATAAATAGGAAGATTGGAAACATCTATTTGTACCATAAATGTATAATATTCAAGAAGGGAATTAAATTAGATTTAGGTGGAGTAATGATATTTAGTATATAGAGATAATATTATTCGGTCACTTACAATAATAATGGGATAATAAATTAATGATAGCTAGTGACCAAAGACTAAACAGGAATCGGAAGTAGCGCCCTCTATTAGAATGCTGTGTCACATTGTTAACTATTGACCAAAGGTTTTCACATTTGATATAAGACCAAATTTTTAAATAGACAATTGAAAATTATACCTAACCTAACCTAACTTTAAAAACTCGTATTAATTTGGAAGGGGGATGGAGTAAACGTATCCAATAGCGGAAACCCCAACCCTCTCCATGCATATATTCAATACATATACTTATTAGAATAACCAAAATACCATGCTGTTATATATTTATGTATAGTGAATAAATAAATTTAAAAAACCTAACTTTAAAAAAATACTGATTTTTAGCGGGCCAAGGATGCAACTGGCTGACAAGAAAAAAAGGAGCAACATCGACTATTGCGGATGGATCAGGAATGATGGAAAGGAAATGGAAAGCTGAATGATTATATAGAAAATATATTAACTTGAAAAATCCCTGTTTAACTAACTCAAACTTTCTAAACATAAACAACCGTATCTATGGCCGCGGAACCAGCCAGTCGCCAACAACGACAATTTAGACAATTAAAAATAAACTAAAAAATATTAGCAGCCAGTTGCAAAACAGGAAGTTAATATGTGCTATTGTTATCACCAATAAATATATATGGATTATAAAACTATTGCCGATCTTAAAATGTACATGGACTTAAACGGCATTTGCCCGTTGCAAGCTAATCACACTAAGCTCTCGTGTTACCAATCGAATCATTCTGCAAAATAAGACAATTGTTAATACCTACTATAGTACGTACGCGTTAAGATTAAGAGCCTTCCTAGAGCCAACTAGCGCCGCCAATCTTAAAAAAATCATATCTTCCAATATAATCAATTTTATTAAAAAAGCTACGTTCACATTGTTTATTGTTATAAATATTATTTTTTAAATGCTTATTTGTAACGTGATGCAATGTAGGTAAGTTGTAGTTCGCATAATTGCGAAAAACGGCCGTTTCTGGCACATTTGTGAACTACAACTTACCTACATTGAATCACGTTACAAATAAGCATTTAAAAAATAATATTTATAGCAATAAACAATGTGAACGTAGCTTTTTTTAATAAAATTGGAAGATATGATTTTTATTAAGATTGGCGGCGCTATAGTTGGCTCATGTCAGCAGTTAATAAGAATAGTGAAAAAAGAGCACGTCTATCCACGGTTGACAAATTAGATGACTTAGACAAATGTGCCATAAGAAGGAAAGTTGAAATTTTTTTTTATTGAACTTTCCTTCTTATGGCACATTTGGCAAGACTGTCAAAAGGCTCTACTTATTTCGCATCATTATAAATATAACCTATAAAATTAATATACGCAACGTATAACCTCTTGCATTTCAGATTGATTAAATGCGTCCAATATATTTACAGATGACGATTCGTTCATTAATTGTTATATCACTTGCTTTGATATAGTGATTCATATATATTATATTGTATATTATATAAATTTATAATATAATCACACTGAATTTACTGTAAAATGATGTACATAATATAAAATTAGCGCAAAATTGTATATATCCTTAACTCTAATGATATGTATGTGATATCGGTTTGCGTTATTGCTGTTAACAATATAATTAATTACACATAATATATAAAATATATATAATTGCACACACCAAGTACAATGTACTTCACAACTCATACATGTTTATTACTATTACATTTAACCGTGTATTTTGATTTGCATTAAATTAAACCGAAATAACTAAATATATTTAAATAAAATACTTATTCTGATGCAAAATTATAATTTCACCGATATTTCTGGAGTTCAGTCCTGTGTTAACCACGGTAATTCCTAGTTTTTCTTTGATCTTAAGTTTAAAGTGATTTTTTTTTAATATTCACACTCTTCTATTTAAAAGATATGGATAGTTGCGGCATGGCAAGGTCTTATCAGATGGTGAACCCACCCATTTCATAGGTACAGTCGAAGACAGAGATAAGTATACAGGGGGCCTCAATAAGGTTGAGATTTTCTCAAAACATACATAGTTACATAGTTTTAATGTTTATCTATCAAACAGTGAAAGAATTCTTGCAATAGGTCAAGTAGTTTTTGAGATAATCTTAATCTTAAAAACTCTCCTGTACACCTTTCTCTGTGTTCCACCGTACTAAGAGGTTTTAGATCAAAATGTGGAATTTAAAGTAACAGGCAATGGATTGTCTATTGTTTTTAAATAAATGAAAAAAGATTTTTTTATGTTTCTTTAATGCCACCTCGGTAGTGGTTCTAATCAAAATACACGTATAAATGCCTATCTAACGACAATAATTACGACGTGCAGTCATCTACTAATTAATTGAATTTCGGGAGAATTTGACACGAAAATTGACTCTAAACTTACGATTACAACTGCAGAGGGTCGTTGGGTGACGGCTGCCTTACTCTCGGCCAAACGCGATCGGTAAAATACCGTAAAAATATGTTTTGCCCCTCTCTATTTATCGATCACTTCGCTGAATTTTTGGAGGATAAAATGAAATAAATTAATTAACTACATAATTTACTTATTGCCGCAATGTCTGCCTCTGTCATTCCATGTTGCTGTGCCCTACAGGGGGCATGTGTCATAGTTTTAAGACCTAATGTATTAATGTACATTCTGACATGTGTATGCAATTAAATCAATTGAAATTGAAATCACTGGTAGAAATCATTTTAATTCTCTAAACACGAATGCCAATTTGGGATCCGTATGACTTTATTAGGTTTTAAGTTATAATAAAATAATACGAGTATGTAGTGTAAGTTAGTTATGAAAAATGTAGGCAATGTACATGCTTTTAAAAGATTAATTTATTATTTATTTCAAATTTTGTCCAACATAACGGGTTGCCCCAAATGTAGGACAATCATACTTACATTATAAAAATACGTAGGTAAGTATATAAGAGTTGAGAATATTAATTATACAATAGACGAATATAATTCATAGTTCTTCTCACAAATTCTGACATTTTTTCTCCTCGCTTTAGCACCATTGCAAAGTGGTGTAAGTGTAAATTCTAAAAAAAGACGTCTTAGGTGGCAACTCACCCTCCAAAAATCTCACCTATGGATGAGATGCCTCCTTTTAAAATTGTTAGTGGTGTGCAAAAATATACACAATGCATTTCTCGCAATAAAATATTTTCATTCTGATCGGTAAAGAGAGCAAACGATTTTTTAAGGTATTTTACTTAACCCTTTAGGAAAGCTAGATCCGGAGTAAGGCCGCTGACTACCACCGTCCCTTGCACTAATGATATGTTACCACATCGTACAATTACAATTTATGTGCGAATTAACATAACTTTGTGCAATGGCGGATCGTCTCTACGAACTCTATTGTACTTTGCAGGCTAGGTACCAAACATATTACCAACATCTCAACTCAAAACAGTACCTTGTTTGAATTTACTTTTTTATTAATTTAATTTAAATAATTCGATTGTAGTAATTCTGACGTGCGTGTTTTAAAACATACCTAAATCTGACAGATCAAAAAACTTCATTTGGTTGCCTGAAAGAGATCGCTTCGAGCGGTGTACCTCCTTTTTTACAAAATGTATCTCTTCTTATATATGTTTGGTGCAATAAAGTGTTTATCTACTTATCTGTCAAAGTTATAATATCTTTTTTTTTTTAATCTGACACCAAAAAATCAACAGGCCTTGGCCTTATCAAACTTAGCTTAATTTTAGAAACCACACGGCAGAATCGCTACATAGTATGTCTCCGGACGCAACAGCAACTGAATTATCTTAGCACTGTTATTACAAAACAGTTTAACGAATATTATTCACAATAAACACTTTTTACTTTATACACTCTTTCAATTGACATGTTGTCGGGCGCGTTTCGTATTCTTGTACAATTATATTTAATTTAACTTTTAATTTTGATACTGTGTTTCAGATGCAACTTAATTGCAATATACATACTCGGTCATTCGATTGGAAAGGCTTAGGTACATACATGTATTGTTTTAATACATATTTAAGGAGTACTTACCCGTACCTACTTATATGGTATAATCAATTTAGGAGGGCCTAAGTGGCATCTCATCCGCATAGCATAGGATGAGTTTTCCACTTTTTAAAACGAAGTAATTTCAGGTGTAAACTGGTCCGTGGCAAATAATTCGTTGGTATGAGTCTTCCACTTATTATATTCGATTAGTTACAGGTGTAAACTGATCCTCAACCCATAATTTGTTGGCATGTGTGCTTTGAATAACACTTTCTTATGTTCTGTTCTGTCAATAATGCCTATGACAATTCTAAATAATTATACTTTCAAGGATTAATTTGATATGTAATTATTATTATATATATATTTATAAGATGAGACTTTTTGCCACTTCTCCACCGCATTTAAAAACCACGATGTGCCAAAAATATACCTAATTCCAAAATATTTAAATAAACGAATATAAACCTAATTTGAATCAAATGATTTGCTTTTTCCAACCGAATGGCCTGTTTGCGCTGAATATCTGATGGCACATAATCGCTAAGTAACATATGCTAACCTAATAGTAAATAGTAAAAATGACAAAAAACTTACTAGCTATTGCTACGCTGTACACTTATGTAAACAAGCTATATACCTAGTCCCTACATCGCTTATCCTAAGTGAATCAAAAGATTCTGATATGTTTCGTTACCTTGGTTGCAACTTTATCACAAGTTGGGCTTAACTACTAATTGATATAATAATTGATATAATGTTGATAATGAATTGATATAGCGTTACATGAGCTTAATGCTAGTATTGCTGATATAGCATAGGAAGAAAATCTTATAATGTAACTCTTTCATTTAATAGTTTACCGTAGAGATACAATTTCTAAAAAATATCATAGACGTTCCAGAGGACCAAAGCCTCAAATAATAATATTAATAATCTAATCGAATATTTTTTAATGTTCAAGTAATCGTAACATATTTTAATTAATATTTAAGTTACGATTTCTTGCAATTTAAAACAATTAATTCAACCTTTGGTTAATTAAATTTAGAAATGTTAATATTCAAAATTTTAACAAACTTTAATTGTTAGTAGGTGCCACAAGATTGTATCAATAAACATTACATCTTAGGCCCTTACGAGGATATTCTAGTGCATCCTAGTTCCGTGGGTGTACTATACACCTAGCGGGAGTATTTATTAGAAATTATTCATTAATAAAAATATCTACCTTAGCACAATTCTATGTAGCTGCCTAGTGCTATAATACATGTGGGTATAACTGGGAAATGCCATGTGGTGATTGACCTTATACCATTTATTATAACAAGTTGGTATTGATTTTTTTCGACTTCAATCACTTCTTTAGAATCGTCCACATTTTCCCAGTCTAGGTAAGTACGCATATAAATTATTCTACACGCTGATATAAATCTCTGTTCTTACACCACTAATGGTTCTTAGAGTGTTAATTAGATTAAGAATCCTATACATTACCAGAAGGCATAATCAACAGTGTTTAGATACGAATCTTACAAGATCAACAAGAAAAATAGAGAGACTGCTTTCAAAATAGGTGCTTGTCAGCTTATAATACCGATACAACGTACAACGCACTTGCAGGGTACGAAAAGTATCCCCTATTTCCCATTTTGACGGCAGCCTCATGATGCTACGATACTGTAACATTAGAAGCACAGCTAGCTATAGACACCTAGTCTGACACTACACAAGCCGCGGGTGGCGCGCGGCTCAGTGATCGAACTATCCAAATATAAGACATTTATAATTACACAACAAGTAAGTTTAAAAAGACAACAACACGAATATGGAGCTCTCTAGAAGCCTTGCCTGAAGGGGTTCTTGATGGTGGGGCCTGGCGCGGGGGCGGGCGCGGGCGCAGCGCGGAAGGGGTTGCTGGCGGGCGCAGGCGCGGGGGCGGGCTGCGCGGGAAGCTGACGCGCCGGGCTGTAACCCTGCTCCGGCCGCGCGTACTCCTGCTGGTAGCCCGGCTGCTGCGGCTGCTGCTGCTGCTCGTAGCCCTGGTTGTAGCCCTGGTACGACTGCTCGTACGAGTACCCGCCTGCGTCCACACTCGACTCCTGCACGCCCGTCGCGCCAGACACGGCCGTGTACTCGAGGTGGTTCTTGAACTCGCCGTTGACCGGCCTCTGGTCCTGCAAGGTGTACGTCTGGTACTCCTTGTTGGGAGGGTCGGCCATCAGGATGTTGGCCTCGTCCTCGAACGGCTTGAAGTCGTATATGTGTCGCAGGTAGTAGAGCACGGGCGCGTACAGCAGGTTGCTGAACGCGATGAATATGTTGAGTGCGGTGAAGCCGATCGCCTCGACCACCTCGCCGGCGATGATCGGCCCCACGGCGTACGCGAACGAGTACGAGATGTCGGCGATGGCGTATATGCTGCCGTACACGGACACGTAGCGCACGTCCACCAGGTAGCCCAGCGTGGGCAGCAGCGCGGTGTCGATGAGCGCGATGCCGAAGCAGATGCCGCATATCGGTATCATCAGCATCTTGTACGAGCTGGCGAAGGGAATTATAAAGCAGCACAGACCTTCCAGGGCGAGGCCGCACGCAGCCATCAGCCACTGCAGCTGAGGATACTTCTTCGCCATCTTCACCGTGATGATCACCCCCAGCACGTGAGGGAAGAAGGCCGGCAACCAGATCATACCGATCTTCCAGTTGTCCTTGGTCAGGTTGTCCTCCATCCACAGCGATATCGTCGGCTCGATGAAGGCCAGCGCGACGTTGGACATCATGAGCGCGCCGGCGCAGACGGCGATGTACGGGTCCTTCAGAAGCTTCCATATCGGCGTGCCGGCCGGCTTCGGCTGGCTCGCCTCCTTTATCTGCGTCTTCAGCGGTTTCATCACCAGCAGCAACATGAAGCCGTCTATTAGTGATATCAGCGCTAGTATCAGGAAGGGTACCTCCTTGCCGGCGAACTGGTACAGGGCGCCGCCGAAGGGCGGTGCGACGAGGCAGCCGAAGCTGATGAACGCGAGCGCGATTCCCAACGCTTTGGAGCGCTCGTTCTCCTCTGTGAACCTGTCTGCGATCATCGCCAGCCCGGCGGTGTCTGCGAACGCCGAGCCCACTCCCTGGAGACTTCTCGCGAAGAACAGCATGCCGTAGCTCCGCCCGCAGGCGAAAATCGAAGTCGAGAGGAACATAATGATGAGTCCGATCATCATCGGTATGTCGTAGCCTATGCGGTCGATTAAGGCACCGGAGAATGGGTTAATCATGAGCTGCACTATCGCCTTGGACGCGAAGAGGATGCCCGTAGCCGAGTCCTGCCCCTCGTGCGTGCCCGGGACGAACATGGTCGGTATGATGGTCCTGTTGCCCTCCTTGATGGGCGGCAGCGTGACGATGTGGTCGTAGCCCGCCTCGCCCCACGCGCCGATGTAGCGCAGGTAGTCGGGGATGATGGGCACGATCACCATGTACAGCATGTTGTCCAGCAGCAGCGCTATGCACACGATCACCAGGATGATCTTGCGCTGCGAGGTGGGCTCCTGGATCTTCTCCCAGAGGATCTCGCGCACCTCGCGCACCTCCAGGTTGACGACGGGTATCGCCGCGCCGTCGATTCTCTTCCATATCGACGGTGGCGCCTCCTCCGCCATGTTGCCGCTCGTGGTCTGCGCGCCGGTGCTCTAGCTGAGCCCGCAGGCGGTGCTCATGCCGCGCGGGGGCGGGCTGTGCTCGCGCCGGTCAGACCGCTCAGTGATCATTTGCGCGCCCCGCGACCCTCGCTCGGGACTTCGGAACCTGACGACAAACAGAAATGATCATTATTATCATTTCCTTGTGGCATGTGCAAGGGATGAGAGTGGTTTCAAAAGGATTTTGAGTCGATCTTTGTTTCTGTTGGTTTAGCAGGTTCCTCTGTCCCGAGCGCAAGGTCTGATTTGAATAAATCTTCAATTTCCAAAGACGATTCAGAGTCCTTTTGAACACAGCACAAGGAAAAACAACACATTACATCTGCAAAATATCTATAAGTAAGTAATTGAATATTCTCAAGAAATAATTGGATTGTCTATTCCAGGCTCGGTCGGCCATTTGTCGTAATTTAAAATAATTAGTCTGGTAATCAAAAATAATTGAATATCAATGTAAATGGTAGGTAAAGTAGGTACCTAATAAGTATAACAGGCTACTGTAGCATTGCTGAAACTTTATGTCAAGATTGGTCTAGAGCCTATTCTAATAAAAAGCGTAAGTGAATTCATTGTTTCCAATTCTAATTTCTAATTACTTTTACTTACAGCCTAAAATACAATATGCGCAAGTAGCCCCTACACTAAATGATAACGACTTGTTTACGAGAAATCCAATTTGTGCCGCCAACGTTCCCCGCGGCCAATGTCGTTATCCTATCTATACAAAGAAGACGTTTTTTTCTCAGAATCCAAATGAAAATGGCGTCTCATTCGATTGGTAATTCGATCTTTTCGCCGCTTTTTTACGCGTTTCTTGCGAGATTTCCTCGTAACGTGCGGGGGAGGGGCGAGCCAGTGTCTCACTCTCACTGAACTGATATTTCCTTTGTTTTATATCAGCTGTGACTTACGACAAGTAAGTAGAAAGCTACAAAAATGTATGTGATGGCTGAGGGGGCAATTCGTCCCAAACTGTAACCATGGCCCAGTTGCCACCTATTTCAAATTTGCTAATAGACAACTGGGCCCACATCTTAATCAAAATCAATGTAATGATATTATTGGAGATAATGATATTTCGAGATGTTTTCTATTATGTCTACAATTTTGTAAAATTAACGTAAATAATTTTCAATACTTATTACAATAGATTACTTAGAAATTTTAGAATTCAAACTATAGTAACCATTACTACAAATTATTATATATAAACGGATATCACTCACTTATATTGTTGAAGTCGGCAATTAGACGGTCTTTCCGTCGTAATCGGTCGAAACTGTCGGTCTAATTGCCGACTATAATACATACAATATAAGTGAGTGATATCCGTTTATATATAATAATTTACTTAGAAATTATTTCAAGCCGGCCAGGTTTAACAATAAAAACTAATAACGACGTAGACTCTAATAGCAGCTGTTCCGGAAGCCTTATCAATAGTCCTGTCTGTAATCTGGGATGAGGATGCTGTAATCTTGCCGTAGGAGAGGTAATCTTATGAAACCGTAGCAGTGTTTCTTCACAACGTCGGTAAGATGAAGAGAGCTTGTTAGGGCGGGACATGAAGGAATAAAATTTCACCTGGCTCCTTGGAGAGAGCCTAAAGTATTGGGGAAGGCTCCGGCATTGTTGTCGCTTTCACTCTAATACCGAAAAATACATTTGTGCTTTTATACGTTGGACATCTCTTGAAAATTCAAATAATGGAAATACGAGTTATGCATACAAGAGCAGAGTCTGTAAATTGGCTAAATAAATAGAGAAAATTTTTCGTCACTACCCGGATTCGAACCAGGGACCTCGTTATTCCGTGGCATGCTCTGTTCCCACAGAGCTGCAATAACTCGTACTCGAGTAAGCGTAATCTTTCTCCAAAGTCAGCGTCAAATTTCTTTATTGCAAGTAAGCACGTTGTGTACATTTTTGCACGTCAATATATATTTTGAATTTACATTTACACCACTTTGCAAGGAAAAGGTCTCCTTCCAAGCTCTGTTGTAATAGAGCGTGCCACAGAATGGCGAGGTACCTGGTTCGAATCCCTGTATACCGCAGCCCAAATTAAGTGTATTATTTTGTAAATAAATATGATCGTCTAATTATATATTGTGATGTAACACTGAATTGATTGATTGAACCTGTTCATCATTGTGAAAATAAAGTGAGCCGATCTAATAATACTATGCAATAATCACAGAACAGCTTAAAATGTTAATAGGGTAGGGTATTTGCTTACAAAATAAGACACTTGATTTGGGCTTCGGTATATGACGATACTATTTAATAAGTTTTATAAATTAATATAAAACATAAATTTAGTGTGCACATGTCCTGCCTGCTCCAGATCTCATCTCTCTCTCACACTGGTTTGCTGGTAGAGAACTCTAATCTAGAGTTAAGCACACCTTATGTACATCTTATTCCATGTATTGTAGTGTAATCAACTTTGTGTACATTAAAGAATTAAAGAATTTTTTTCTCCATTTAATATTTAGATTTTCGTTTCGCATAGCGGATATAAATATGGGTTACTCCATCGTCTGTTCCTTCTTCCTTGCTACGTGGGGCGGGCGGAGGCTGCGCGGCGGGCGAGGGGCGGTAAAGTACACCGGTCTGCGTAGAATTTCAATGAGGCAAAGAAAAAAGTTAACGAAGCGAATGAGTCGCGCAAATGAGCCGAGTGAACGGGGTTTCCTTGAAGTATCATTTATTCTAAGTCTGTAGTCGCTGGGGGGAAAAAGTAGATATTTTCATAGCGAGCTCGATTAATAACTTTCAGAAATCAGAAATTTTTATTGTATGAACATGGTTAAAGTCAAAGTCAAATTTCTTTATTGCAAGTAAGCACGTTGAGTACATTTTTGCACGTCAAGATATTTTTTGAATTTACATTTACACCACTTTGCAAGGAAAAGGTGCCAACGCTGAGGAGAAAAAGTGGCAAAAAACTCTCAGCAGCACATCTTTTAAAACAATGATAATACAATGATTACTTAATAACTATACAGTACGTAACTATTACTATTGTTAGTAATGTAGACTTTATCCCTCGTGCGGAACCGGCGACACACACCATGCATGATCCTCGTTTAAATAGTCATCTATCCTGTAATACGCCTTCTTAACAAGTGTTCCTTTAATGAAATTTTTAAATTTCCTCTCTGTCAACGTCGTGACACTTTCTGGCAACTTGTTATAAAAGCGAATACAGTGCCCCAGTTATAAACAGTTGGTATAAATGATTCATCACAGT